>OX424572.1:210517928-211117928 GCA_949152435.1 Gastracanthus pulcherrimus | reverse complement strand
TCTCATCTCCGAGCGCGTCAAATTCGACCGAAAGCAGATACTCAAATCCGCTCCTCGCATCCTCGAATCTGCGATTGCATTAATAATTCACGCAGACCTACAGGACTCAGCCACAGAAATAGAGCTTTACTACCGCGCGGGCAATTTCGCGCTCACCGCACATCCTCTATCCGAAAACAAAGGAGAGAAAACACCGCGTACAGTCCAAATCCAGAGAAAGAACGAAGAAGACGAAGGTGGAAGTGTAACTCGGTGATTCCGACACGCCGTAAAAAGCTCCTTTCTTTTATTGTCCGCACACACACACGCCCGAAACGGCGCTGGCCAGCCACTGACCGCTGCAACAACAACAACGCGGCACAGACAGGCTTTTCCTGCGCGCGTCATAAGCTCGCGCTCGCGCGCCTTGATTGTTCGGCGTTTTATTATCACTCGGGGGGGCTCCACCGTGTATACATAACGCTCGAGCGAGGAAACTACGGATCTCGCTCGGAGCTGCACCGGGATCGATGTATATCTCACGTGCGTGCGTACGTGCGACTGTGGGTGTATCTAAAGGTTTTCCCGAAACTTTCGGCTTACGGTGTAAAGAATCGTGCTGATGTGTTTTTGATTCTGGAAGGTGAGAGCTCGGGACTTTATGGCGGCTTGTTTTTTTTTTTAATGTGGGAGTATAGAGATTGAGACCGAGAGTTGGAGATGGCTTTGTTGAGGATAGGGATGTATACGGTCGGTCAAAAATGTAATCGATAAACACGCTAAACCCGTTGGAGTGAAATCTCACTCCGAATGTGGAGAATTTCACTCAATGTATAAGTTAAAGGATTTTACTCTACTACGAGTTAATTTAATTTGCACTTTGATGGGAGTGAACTTTTACTCTATTAAGGTGGTCCTATAGTAAAATTTGACGAGAAAATCGATTTTCTTTCTATTTCATTTTCTCACACTTTGTATATTTTTATAACAGAAAATGATTTTGTATTGGCAATATTGGTCATAGAAATCATTTTAATGAAATTAATGGTTATTTATACGTATTTTTCCTCCGACCTTTACTGCGCACGATCCATGTTCCTAAATTAACCGATATACCCTACAACATGAAGGCAAAGTTCAAAAGACAAAGAAATTATTAACGAAAAATTATTGATGGATATTCTGTGATAGAGAAATTGTTTTAAAATCATTAGAAAATTATTTCTTATTTTTACAAAATTTTGGTTTTCTCCATTTATGGTTTTCCAATGTTCAGCAAATCTTATGCACATAGGATTACAATGACTCAATCTGAAACTTTAAGGATATCTTATTTAACTTATTCGCATTACAACCATGAACTCCGATTTTTCAAAAAAAGTTTATTAAGTAGTGTTGTCTGTGAATAGAGTTAAAAAGGTCGTGTTTTTAGGTTATTTTTACAATGAAAATTTAATATAATTTTCTTTTTCTTTATAATTCTGTTTTTAAAAATTTGGAGTTCGCAGTTATGTGTGGTACAGGTGTTAAAAATTGCATTCCCATGCGCAAGGACAGTTCTGAATAAACGTCAATTTTCATCGGAAATTACTAGATTTTCCTACATGTACGGGTATACCCTAAAAAGTGTCTAAAAATTCATAAAAATTTACAAAAAACTTTATTTTTAGATAAAAAATATAACCACCAATTTAGAAAATTTTTATCATGTAACTAGCAAAATGTTCAAAATTTATTATAGGACCACCTTAAGGTACTTGTCGTGTTTATTCGTTTTCTGTCAATTTCCTTTAAATTTTGACTATATCTAAATAATCACATTTCTTTCGCGTTCTAAACTTTCTCATCCGATTATAACACAACTACCTTAATGGAGTGAGTCAGACAGCAAGATACCCTAACTCCTTTTCGACACTAATTTTAAAAGAAACTTATTGATAATACTTACTGCATGAAAATTCCGATATTATTATTCATTATTTAGACGATTAAGGTCTATATTTATGTTGATATGTGTGATACGCAGAATAAACATGTTTCATGACTATCTCTGAAGCTCCACTCTTTTTTAGTGAAACAGTAACTAGAGTGAAATACCCACTCCAATTGGGATACAATCAATTCTATAGAGTGAAATTCTAATCTACCAAATTAAGAGTGGACTCTTAAATGGTAGATAATTAACTCACTGCAAAAATTAGCCCAATATTGATAGTTATAATTATATTATAAGTTGAATATACCTAATATACAGGGTGTATGAAACGTGTTTTTTTTTTCAAAACATTTCTTAATTTCTATAATTTTAATTTCTTACACCCTGTGAAATTATATTTAATCATGATAAATTGATCGTATAAGTATATATAGTTATAAGCTATTATATGTATAAAATCATTTTTACTCAGGTCTTGAATGTAAAAATGCATATATCTGATAATATTGCCAGTATTTAACCGAAAGTGATGCCTTTAATAAATCATTTTGAAAGACAAAAACATCGCACTTCTATCACTGACTGTATAGTGTATTATTTTTTAATAATTTATATTTAAAATCTATATGAACTCCAAATCTTGTGACAGTTGAACAGATCCGAGCATGCGCCCAAAGCAGGTAAATTATATATAATTTGAAAGGGCTCGGCTTAAAGATATGCCTTTTCAAGGTATTAGGTCTTCTCTGCTATTATTCGGATGTTACAAATCGTTAAACAAATATGTGTATCTTCTATATCTATACATATAGAAAATATTTTTCTGTTTTCCACGATAATGAAATTTAGACATTGAAAATCGTTTTTTTAAACGACCAGTTTCTATATTGGTTTAAAATGAAGAAATTGCGTAGAAAAATGGTAGAAAAAAACCAGCAACATTAAATACACATCATGTATTGCCAATATAATTATATAAAATATACTTATTACTATAAACGGTCGATATATTATGAAAATGGTATGTTGCTAGTTAATATTATAAAGTTATCTCAAAAAGTCAATACAAATATTTTTTACCTCTTTCAATCCATATATTGAGAAGTAATATAACTTAAACTTGCTGATATCAAACAATTCCAGATATCACGTTGACAAAAAAATATAAATTTGTAAAGATAATCATATATATATATATATATATATAATTATATATATATATATATATATATATATATATATATATATATATATATATATATATATATATATATATATATATATATGTGTGGCCGTGGCCGTGAATATTTCTCTATTAGCGATATATCTTCAAAACTTTTAAAACATTATTATTATTATTTTTTTAATAACTAAAAATGAATTATTTTTTTTTTTTTTTTGCCTTTTTAAAGCTGAAAGACATTTCTAAAGAATACATAAAAGTTTCAGAATGAAAAAAAAAATTTTATCAAGAAAAAGTTGTTTGAAAAAAGTGTGGCACCTCAGAGGCATGCACTTGTGTGGGCGCGCCCACGCGCATATTCACGGGTCAATAGTCTATTGTATCTTGAAAGAATGTAAGTATACTTTTTCCATGAAAAAAAGTCATCCTGATCATCCTTCGACAAAAATTAGATACCAAACATTTTAATATTGTCAAGAGATTTACTGACCATTACAACCTTATAGTGATTCAAGTAAAGATGTAAAAGTCTACACTAAAATTAATTTGTTCTGAGATAATAAAAATGAAGTAATGAAGCGTCGGATTCCATTGCATTTTCTGCATTGTGCCAGTACTGTCTAACCAACCTTGACCTGGCCTTATCATTTCCGTATTACTCCAGCATTATCCCCGTAATGCCGGCGGCACCGAATATCTACGGCCGAACTTTTTATACCGAAAACATTGCCATTAGCATACTCTCTCTTCAATTATACCAACTATAAACATTCATTCCAAGATACTCCATATCTAATCTGCGTATAAGAGTAAAAATAACCTAATAACGTGAAAAGTACCGTTTTTCCATGATTCAAATTTCTCCATTTCCTAAAGGAAAACAGATACCAATCCTTAATCATAAATAGGTTTAAAAATATATTCCAACTATTTCCAAATACTCTTACTCACGCTCCGTACTCAGAACTGAACTTCAATCAACTAAAACTCCACAGTCACACACAGACACAAACACAGACGAAACTCTCATCACCAACACGACGATCTCTCCGTATAACCCATTAGCGCTCGCTATCGGACGCGACCGGACGGAAGTCGCGCGCGCGCGCGTCGCGCCGGAGCCTCTACATACGTGCTTACGTAAAGCGGCCGCGACCGCACGCGTAAGCGTGCGAGCTTGCAAATCTCGCGCGTAGAGAGCCTCCGCCGAGCAAGGAAGAAAGAAAGAAAGAAAGAAGGAAGGAAAGAAAACGACTACACGCTGGGAGGACGTCACACGCGGAGAAGGCGGAAACCGGATCGTCACCGATCGGCCCCGGTTATTAATTCGTCGGACGTGACGTCAAGAGCCCGTTCGGCGTGTACGGCGAAAGCCGGTGGCTGTTTATCAAGGACGCTGCCCGATAGAGCGATTGCGCGCCTACAGACGCCCGCAGGATTGTGGTTTTTTACTGGGGTATGCTTGGCACGCGTATTACGTAGCACGATCGTTAGTCACGGTGGATCGTGTACGTAGGATTCGCATCTCGCGGGTGACTAATTAACCGTCGCTTGCGTAATGTTTGGATGCCGGAGTTTGTTGTTGGGAAGAACAGGGTGGAAAGTGGTAGGTGGGGAGTGCGCAGTCGTTTTCTAGGGGGAAATGCTGATCGTGTGCAGGTTATGAGGTCACTGCACCATCGATGGTAGAGCTGAGGCAGCGAGTGAGCGAGTCACGTGACGCGTTTAGATGATCATGAAAATGCACGTTTAGAGCGTCTGAGCGATTGAAAAGCTGTGTTTCCCCGAGTTTGAAGATAATGAATTTGATCTGCGTTACTTATGAGTATTGCAGAACTTCATTTTCTGATAATTTTTTATGTAACCTGGTAAAAACGTTTTCTGGAAAAAAATCTTGTTTCGCGCAAAAAGTACGACACTTGGAAAATTATTTTCTCAGATTATTACATTTTATTAGACCTTATTGCGTTTTATACTTTATTTCACTTTCTAACAGTTTCTTACATTTGTTTACATAAGTTATGAGCAATTGCATATAAAAGGAGAGCAAAGTGTGCTTCACGATAATATATATATATTATTCATTCACTGTTTTAACACTTTTTTACCTGGTGCTAACACATTTATGTACTTTTTACATCGTTTTACACAAAAAATGAGCCATTTTATATTGCTATTTAAGGTTGAAATCTGTAGAAATTTCTATAAGATTTTCTACAAGATATTCAGCTGAAATTTATATACAATTTTTTAAGAGAATTTAGACTTTACTTATTTTTCTGCAGGTTCTTCTATACCTTTCTCTGGAAGGTTTTTACCTGCAGATTTGTGTACAGAAATACAGCAAACAAACGTGTTGCAGAAATACGTGTAGAAAAACTTGCAAAAAACTTGATAGGTCTAGAAGCTCTGCAGGAAATCGTTCAGAAAATTTCGCAGAAAATCGTACAGAAAATTCTGTAGAGAATCTTTCAGAAATTCCTGCAGATTTTTTCAATGATAGCTGGCTATTTAGTATATAATATAATACATATTCGCTATATAATATACGAAAACTATTTGTAATTAAGAAGAATACTACTATTAACATAATGTGTATATGAACATATTATAAGCATTTACGATTCAGAATCATTTGTAATTGTGTGTGCTGATAAATTTCGAGGTTTCTACTCTCATGATCACACAGTATAATCATATTATCATAATCATATTATCGTGATTGTTTATGAATACTTATATATTTATATAGTACCATACACTGTAAATGTTTTATTATACATACAAAATTACATATCATTACATATGATTATAAATTATAATCATACACATATACATACAAACCTAATTAGGTTATTAGATTATTAGGTTATATTATTATATTTTGATAATAACATTATCAAAATCAATGAGAAAACTCAGAAATATTTTAGTATTGCACCGCAAAGGTTGATCCAATTTTTGAGAATAATTAGAATGCCCAGGTAAAGAATCTAGTAATTTTTGTAAAAAAAGTTTGGATAAATAATGTAAAAATTGTTAAAACAAACATAAACATACAATATGTGCAGATAATCATAGAATGGCATTTGCTGCAACTGATACTAAATTACAGACTAAAATAAAAAAAATCTACATAGAATTTAATTAACGCCAATTTATTACACTCCTTCTACAATTAATGCCGGCACTTCGCGCAAAATCTAATTTCGTGTCAATTAATTTGAATTCCAATTATCAAAATGATTACGGGCCCGCTCGCTGTGTGTATAATCAAAAGCCAAAAAGTCAAAAGCTTCGAGCACGAGGCGCGCGCGAACTTACGTACGCGTGTGCGTGAGCGTCCGCGAGCGCGCGCGCCCGCGTGTGTGTGTGTGTGTGTTTGCGTTTTGAGTGACCGCAGATAATGAGCGATAACTGCTTGAATAAAAAGGATACATCGGTCCAGCAAACCAATTAGACGTCACAAGTCATCGCGACGAGCAGCACGCGAACTCGCTCGCGATAGACTGCGCGGCGCTAGCACGTTTTACCACAAATCTGCGCGCAGAGCGTAGAGGAAGATATATAGGAGGCAGCATCGCTATTGTAGTCAAGATAGTGCATTAACAGTGATTTGTTCGCGTAGTGCCAAGATGTCGCGACACACTGATTTATCGACGCGGTTCCTGATCTTCTGTGCGATTTTCTCGTGGTTGGTGAGTGCTATTCTTTCGATTTCTTTTTGAATTCTTTGATATCGGGAACGTACTAGTGCTTATCCGATAGTAAGACACGTGTTCGTTACTTTACTAGTTAATAAACACGGTGCGAATTATCGGTGTAATGAGTTGCATCGATCATTCGCACCTTAGTCGCATAAATATTGATATGAGTTATAGATATATCATGAATTTTAATTAAGAAATAATGTTTTTATTTTACTCGAACATTGGGACGTAGCCAATCATTAGTGCGTTTACCTTACTTATTTTTATATTAATTTTATTATTTTTATTTAAAATAATTTGAAAGATGGATTATACAAAAGTTTAACTGAAACTCTTATTGAATTTACTTTTAATGTATATATTATTTACGCTTCATCACAAAATTTTAAATTAACATTTGAATTATTGTTACAGATTTTCCATTCAGTTACGAGTTATCCAAACCATAGGCGACATCGAATTTTAAAAGAAAAAAGAATAGAGGAAGACATCATCCGACACATTAAACAAATGCATAGTTTCGAATGTCACAGACAAGTAAGTAATAAGACAATATCTCATTATAACATTGTGCCTAAGTATTATAATAGTCACAAGTTATGACAACTATTTATATAGTAAAATATATAATTATGCTTATTATTTTGAATTTTAGATAGATAAACAAGTAAGCAGGCCTGACGAAGTAATGTTAAACAAAAACAAAGAAATCATAGACGAAATAACCACAATCATATGCAGGTAAATTATTGTAAACTATTGAACGTATGATGACGCTTAATTTCACATTTTTTGTTAAATTCACATTCTAAAATTTATTTCAATGATTTATAGAAGTCATCCAGAAAATAATATCCAGACTTGCGGAGATGAAAGCACTTGGCCGGAAAATCATGTACACGCTTGCGTGCAATATTATCAAAGAGTAGAAGTAGTGAATGTGACTATGTATTCGAGCCTAGAGTTTGGACAAAAACAACACGAATTTATTGATGTACCGGTCGACTGCAAATGTGAGAAGATGCGACTACACGAGTGGCAAAGATATATGGCTGGAAAATCAGAATTACGCTATGTTGATAGATAATTTGATACACAGTGAGATTTCAATTAGCTGTAATGAAAAATGTAACTATTACGATATGTAGAATAGGTTTCTTACAAACAAATTCAAGTCATGTGATATGTAAATATTTTTTAAGTTATTGTACATAATTAATTGTACATATGTGAAGAATTCATGCATGCTATCTTCATCATATTATTTATTTCACCAACAGAATCATGTAAATAAGTATTTATGTAAGCGGTTTTGATACTTTTGTATAACTTATTGTCTTTGAATATAAGAATTTTTATGAAAATTATATTTATTTTAATTACTATTGCATTATCCAATTCAAATCTCCACATAATAAACCAATTCCTTTTCAACGTGACTTTTAGATATGTACTGATATATCTTACTCTACTTCATTTATAAATTATTAGAATATTTGTAATATTTCCAAAATTTAATGTAGTTATCATCTAGCCTATGCTAACCTACGTATTAGTTATTTGTTGTCTTAAAAATTCTACAAAATTCATTTAATTTTAAATTTTTGAGACTTATTATGTTCTTTACCAAAAGTATGCACTTTACCCTTTTTCAAATCGTTAATAAATTTATTCTGATCGTTGTATTGAAATATTAAATGAATTAAATGAATTTGCAGCAAAGATTTTTTAAAGACTAACGTGTAAAATAATGATTTTTTTATTTTGACTATTTTATTTCATATTTGATGCAGAGCATAATAAACTTCGAAAATTTTAATTCGAATGAAATTTGATGATTATTTGAGGCAAAATATAAAATACATAGTCCAGGGGATAACTACCTTAAAGAAATAGTGCTAGAAACAGTTTGTGACGTCACGTAGTAGCTGTGACATTATTTACAGTTCTTAAAATCTACGGTCTGTCGTCATTAAATTTGTATCAAGTTATACCTTTCTCAAAATAGGATTTTTCGATAAAATTAAAAGAAAATTTACTTCTCTTACCATACACAGCACACACACGCACACACACACGCACACGCACATGCACACGCACGCACGCACGCACGCACACATACACACACATACACACACACGCACACACACACATACACTCATTCACACATATTTATAAAAACAATGCTTTCTCAAAGAGAAAGATGCAATTGCAGAAGAAATTTTGCTACAAAACGATAAGTTATAGTATATTATGTAACAAAGGAATGAAGTCGAAGATTATTCCCGAAGGTATTAATCACTTGAGGGAATACTCGACTTTGTTCCCGTGTTGAACATAGAACTTTATTCCCGACTTAACCGTGGCCACTTTATTGACTTAAAAGGAGGGACTTCTTGTAAGAACTAGAATTTATTGAAAATGTATATTACTGTATAGAAAACTAATTAAATAAAATGCATTTGCGGGAAAAAAAATTTGCGGGAAAGACGTGCTACTTTTGTCCCGCTTTTAAGGTCAATAAAGTAGCGTCAATTATGGTTGAGTCGGGAATAAAATATTTTAGATTCTTTAAAAACTAAAATATTTTTTGAGCATTTTGAAAAACAATCGAACGTATAAATGTAAATCGCGTTTTGAGTTAATAAAAGGGCTGCTAAATGCTTTAGCACAATGCTTTCTCAAAGAGAATTAATGCACAATCATTTATTGAATATTTACATTGATAAAAGTGCTTCTATTGATAATCGAAAATGTTATAGATGTTACAGACTACGTAGTTAAGCTAGATTAAAATGGTGCATTGTTGGATCAAAAACTTAATCTACTAAAACTTAATCTACTGATGTATTTCTGATAAACCTACAATATTTAAATAAAAAATACAATTCCGTTCAAAAGTTTCGGTGACAACAAAATGTGATATAAAATGCATATTCAAAATTTAAAATTATATTTCGTTCACAAAAATAACTTAAAGTAATTATTGTTAGGTATATTAATTGTAAGGAAATTACGCCTTGTTTATAAATAACTGCACATTTCTTTTACTTATTTAAGGTATTTACAATAAATTTTTCTTCAATTTTTAAAAATTATCGAAATTTTTAATTGCATTTCTTTAACAAAACCAACTTTAAAGTAACAGTAAAATACACTAGTCAAAAGAAAATTACGTGAGCTTTACGGATATTTGCATATTTTTGACATATCGAACGTATAAAATAACAAAAATATTTTTTCTATTTTTTACAAATTTAAAAATTCAAAATTGTAATTCTTTAACAAAAGCAAACTTAAAGTGTTCGTAAAATACGCTAATCGAAAGGAAATTACATTAACTTTACCGATATATACATCTTTTAGACATATCAAACGGATAGAAGACAAAAATAATACTTTCCAATTTTTACAAATTTAGAAAATTCAAAATAGAAATTTTTTAACAAAAACACAAACATTAAAGATATTGTAAAATATACAATGCGAAAGAAAATTACGTCTAATTTATGGATTTATGCATCATTTTGACATATGAAGCACTGCATAAAACGATAAAAAAGAATTTTTTAATTTATGAAAAATTTTTCAAATTTTTAAGTTTTTTGAAGTAAGCAATTTTTTTTGACAATTTTTCTTCAAAATTTTATCAGTTCTATGTTGGGTCATGTCTGATATATCAGTTCAATTGCAGTCCAAAATACGGTGGCCTTCAAAAGTTATGGTGACCACAAAATTTGACCACGTACATACATACATACGCACACACACATACACGCACACGCACACGCACTCACACAGACACACACACACACATAGACACACACACATACACATACACATGCATACACACACAAACACACACACACACATACACACACAAACACACACACGCACATACACACACACACACAGACACACACACACATAGGAGAGGACGAGGGTCTTTATTAGTGTGAGAGAGTATACTAAAGACATAGGAAAATTAGTGAAAATGCGTTAAGTGGGGAGCGGAAAGTGAGGGTAAGAAAATTTTATAAACAGCGTAACGTAATTCATGAATGACTCCTACTATAATACAACAGATATTTAGGAACAATAATCTTTTAACAACATAGTATTAGCTATATCATACCTATGTTATAGTATTATTAATGTATCATGGAGACCATCGTCAGATTGTAACAAGGTACTAATGCCGGGACACCTTGTGATATTGAAGTAGTGTATTTGAAATATACAAGAAAAATGATACATTATGTGATAAAAGTTCAGAATATTTAGAAAGATACTGCATTTTTCTATCTAATAAGCCCTGGAAAACTTTTTTTACCACGTAATTTAATTTCAATACGGTGAATAATTGAATACTCACGTGTACAGTAAGTGGACAATAGAATTTTGGGTTTGTCCCATTCCTCACGTCCTAATACCAGGACAATGCTTTAAAACAGTATTTTTGTGGTGTTAAAGTAAATATATTAATATGTATATATAGGGTAAGGGTAGATATTAGTGAGCCAGTCCCTATTAGTGGGCCCTTTTTTCAAATAAAGCGTATTAGCAACAACTTGGAAATAATGGATTAATAACAATTACAGACGATTAATTTTTTTTTAATGGAATAAGAAAGTCTTGAAGATTATGTACGTATAACTTTTTCTCCGAAAAACCATGTGTAACAATTGTGATCGCCTTAGCAACTACGTTTACTTTTCTTACGATTTTCGTAAGAAATCAGCGTACATTTGATGTGTCGGGAGTTGTGATATTTAAAGACTGATTTTAACATTAATATTAAAGTTAGAAGTTGTCATAATTTGTTATGTCAGAAAATAAGTTGCAAAATAATAAATATTAGAAAAAATATGATTCTAAATTGCTTCTGAAGCTTATTAAAAATATAAATGTGATGAGTGTCCAGGTATTGGGACGTGTCCCGGCATTGGTACTTTTACCTTATGTAAAGAGCAAAACTTATTTCTCAACTACAACACTCACTTTAGTTTTAATTGGTGCATCACACCATTGCAGTGACCGCAGCAGACGTCGAAAACTTCGCTTTTATTGTACTTGTTAATCACACTGAGCTCACCGGCCAAAAAATCGAAACTGATGTCCAAACGTAGAAGGCGAATTTTGATCTCAAACTCTGGTACCGAAGAGTGGGAATAGGCGCCGCGAGAACGGTGACCAGGTATAACCAGAAGAGGGACAAGCGATAAGGCGACAATACAGCGCTAGCGCACACAAATGCAAATGAGCTCGTGAGTGTGACTGTCAGGTCTTTCACATCATTTATCGAGTATCACCTGGGCACCTCGAGACTCTCGCGAGAACACTGATAGATAGGATTTGTTATTGTTAATAACATTTATTACTTATTAATAAATGGTTGACCATGGACTATGGAGAGATAAAAGTGCGCCTTATAAATGACAAATTGTTTATTTGCTTGCATTTTATTGGACCAAGTAAACGATTTGTTAATAGTTAATAAATCATTCATTGTTTATAGTTCATATTCGTGCTACAATTAATTTTCCTTTTAAACTTAAAATTGGGATGATTTATTCGCATTATTACCTTTGTTTTCTTTCCTATTGTATTGGTATGATACTATTTCTCTATAATAATTAGGTACGGGGCCATTCACATATTACGCTACGCCAATTTTAGACCTTAAATTTTAAATAACTCTTAAGTTGGCTCTATACCCAAAATTGCTCAAAAAGTCGATTTTTTTTTCTTTATTGAGTTATATTATAGTTTATAATCAAATGAGAATTTTAAGACCTCATAGATTTTAATAAAGTAATTAACATTATGCAGAATAGAAAATACTCGTCATGCATTTTTTATGTTCACGATGCTTCATGTGCATGAGATTTAATTCTTTTGATAAGATCGGTAATACTTATAACGTTCACATTTGAAAACTTTTGTTTGTTTTAATTTTTTCATACAATTCATATTTGAAAAATAAGAGCCTCAATCAGTTAAAAAACAGAGAAAAATCTAAAATAAAAAAAGAAAATTTGCAATTGTAAACTCCACAATGTTTTCATTTTTGTATAAAAAAAATTAGAAAATGTGACAGTAAATTATATGCGCATAGAACGCGATGAAGAACGTCTATTTCGTCCTTTTTTCACAATTTGAAATGGTTATCTGTTAATAAAACCAAATTATATTGATCAATTTAAGTTCAAAATGAACAAATAATTTTCTGATATGCTTATATTTAACATACTTGAAATTCAGAGCGTTGTTTTGAAAGCTGGTAGAATTTGAGATTTGGGTATAAAACCACCTTAAACTGTCGCCGTTCAAGGGGCGTGGGTTCAAATTCCCGTCAGTTTGAATTTTTCGGGGACATTTACAGCACATGTCTTTCCGGAGTTTTCGGTGACGGAGATAACCTACTATCTGGGTAAGGGCAGTTATGCCCGTATATATAATTAATAAATAAACTGACATAATGATAAAAATGAAAATTGTTAGTTCTATAAATGGATATATGACTAAATAATAAGTTAAAGTAAATATAAGGATGCGAAAGTCTAAAAGTTTTATTGAAAAAGCACGTTTTAGTGATCGTAAGATAACAAATTATATATACTAAAATAACTTTTATAAATTGTAAAAATAAAGTTAAATATCAGTGCATATAGAATGTAAATTTTTCAAGTTTATTAATAACGGAGTAGAAAATATAAATCAATATTATAGAAAAGGAATAAGTGCATGGTACCTATAAGCAGTAGCAATCACAACGCGGGGAATGCGTCGAAAAATTAGGTTAAAATTCATAGAGTAAATTATTTAAATCAACATGAAATATATTCATCAATATTATATAGTTATAAAATGTGTATAAGAATGAAAGCCCACAAAAATAATAAGTGCAAGTAAGCGATAGTCGTATGGATAATCAGATATAAGGCTGGATTATAATTAGTGCGAATGAAACGTGAATAGAATATTATTCAAAATAAGATATATTCATCGTTTGGAGTTGATAAGCATGAATGAGTATTTCCCGAATCTCGAAAAAGATGATAACGACTCTTCTTTTTGTAACGGGTAATAGCAAGTGCTGTGTCGTTCTGCTGCTAATCTCGAAAAAATAATAGATCTTACTTAATCAGCTAGCTATATTAGTCTCATAAAAACAAACAAAAAGTATGAAAAAGCATAAAAAAATATGCAGTTTTTTCATTGCAATACTGACTTAGATAAAATGTTTAAACTTATTTAATTGAAGATAATAATGAAAATTTCAATATTAATCTAGAATGTATAATTATTATTAAGCTAAGATTATATAGGAATGGATTATTCAATTTACCAACGAATGCCGATACATAACAGTTATCGCGAGTTGAACGTCTTGTATCACTATTTTTTATAATAAGGTAAAGTATTTACGAATGAAATCTTAAGTTGTAAAAAATTATAAATGACTCAATTTTAAATATGCTGATTGCTATGTGCGTCTTATACTCGATAGTAAATAATACACAGTAATATGGCATAACATTTAGCACTGATTTGAAGTGAAAAGATTATCCATCATTAGTGTATTTTAATGTCGCCAAAGCTTTTTACTTAGCATTGAGGTAAAGTTAAAAATAGTAGATAATCTTATAATTTTTACAGTAAGTGTTTATATTAACTATTTTGATTATTGTGCGTATTTTAAAGGTAAAGTAGAAAAGGCGTTATTTATTTAGTAGTTACAGTATTTAACATCAATCAGGTACATTGCTTGTGTTTGCGGAACAGGCGTATAGAAAAAGTTTTAATTTGGCATACAAACTAAAAGTATGCGACTTATTATGTAGTTAGAATGACGAATGATAATCTGATAAATATTGATTTATATTGTAAATAATAAATATGTGCTGTTAAGGATCAAAATTCGTTTAAGGGGAAGTGAAAAAGTATTTTTCAAACGCGTTTTATGAATCCACATAATAATGGAATCTCTTGAAAATTGAATCAGTTAATATTAATATAAGTACGAAGGGCATAGTAATCCGTGTTTTCAAAAATTGAAATTTCTTTTTCCGGGTATATATGTTATCGACTTCTGTACTTTAAACAATCACTCAAGATTAAACAAAACGTTTTTAGAAGCAAAATGGTAGACTATGCCCTTCGAATTCGTATAAGCATTGTCTGGTTAAAATTTAAGACCAGATTTTACTTAACAAATCGAGTTTCACGGAAGAGATTACTTATTACATTTATTTTTAACAATTCCATTACATTTTCATAAATTCATTTAAACATATTCACTTTTATTATTGCAGTATTGTATTATTTGTAGACTATTATCATGCCTAGGTATTTAAACTCGTCTACTTTTTTTAAGGTTTTGCCCAAAACTTTCAGATATTTATCAGCATTCTCAGACCCTGCTCTGTTAGTAACCATGTACTCGGTTTTCTCTTCGCTTATTTCTAGACCTATTTTATTAGCTATTATTATTAGTATTTCCACGATTTTTATTATAGTTTTTTATATTATCTGAGTATGCTAATAATTGTTTTAGGAAGGTTTTTAGTACAATTCCTTTATTGCTTTCCTGTACAGCCCTGGCCACGTACTCTAAATAGTACTTTTAGAATAACTTTTCTCACTCGGTTCACTCGTGCGAAAATCGTCCCATGCGCTAAAAAACCAATGTACCCAACAGTATCGAACATTATCTTTTGATGCAGTTGGTGTGAAATTGCAACTTTAAGAATTTATGAAATGCGTAAAGTTGCTCTTTACGCATACTGTGTCAAAAACTAAGTTGAATATTAGAGTTGATAGTACATCACTCTGTTCTAATCCGTTGTAGATATATCAAATTGTTAAGATAAGTTCTTACCTGACCGAACTATGTTCCGACTGTTATCTAGGTACATTCTGATAAAGCGAACTAACCTTTTTGGTACCCATAATAGTACTAAAACGTGAAACATTTTAGATCTTATTTATTTTCATAAAGCTGCCTAACTGTTAACATCTGATCGTTTGTTGACCTATTTCGTCGAAATTCACACTGGTAGTAATTTATTAAAATTTCGACTAATATTGCAGAAGACTATATTATAAATATTACAACTCGCAAAGAATAGAGAAAGATGGCGTGATTGTGTAAACAAGGGTATGGACTACACGGCTATGGATAGCTAGACCCAACAAGTGGTTATGATAGCTATGGTGATGATGCAAGCACGTCTTCAGCCGACATCAAGACTATGTAATAGCTGTTGCCCTGCAGGCACTGTTGCTGCTTATCATTACTACTTGGTCTTTATAATAATATAATAATAATAATAATAATAGAAGAATCATAATGCCAGTACATACATCTATTTGGATACAAAACGTGGGTATTAACCAAACTGGGAGAAAATAGATTTAGAGTATTTGAGAATAGAGTCCTTAGAAAGCTGTTCAGGGGTAAAATAGATGATATTACTAGAAAATGGAGAATTTTACATAATTAGGAATACATAAGTTATACGGAAAGCCAAACATTACTAGAGAGATAAACCTCGAAAACTAGGGTGGGCTGGATATGTAGCTAGGGTGGGAAGTAAAGGAACAGTATTTAGTTCTTGTAGGTAAACCGAAAGGTGCAAGACCCCCAGGCAGACCGAGACTAAGGTAGAAGAACAATATTAAAATAGATTTGCGGAAAATAGGATGCTATGAGGAGGATTGGATGCAACTTGCAAATAATAGAGAAGATGGAATGACTGTGACAACAAAGCTATGGACTACACAGCTCCTGATAGCTAGTCTCAACAACTAGTTATGTCGGCTTGGTGATGATGCAAGCATGCTACAGTTGACATTGAGATTATGATAGCTGTGGTCCTATCGGCTCTATTACTGCTCATTACTACTGGTCAATATAACAATAATAAGAATAATAATAATTTCTACCAAGGCAAGTCAACCCTCTATTACTTCCCTATACGCGTCACAGATAAAGCGCTTACTCCAAAAACTGTCCTTACAACAACATCCACTGCCCTCACTGTACACAAAAGCCAAGACTCGTGCCACGCGACCAGCACATAGCTTCTCTCCTCCTCCTACGATACATAATGGATTTGCAGAGAAAACATCACCGAATCTGCTGCACACATGCGAGGGTATAGCTCGAATTAAGCAAGAAGCCCGTGCGGGGGAGGTAAACAAGAGCGGATATTGCGCGTCGCGGCTCCTGCGCCCCCGGAAAACCGGTCCTGTGCAAACATCGGTAGGTCGCCGGGCTAATGTGAGAAATACACACACGCGCGCGCCGGCGTGGACTCCTAATAAACGCCATGCCACAGAATGTACGTACGTATGTTCGTACGGGGGCGCGAAAATTTTACGCGCGGAATGGAGGGTGAATGACAAACAAGAGCTGACTGTATACTCTGCCGCGAGAAAATGTACAGTAGCAGAGAAGCGTATAGCAAACGGTGATGTGGCGATTTGTCTCATGGAACGAAGACATAACGCACACGGAATGAGACGTGGCGAATATAAGCTTTTGTGTATACCGTGTTGTGCGGCGGCGGTGATTTATAGGTGCTTTGCTTGTTTAAAGCTTCGATTCGATGGGATGCGTGCTGGTAGTTTGTATTTTCTTGGGAATCATTTGTTTTATGAGCCCTGCGCGTTGTTCTCGGGTATGTGTGTTCAGTGGGTTTATGTCTTGGTCGTGTGCGGGATTAATACGATGACAAATATAATATAAGGATGCTATCATCGGGGATGCAAAAAAATATTTACATGAAATTTCCTTGTGGCATTGTGCAGTAACTAATATAAAGTCAATTTAAAAATTATTTATCAATTTTTATATTATTAAGATTTCTTTTACTTTCCATACTCTTCTGTTACTATATAGTCACTTTTTTCCTGATGCGTTCAATAGCTTTAAGTAATTTTAGCTTTATTTCTTTAAACAATTATAGTTATTTCTTCTTCAAATACTTTTTATTTATTTTATTATGCGTTTCACTTTCTTCTTTCTTCGGTTTTTCAATTTTATCAATATTTTGAATTATAGTTTGGCAAAAGGCAGATTTTTTTATTTATTTATTCATTGCTACCAATGTAGAATCTATTTCCGCAAGTACTCACCATTACTTAGCCTTTCTGAACCTTCTATTATTTTTATATTATTTATTCTTCCTTCAATCATTTGAATTTTTGTTATGTCTTTTGTTGCAAGCTGCTTTATTTTACTTTATTTTCTATTGCCACTTATTGTGAAAAAAATAATTTTTCTTTAAATCTATGAACCTCTCTTTCCGACTTTCTTTGTACGTCTCTCTTTGTATACTCATATGATTTGTGGATAGTGGTATTGTAGATTACATTCTTCTGATTATTCCCGTTAGAGTGATGTTAATCATTTAATCAATGCATTACTTAAGATAAAATGCTAGACTATTAGTCGTAAAAAATGAAAAATTCTATTTTTCTAATATTTTCTATATCTATAGCGTTATATATCTCTTTAAAATTCACTGTCATTCAGTACTCACATTTAATCAGACACCCTGCCATTTTACACAAAAGAAACAATAACGTATACTAAACGCATTATATATCAAGTAAAATAATAAGCATAACATACATAACAAATATTCAATTTAACCCAACAAATATTTTATTTCATTCATCTTTTCTAATTTAATTTAATCCACACTTTATTCTAATAGTCATATTTTATAAATCGTTTCTTAAATAAGTAATCCTTGTTAAAACTGAAAATGCTTATTAAAATAGTTCCATTTTTTTAATGAGTAAAATTTAATATATTTATCCACCCGAGTTATTATAAATAAGTGAGAAGTATTTTTCTAGTTCTATATTAAAATGATATTTTTGAAAGTATCTATTGTAGGTACAAGCTTTCCGTTGGAAATATGTCAAACATTACATTAAATAATATACAATAATGCACATATGCAATAAATATTGATCCTTGTATTAAAAGCAATTGCATATTGTAGTGCAGATGACCGCAAAGTATCAGCAGGAGAATGATTTAACTTTATGGGAGAAAATCACAGTTGCATTATTATCCTCATTTATCGCACATGGAAATTCATATTTTCGAATAAATAACAATTCACTGCGGTTATAACCATAACGAAATCCTTCCCTGATGGCTCGAAAGTAATTTGCAAAACTGAAACACGGGTCGCAAATATTCCTACATTATGGACTCGTTCTCTCATTAATTCTAATAAACGATTTAACTCTGAATCTCGACTATTCAATATTTCTGAACCAAAAAGCATATACAAAAGTATCAACATGTAAAAATCTAAAAATATACAACAGAAATTTCAATTATTTGAAAGGTATTAGTTTATACAATTTTATTTCTACAAAAACGAAAGATTAGGTAAACTATACTACGTGTGTGTAAGTTATTGATAATGAATAACGGTTATAATACTTGAATTAGAAGAAGTCAGAACTTTATTTTGTTTTTGTTTTACTATGTTTTTATTTTCAAAAAGAATACCGAAGTTTAAATTCAAGCTTTTCTTTATTAAACTCATTGCTAGTACAATATTTGCTACATAAAAATTTAAATATTTACGCTATCACCCGTTAAATACTTAATTCAGTTAACCTAGCGGGTCTCTCAGAGCTCTCCTCGCGGAGAGAGCGGTGGCTCTCTAATACATTATCAAGTTATTGCTTTAGCATGTAATTACTTGAGAAATAACTCAACAATTTTTGGGGTAGGTTATTGCTTTAGTAATAACTAAAGTAATAACTATTTATAGTTAATTCTGAGGCAAGTATTTAGTAATTACTTTAGTAATTACTTTTTTTCTAATGGCTGGAAAAATGTAGATATTAAGTTTGGTAATTAATAAAGTAATAGATTATGTCAAAACATGTTCTGTTATTTCTTAAGTAATTATATATACGGTATATCAACAATGAAAAGTGTTAAAATTATTAACCTTAAATTCTTACCAAACGATTTTTAAACTAATGGAAGCTTAAAATTCATCTATAATCTTTCAAGTCTCGCATTTGAATTCCATTTAACCAGATTCCAAATAAAATCGGAGAAACCTAGTTCGACTTTACAAAGAACGCCAACAAAAACCCCGACCCATACAGTATACCCAAACACCATTTTTCACAGTTTCTAGCCGGCGCACTCGCCAACTCTCCGGGCTATTTCGACGACTGACAAAATGCAAACGACATTTGCCCGAGGGTAGAGAAAGGAACTCCGCACTGCAAGCGCCGTCGGCTGGTGCGCGCTCGTCGCGTGTAAGTTTATGCAAAGGGGCTTGGCGGTGCAGGACATCGAAGCGACGGCGCGACCGCTGTGGTGCTTCGCACCCCTCGCGACTCTACGGTCCGCTCGGATACGGAGACGGAAGCACAACGGGGTCCAAATGGAGTGGAATGTATGCAGGGACTTGGAGTGCGTGTGATAATAACGCGATGTGTGTTGGAATGGTGGTGAGTATTTTGATGATCTTGCTTGGTATTGGTGAACTTGAAATATGTGATTGCTGATGGAGTATGATTAGATAATGACGAGTCTGATAAAAAGTATAAAAGTATAAAAAGTATCCAATATGAACTTTAGACAAGTAGTATCGAAACATCTTGCAAGATAGATAGATAAACCAAGATGAAAGTGAAGAGATAATCCCTTGAGAAAAAACTGTAGAAAATCCTGCAGAAAAACGTGTGGAAAATTTGCAGACGTTTTTGCAGCTATAATTATGCTTTTTGGAAGCGATTGCTATAAATATGTTTGTAAGTTACCGGCATTTCATCCTGCAGGTTTTGCTGCGAAATTCGAGGCGAAATTTCCTGTAATGTTTTCTGTAGTTTAACTTGTAGGCATTCTTTCTAAGGATTTTTGATAATTTCTACATAAATTTCTGCAAACTGTTTGTAAGGGAATTAGCGAAAAATAGAAAACAATGGTATCCTTGTATAGATTAGGTTATGAGCTTATGACTTCCAAATACTATTGAAATATATATTTAAATACGCAATTCCATACAAACTAAAGTACATAACCTTACGTTGCATCTTAAAGGAGACTAGAAAATGGGAATCACAATAGCGAAATAAATAAAGATGAACGTTTTTAAGATAAGAGCGTTGAAAAAAATAGGCGAGAAGCAAAATAGAGAGAGAGGGTAGAGAGAGAAAAGCGATATAGAGTAGTACAGTAGAATAGAAAGATATATAGTACAGAAAGAGAGAATCTACAGAAGGGAGTGAGAGAAAGAGAGAGAGGGAGAGAGAGAGATCAGGCAAGATGGCGGGGCTTCCCAGGAGAGTTCGTCGAACGAGGCCGCAATCCAGCGGATACACGTCCTGTCGACGACATGGGAGGCTATGCTCTCTCTCTCTCCCTCTGCCTCTCTCTCTGTCTCTCTTCGATTCGCTCTCTCTAGTACGAGCTACTCGGTTGCTTCCTTTCTCGCTTCTAACTTGCTTTGCTTCACAGTACAACAATTTCTTGCCTTCTTGCAAGTTTGTACGTTTATTAATCACTTTTTGGGAGACATTGTATAAAATAGTTAGTTATAATTTTGTTTGCTGCAAATATGTGTCAACTGGCATTTTGACATTCTTGCAGGATTCATTACTTATACCTTCGACAATTTTCTATACTTGAATGAAATGAAGTATATAAAATGATCTCTTGTAGTATGTCGCAGTGGTCTTGCCTTATAATTCTATAGTATTATAACAAAAGCATCATACAAAACTTCTAGTATTCATCATATATATTAACGAAAAGTAGTAAGTCAATGTTTAGTTGAAATATATATTTGCGAGATAAAATATTATAATCAGGTTGAAATTTACTTCGAGGATAATACTTCTCATTAAAAATTACAATGACCATTTGTTATAATGCCCGGATTATAAAGCAAGAGTACTGTATTAAGTAAAGTACCATAAACGTAAACTTTATGACTCTTAGTCGTAACAGGATTGGTTAGACGCGATACAATTTTTTGAACTTTAAGTATATTATAAAACCAATAATTTTAATTATTTTTAATTAATGAGTTCATTTCGTCCTATGATACATTGATCGTGAAGAAATTCAAAATCTATTTTTTAACACACCCCAGCGTAAAGTTAGTACTTCTTCCCCGCCGAGTCAGGAAACAAGTGCAACAGTAATTCCCTGCCCCCACTCTAGTCCTCCAGCGCGTAGCACCGGAAACTAGAGCGAGGTTAGGGAGTAAAAACGAGTACGAACTTTACGGTGGGTATGTTAAAAAATCGTATATTGCACGCGTGAATAAAGTGAGCGATCCGCTCATATGCTGAACCACACGCCGGCATTTACTGGCTCACTTTATTCCCTAGGTGCATAATATACTATTATTACCAATACCATTGTAAATATCTACTCCAATGATACAAATTATACCTACATGATGCAATTAAATAAAATGAAATAAAATACCACTGCCTTCATACGTACAAATTGTAATTTTCATCTTCAACCTTTGAAAGAAGGTATTGCAATTTCAACGACGATTCAGCATCTCCAACATTAACTTTCGCTTGGCAACCTCCACATCCCCGTGCGAACCCTCATCTCCATGATCTTGCGCGCGCCCATCACCCGCAATCAAGCTACACGAGTTCATCAAAACTGCCCTGTCCCCCGGCTCTCCCTGCACTGCTGACCACCCTTCGCGATTCTCCTGTCCAACCTATACATATACACATGGCGCCGAACGTGGGGGCAACAGCGCAAGAAACGAGAGATCCACAGGACACGCGAGGCTCGGGATATACCGAACTGTGCAGCGACCCTCGGCTCGTGAGATGTACGCGGGCACCTGTCCGCGGATATTAGCCAGTTAGCTCGGCCAATCCAGCCGAGTCATTAGTCCATCGCGTGGCTATGCGTACACGTTTGTATACGTGTATCTCGCGTGGGACGCGGTCGGCATTCGCTTTAAATAAGCGATGAGCTGCTTGATTTCAGACTGCCGGCTCGATCGACGGATGGACGTTGCGCGGGTTCTGTTTCTCTCTCGCGTTGCCCTACTAATTTAGCTGATGCCTGGAGTGCTGTGGGGTACTTTGACTGGTCTTGGAATTATCTTCGGGAGCGGATTGTCAATTATGAATGGCGAGCGAATGATTTTATCGATACGTTAAAGATTATGAGTGTTTGCTTTATGGTGACAGTACTAATATGAGAGTCATTGCTATACATGGTTCACATAGATATGATTTTTTTAAATTAGTGAAAATATGTTAATTACACATAAAGTTATAAGCATTTGTAAATGAACACATAAATTGGTTTATATCCGAAGTTTTGTGGTGCCAAAAGCGTGGTATAGTAATTTGTTTTATGTACTGTATGAAAAAAATTTATAGTTATCTTTTTTTTAGAAACATTTTCTGCATAATTTTCTACATAATTTTCTGCACGATCTTCTGCGTAACATTCAGAACATGTAGGGTTTTCGGCAAGCTTTTCAACACGATATTCTACGAGGTGTTCGCCTGTAGATTGGTCTGCAGAAATAAATTCTAAATGGAATTTGGAATTATAAATTTAGATAAAATTTTAAACTCCCTATTTGAATCGGTTACACGTTGCAAGTAAGGGTTATACCGTTTTTAAATAGGAATTCTCCTACAGAATGCTGATGTGTAGATGAATTTACAGATGAAAACTTATTACAAACCTATACAAAACTTACACAAAATATAAAAGCTCTCCATGAAATAGTGCAGCAAATATTGTAGAAAATCTTGAAAAAAATTTCTGCAATTTTGCTCCACAAAGGGTTAGCATTAAGTGCGTGGCACATTTGTATTAACTCTTTGCTGTTAGAGAGTGCACGTAATATTATACAAGCATCTGTCATGACATTTTTGCATGGAGTCAGTACCGTCATAAGATGAGTCTACTAATTGCATCACCCACTTCATCGACAATTTTCTTTAATCATCCACCATTCGCACCAGCCCAAAACCAAACCGAATAATCGAATCAGTGAACCCACTGCACAACGTCAATTCCAAAACCATCATCGAGCTATTCTCGACTTCTTCCAGCTCACGCTCTCGTACTCAATTTCCCAACAATATCGCTCCTCCCTCCACATTCCTCAGCGACTCCCAAACAGCAAGAACTTCAAGAACAAAGGACACCCATATAGACCACGCGTGTGCGCGTCCATTCGCTCGTTAGCACGAGGCCCGTGGGCGGCACCAAGTACTCACTACCCCGAAAATTCGCCAGTTAGCCAAAGCGGTAACGATGCATCGTGTCTTCTTCCCTCGTTCTCCTCTCCAGTGAAGCAGCACATCTTTTTCTTCCTCTCTTGGTGGTGTGTATGTATACACACGTCGTGGAGAGCTGTGTTGTAGAGCACCCCCGAGGGCAGTAGCGCAGCGTGATACACGCGACTTTTCGAGCGCGCGTGGAGAGGCTGACCACGGTAGCCGAGTAGCTATATACCCTCCCTCACTAGATCTTGCAGGTTGAAGGATGCCCTACATAAGTTGCGTTCTTCACGAGAGAAGCGGGAGCGGAGAGCTTCGGATACTCGAGAGCCGATTACTTACCACGGCAGCGCGGGGAGGTGCGCTTAGCTTTACTTTGGTGTACTGGGAGGGAGGAGTTTTAGCGACTGACTGAATGCTGCTGCTGCTGCTGCTGTGGGTTTGTTCTATACGGTTTACCGGGATGGATTGGATTTTTGGTGAGGGGTTGCTGAACTGGTGTTAGTACAATTTTCATGCTGGGTTTTGGTGGTAGATAAGCGTTTGTGGTAATTTTAAGATTATGTATAGGTAGCAATAAACGATGACAAAATATTTTGTTACGTATTGTGTAGCTTAGCTAATAATGCATTTGGTATATGACTAAATCCAAAAAAATGCAATTTTTGGGTCTAGAAATCGAAAAAGAGAAATTAAATGCTCGAGTTTCAAAACCTTCTCTATCTTATTTTAGGGGCCAAATTAAGAAGAAAAACGCGTTTGAACAATGAAATTTGGATATGTAATTATGTTTTTTTACAAATTATGTGTTTTTTCGGTTTTGCATCCTCAAAGAGAAAGTTTTATGATAGTAAAAAAAGTTTTGCTATAAACATGTTAGAAACATGCTTTGTGGCTCACGAAATCAAAGTACACTATTTTTAGAAAATGTCTGTATGGATCAGTGTGTGTGTGTGTGTGTGTGTGTGTGTGTGTGTGTGTGTGTGTGTGTGTGTATGTGTGTGCGTCTGTATGTATATGTATGTGTGTATGTGTATGTGCGAGTGGGGGTGTTTTGTGTGTGTGGGATGTGTGCGTGTGTGTGGGATGTGTTTGTGTGTGGGGGGGGGGTAAATGTGTGTGTGTGTGTGTGTATGTGTCTGTATGGGGTGGATGTGTGTGCGGGGGTGTTTGCGTGTATGTGTGCGTGTGTGGGGTGTGTGTGGAGTGTATTCGTGTGTGTATATATGTGCGTGTGTATATATGTGTATGTGTGTGTAGGTGTGTGTGTATATGTGTGTGTGTGGGATATGTGTGTGGGGTGCGTGTGCGTTCGTGCGTGCATGTGTATGTATATATGAATGTGTATCAACCTTACTTTGAATGTACACGGTGAAAATGTTTCGGTTCTCATTTTTTATACTTCTTTAAGGACAGCGTCTCAAAAAATTTTTTTTTGCTTTTCTATGCGTTATTGTTTTTTAGAGGTTTTTCGATTTTTCAGTTTTAGTTTCTTGAGTTTTTTGATACCGTAGAAATAATATCATTAATTGGGTGATAATGCATTTGACAGAGCATAAAATTACCTATTTTTTCCTATCCGAAATTTTGAATAAGCTATTTCTCTTTTTTTGTTATTTACGAAATTGTCATTTTTTTCAATCTGTTATATCTGTGTAATATAACAAGGAAAATTTTTTAAATCAATTGGAATGATTAGAAATATGGAGAAGAATATTCTGTAAAATTTCTTAGGCTTTATCTTTTTCTTTTGAAGAGAGAAAAATGTTTTTGTAATAACAAACGATTTTTATTCTATAGCGAATTCTGGAGTAAATCATAAAGTAAAAAAAATGTAGGAGAAAAGACCTTTAATTGTAGTTTTTATCGTTGAAAATTGATGTTTCAGTGCAAAGTTGTAACAAATAGAAAATAGAGTATTAATTTGTAAAAAATCTCAGATCCTGCCAAAAAATGGAAAATCCGTTCGTTTTTACCCTATTTTCCACGAATCATTATCCTATTTTAAATTGGTTGTAACTTTGCTTCGGAACATGCATTTTCAACGAACAAAAACTAAAATTAAAAGTCATATCTTCTACTTTTATATACGTCATGAAAAAAAAATGTTCCACCTTTGTGTGCACAGTTATTAACTGCGCAGTAAAAGCGTTTTTCTTGCTATATATAAAAAACCGTAAAAAAACACCTAATTTGCCAGAGAAACATAGTCGAATGGCCAGTTTTCATTGTTCAAACGCCTGTTTCTTCTTAATATGGCCCCTGTATTTTTTGGAATTTTGTCATATATCCTATATTTTAGAGAATACAAAGATAAAAAATTACGATTATTGGATTAAAGATTGAGAATAAATGGGGTAATTTAAACTAATTTTCGGTCTTTTACTTTCTGATCATCGAGTTTTCAACATATCTAGCGATTTTAACTTACTTTAGTAAATAAGAAAAAAACATTTCATATACAATTCTGTTGGAGATCATATACGTACCGTTATAAATAAATGTTTAAAATTTTCTTAACTGACAAAAAACTTTAATGCAAATACTATATTCATCTATACAATTATAAAACTGGGTACTGGAAAATAATTGAATAAGGCCAAGATACTATGTATAATTTATCTTTATGTAATAAATAATCCTTGGCTTAAATGTCATTTAGCATATACATATAATTATTAATATTTAATATAATTCAACAACTTTTTATTTATTTATTTCTATCATTATGAATATCTTATTACTATATAGAATTGAATACAATTGAAAATTCAATATGTTTTGTACATCACTGCAAATCAAATTTGGGTTTCTGCAGTAAAAACTGCCTATCATCTTTATTATATAACATTTTAATATGATAAACCTGCACACAATAGTCGTGGAATGAACTAAATTGATAGCGTAACTTTTGATAACAAAGAATCAGACCTAATTAACAATTTCAAGTATAAAATAGGGAGGAAATTCCAAAATTAGATACGTAATTATATACGGAAAAGCAGTTGCAGCATTATCTCTAATTGTCCACATAACTCACAGGAGCAGCGAATAATTAAAAAAAATTAAGCGTCGTGTACAAAGCGTCGCCAAAAGTAAATTAGGGCTATGTCCAGAGCCACGAAACTCGTTGCAAAATTTAGAAGTAACAAGCGTAACCCAACACCGGACACGCATCGCTGAATACGGCACAGGACACAAAAGAATTAGAGGGCTGTAAGGGAGCGCAACAGCACCCGCGACTTTTCTTTGAATGCCGCGAGCACATAAATAAGCTCGACGCTGCGAAGTGCACATGCGCCGCATCTCATTATCTACTCGAGAGGGCGACATTAAAATGCTTTTGTGAGCATTGCCGTGTATGAGGTTTGCGCACTGTGTCATACTTTGATTTACGGCGGGCTGTTAAGGCGTTAGCGTACCGGAACTTTGTATTCGCGAGCTGTTGATAATATTTATTTTAATTCCGTATTGTTCTGAAAATAAAGAACTCAGAAAAATATATTGTTCATCATTTTTAGTAAAATACATACTTGATGAAACAGGAATTTAAAATTCAGGAGAAAATTGTAATGAAATAATAGCGCTATATTATAACCTCATTTTTAAATTACGATAAAAAAATGTGTTGCTGTATTGATTGTAAAGAGGTAAAGCCACGGTAAATACCTATATCCCCATCCGTAACACTGACTATTTATTGCGCATATGTATGTACAGCCGTACGCTGGATTTTTAATAAATCGTAAAACATTTCCTTACAGTATCAATTTTTACATGCAAATTTGAGAACCAATCTGCTATTTTTTTTAAATAGAGCCGACTATTTTCGACGAACCAATATCTTTAAAAAAATCCGACGTATATAGCCAGAGTCTTTAACATATTGATCATGAAGAATTTTGTTTTTTTTGTGTTAGGATAAATTGTTGGCAGTGCTACCATGTTTGATCCTTAATTAAAAGATGCTTCTGCAATTTGGTTAGAACGTTGCCATTATTTACAGTGAAACAAATATCTGAGCTAACAATAAGTATAATTTGTAATCGTTTACCCCGGCATTGCCCCTCAAGTTAAATTTGTTTATTCTTAGATGATTCTGTTTGAACTCTTCAAATATATCACGAAATGCCTATAAACCAATTATCAATTTAGTTCGGGTAGCCGCACCTCCTTCACAACTTCTCCAAGCACACAAAATGGATGCCCCTATAATAGAACCACACGCAACGACGGACACCCGGCAGAACTCCCAGGAGTAAAAATTAATCCATCCGTAGAACACCGACTTATCATTCAACTTGACAAACGCTCCCGCGTTTTGTACACAAGTCAGGCAACAAAAAGAAAAACCAAGAAGAAGAAAAAACGAAGGTGCCTACGAATCGAGATGATTGAATATACGCAGAGCAGCGGTGACGACGATGAGGATAAATCTCACGCATTGTCCACGGTGCGGATCGAAGTAGGGACGCGCTCCCAGCTCGAAAAGTCTCGTACCGGCCGTGCGCATTTATCATAACGACGCGGTCAGCATGGAATATAAGCGGTATTACCGGAGCTGACCGCGCGCATCGCGACCCCCGGCGCACGAGGGGCTTATCATTAATTCACGCGCGCGGATCCCCGGGATATAAAAATAATTTGCTTTATGGAAACAGACGCGTCCGCTTTTTCGGTCGGCCCGCGCGAAAATATCATCGTCATCGGCGTGGACCTTTCGGGAATTACGTGGGAGATAAATCGTGAGGCTCGGGTGGGCTGGTCTATCTTTTTTTTTTGCTTTTTTGGGGTAAAATAGGGTGTACGAGTGCGATGCTGATAATCCCGTAGGCTGATGGAGTTTTGTGCATAATGAGAGGCACGAATGTACGTTTTTTCGTGGAGCAGCTTTTTTTTGTTTCACTTTTTTTAGTGAAAGTTTGAGTTTGATAAATACGTTGAAGTTGGAAAGATGCGGATAAATGAGGGGTCAGTGTTTATGGAAATATAGAGGCGATTGGTGATTCAATTTAGGGAAACAAGTAGACGAACAATATGACTGGAGTTACGTGACATTAATCAAGCAAGTGAAATTTTGTGAAGTTGTAGCTGGACACGTCAATATATTATATAAGGTAATTTAGAAAAGGCTTTTCGAGGGGAATTTCAATGACTTTTTAATGCTGCAAATATTATTAATAGAAATAACAGGTCTGTGGATAAGTATAGATATTAGGATGAAGTGTAAAGTTTGTTGTTATATTAATAATTTTAAATTATTATTTAGTATCTGACACACGCGCGTGCGTTTTTAGTCCATTTAGGCGTGGCATTTACTTTCATATAAATTTTAACATACTGAACAAAATCTTCGTACAGGTTAATAAAAAATATCTTCCTGCTAACGAAACATACATTTTAAATAAATTATTATTACAAAAGATAGTTAGGGACTAGACTGTTGAATTGAAAATAACTGGGTATGAATAAAAATATCTGGAAAAATAACAGAACTGATCACTAATTTGAAATTCAACTTACATTATATTATATTATAGGATCTTCATAGTTTGAGATACAAATTATTGCCAATTATATACACAACTTTGTTATAAACATAATATTTTAAATAATTAGGGAACCATTCGAAGGAGCTTTACAGCTTGTGAAATCTGGAGAATTTATGATTAAATTGCATCGGGAATCAAATACACGGCATTTGTGAAACATGGAGAAATCTGTAAAAAGTCTAAAATAAATGTACAAAATATTAAAGTTTTCAATTATCAAGACAATTTTACATTACACCAGAAACTAAATGAAGAAATCTGGACTCTGACTTCAAATTATCGAGAGCTTTGAATTAACGACGTCCAAATTATCCAGATCTATAATTCCATCAGTAATAACCAACACAATCAAATTTATATTTGTTCAAACAAACCTAAGCCTCCACCCCACATATAACAACTTTCCATCGCGCATCTATCTCCCCAAAAAAAACCCATCACAGATGCCTCCTCCACCAGCACCAGCTTCAAAAACTATGCCCAAAAAGAAGAACCTGTCAACCGCGAAACCACCACCACCACCTAAAAAATATCCCTCGGGATCGCGTATACAATCCAGGCCAAGTATCCATCCACGTGGCGCTGCACGCTCTTCAAGTCTCGCCCACTAATGATTAGAACGCGTTGCAACCTGTTGTTGCCTCATCCGGGCCACGCGTATACGCACACTTTTTTCAATGGCCCTCGCGAAGCAGCACTTCATGCCCTATCCTCTCTCTCTCTCTCTATCTCTATATACATCCCCACATCTGCACGACCCGGCAAAATCTCCTCGTTACAAGCGAAGCGTCGCAGTATCGCAGCTCGCCGCGGGAGGTATACGGACGGACAACAACGGCAATGTCCCGCCCCTTACGTTATATACAGGGGGGTGCCCATTATCATTATAATCGGGGGCCCGATGATGCGGCGGTGATCAGCCGCATTGTCGTGCCAAATGCCGCGAGAGAGCGCCTCGCCTCGAGGATATACCGTATATATGAGTGCACTGCGGTGCGGAGCGAGTGGACCGCTGGGGACGAGCAGTTGCGTCTGACTCGTTGTATACTCGGTCTGTCTTGCGCGGAGATGTGCCGCGGAGACGAGGATCCATTACGCGTCGTTACTCTTGCAGTGGATGCTGCGAGGACGCGCGACTCGCGTTAGCTGGATAATTTAGGGGAGCGTGTAGGGGGGGATTCTTTTCAGTTTCGGTTTTGGAGGATGATTGGGGCTTCGTTTTTGTTAATGAGTGGCGACGCCTTTGTGGCTGAATGTGGATTTGGTTGTTTATAGATTGGGTTTAGAAAGCGCTGATGCTTGGACCAAGCGTTTGATGTTCGTTGTGAAACAGATTTAGGGCTCTAAGTCGATCAGAGTATTTAAAAAGAATACATGTTACTTGATTACGTAAGATGTAATCTCGTAATTGCTTGTGTCTAATTGTACTTTAGCGTTTTTTAAATCTTATATGCGCCCAACTTGAGTGCAATACAATATTTTAATTTATTATATTTATAATAATTAAATTGCGTAAATTGTGATAATATATACCATATTTCTTCTTATTAATTTTATAATATTTAATAATTGTTAAATGCTTAAGACTTGTAGCAAAATTTATATAAAATTTTAACTGTTCACATATGTTTACAATATGTTAACATGCGTAAAGTTTATATAAATGAAACTAACTACAAGAGTGTCAGAGGTTTGGAAACCGATATTTGTTGAAACTTTGAGAGGTGTTTTTTACACCTAAGAATGAGGTGTACCACACATAGTTATTTTCAATGGCCCTTATTTTCGAAATATGGCGGAGCATTGTGGATATAATACGTCAACGATAATCTATTCGTCAACGTAATGAGTTTTTCGTGTATTTAAAAGCTCATATTTTCACGAGACTTTTTTTCGTGAATGTAAGATAGTATTTGTCTTCGTAGGGCAGTATTTGTCAACGTAAGACAATAGCCGTAGCATAAAGCCAGATTCGTCAACGTAAGACCTTTTTCATAGTGCTAAGATAGTATTCGTCAACGTAGGGCAATATTCGTCAACGTAAGGCAATGTCCTTAGCGTGAAGCCAGATTCGTCAACGTAAGACCATTTTCGTGTACATAATATAGTATTCATATTCGTATATTCGTCAGCATAGGGCAATATTCGTCAACATAAGACAATATCTGTAGTATAATGCCACATTTGTCAACGTAAGACCTTTTTCATGGACGAAAGATAGTATTCGTCATCGTAAGACATTATCCGTATCATGAAGACACATTTGTAAACGTAAAACCTTTTTCGTTGACGTAAGGTAATATTCATCAAGACAGGGCAATATTCGTCAACACAGGGCAATATTCGTCAACACAGGGCAATATCCGTTAAAGAAAGGCAATATCCATAGCGTGAAGCAGCATTCGTCAACGTAAGACCTTTTTCGTGGGCGTAAGGTAGTATTCGTCAACGTAGGGCAGTATTCGTCAAAGTAAGACAATATCAGTATTATAAAGCCACATTCGTCAACGTAAGACCTTTTCGTGGCCGTAAGATAGTATTCGTCAACGTAGGGCAATATTCGTCAATCTAAAACAATATCCGTAGCGTAAAGCCACATTCGTCATCGTAAGACCTTTTTCGTGGAGGTAAGATACTATTCATCCACTAGGACGATATTCGTCAACGAAACGCAATATCCGTAGCGTGAAGCGGCAGGGTAATAAATGATACAATTAACAATATATCTGTACCAATTTTATTATTTCCACTATAAGTTTTCTTATCACGTGTTTATAAATATTATACAAGAATTTGAAATATATTAGAAATAAAGAACATCACTGCAGCTGTAAAATAGTGAATACAGTAAATTTTTAACTGCACGATGACAAGTCACATATTAACCAACGACCAGATCAGATCGATGAAAAAAACTCTATTATTCTCTGCGAGTTAACCAAGAGTTAACCACAAAACGAGTAATTAAATCCTTTAAACAATTTATCAAATTTCGTTTTATTCATTTATTTTCAAACCTTCTTTTATTATAGTATCTAAGATTAATTTTTAGTAAAACATACTTATACAATGCTTCATTCTACGTTTTTAAGTTGCACTATACTTTTAAATTGATCACAACACATCCAGAAATTGTGTTGTAGAATTATTGATACACGCACCCTTACAAACTTTAATTAAGTTTATTTTCATAGGGTGCCATTTTGTCACGGACAGCATGCACAGTCTGTAATTGATTACAATCGATAAAAATATCAAGCACCCTGCGCAAAAAGAACGAAAATAATCAAACATGGTTCTCTCTCTCTCTCTCTCTCTCTCTCTCTCTCTCTCTCTCTCTCTCTCTCTCTCTCTCTCTCTCTCTCTCCACGCGAACTTAATGTGCTCCTGCAAATGCAAACAAACGTAGTCCATATAGGATTCGGGATACTTCTATTTCTCTGCACATGTTATACAGAAGTGGCAGGAAGAATACAGGGCAAAGAAGAGAGACATAGGGAGAGAAAGAGAGAGAGAGAGCGCAAGAAAGAGAGACAGAGACAAAGAGCGAACTAGCACGCTCTCAAAGCGTATGGGGATGCTCTTCCCCATAAGTATCGCATATGTCAGGTCCCCCATCGGGGATGCCCTCCATCCATCGCACTATACTGTCTCGACTCCGAAGAGATAGAGAGAATACGTAGGTAAACGAGGAAGAGCGAAATAGAGAGAGAGGGAGAAAGAGAAAGAGAAAGAGAGAGAGAGAGAGAAGCGACGATGAAAGAGAAAAGAAGGAAGGATGGAGTAAGAAGCGAAAAAGAGGAAAATAGAGGAAATTGGAGTAATAATGATTGAGGACCAATGTATATTGGGCAATCACTCTAGAATAAATTGAGTACAGGAAGTCTTAATAGAACGACTTATATATTTTCATTGTGAAAATTCGATAAGTATTAGATCGGAAGTTGAAAGAAATAACTTTTTCTTTTAAAATCAAAGATCAACTTTTAAAAATAATATTTGCACTTTTGAAACGTTGAAGATAAAATGTTGATTATACCATGCTCCTTAGAAAAACTTGTCTTTTCCTGGATACTTAAAAGCAGTTAAGTGCGTTTTAGAGGCTTTATGCAAAAACATCTGAAAAAATATTAGTTTTTGTTTAGGAATCTAAAAATTATAAGTGTTTATAGAAGCTTCAGAAATGATATCGCACTTTTCATAAAATCTGAAATATGCTAGTCTTACTAAGGAGCTTGGTATTGTAATCAAACAATTTGATTTTTCATTAAGCCAGAGATTTCGTACCAGTCATCAATCAAGCTTCACCACCCACGCCGAACTTACAAAATCTTTCTAATGCCAGAAAACATACAAATATATTCCCAAACCCAACCAAAAACCCTTATATTTTACAAAAAAAAAAGAATCCTCTATCACTCATAAAACTCTAAAACACACAGCGCATTACAGCTACCAGAAGGGTATCCGAAAACGACTGCACACATACCCCAAATAAAGGGGGGAAAAACCAACACTGAGCTATAGGAAGGGGAATGAGCATGGTCTCGCAGGTCTAGTAGCGCACTATCACGCAGTCTAACCCCACGCTGCACGCGCCCTCGCGACAGTGGAATATCGAAGCGGAAGGGACAAGTGCGGCGCGCACGCTCTCTGCACAACACGCCCGCTCTATACAGCGTAGCACAAAGAATCGAAAGGACTGCGTGTGCGAGAACGACGTGTTGGCTTTGGATTCACTTTGGGGCGGCAGGATGGGGGATTACGGTACATAGTCTATTTTTCGGAGGATTCACCCGAGGATTATCGTGCAGTTTAGCATGTGGAATGTTGCGGATAAATAGAATTTGGACGGTCTGGGGGTTGGTGGGTTATTGGGGAGGCATTATTTGTTTAGTAATAATTTGGGAATTAGCGGTTGAAAAAAATATATGTCAAAAAATATATTTTCGAAGAGCTAATTTTTATAAGCAATATATATATGTTTATTATTGCAAAATTGTCATAAGGAATAATATATATAGTTTAAAATATCATGAGGTACTATATTTTACTTAAATAATTTTGCATGTACCTGGCCTGAAATAATTTAAACAATTATGATTGGAATGTTTGTATGATGTTAATACGAACACTCATTTCTTAAAAATGATTTGAACGTCTATCTTTGATAAAATTTTGATGATTGCTTCTAACAGCAAATTGTAGACGAGATTTTTAGAGCGTCTCATACACTCTTTAACAAAAAATCTACTATATTAGAACAACAGAAACAACTACTCAGCGGGCAAATACCCCTCCCAGCATTGAATTAAACTGTTAATTCATAAAATATGTAAATGTAATTAGTATTAAAAATTCAAATATTTTTCGTATTTATTCTGCAAGTTTCTCGTAAACTTGTTAAACGGATAAAACATGTTATGTATTTGGGGTGTTTCATATACTCTTTAATAAAAAATCTACTATATTCATTTGAACAACAGAAACAACTACTCTGCGGCAAATACCCCTCCCAGCATTGAATTAAACTGTTAATTCATAAAATATGTAGATATATTTTAACATTAAAAAATCAAACATTTTTGTATTTATCCTGCAAATTGAAGTTTTTTTTTCCTTTTTTACAATAATAAAGGGAAAACCATTTTAAAGTAGGTTTCTGATAAATCTTTTACATCGTATTATTAATTTTTCACTGTATTTATATGTAAGGCTCATTCTTACATAGAAGAGTCTACCACTTCAAAGGAAGAAATATATAGGTCCTTTAATATTATAAATGTAAATATTAAAAAGCGTTTCGACCTGTAGGCCTCATTAGTATGATCAGGCAGTCTCTATCATAGACGCACGTATATTTAAAAAAATAAATAAAAATTTTTTTTAACAGTATATCAAAGAAAACAACCAAATTTAATTACTTTTTTCATACCTGTAATGTTTTGTAGAAACAATGTAACACAAACACCACATTTTTCTTCAGCAAAATTTATAATTACAATAGATTGATAAATTCAAACAAAAATCATATTAAAAACCAAATTATTAAATTTGACTTGAAAATAAAGACAAACTGTCAAATCGGTAGGTGACTTGTAAAATTTTGGACTTTCGGAGCCGAACGACCCGCTACACGCACTAACACTCTACGAATGGTCAGGGCGAAGACTTCGTCGTCCGCGCGCGGCCGCAAAACAAAAATAAAAAGGCCCATAAAACTCCTCCATTCATTTTCGCACATGTGTGCACCCTTTTGTCCCTCTTCGCTTTTCCAGCGACTATAAGACAGCCACTTTATGGATAATATTTTAAGTTGAAACAATTAATTTTGAATATAAGTATGTTCTAAATTATTAAAGTTGTATGATTTTATTTTTAATTACAATATCTATTATTATCATTATTAAATAATAAAATTAAAATATAATAATTTTTTTTATATATTATAAATTTTTTTTTATATATTATATAAACAGTTCTACTTGTTTACTATAGTTCTAGAGGTTATACTAAAGGGTTAACTTTAACAACTTTGAATTCTAAGCGTGTAACATGCATTAAAATAATGTATATAAATGGAAGGTATTTATATTATGATATATAATGGTTATTGTTAAGACATCCTTCTTTACAATACTATAATACAAAAGAGGAGATTTTAAATCAATTTTAATTAAATGCAATGTATTCTTTTTATCTTGTACCAATAATGACAAAAAGGGAAAAAGGATGAATAGAAAAGAGGAGGATGGGGGCGGCTGGACAGTTTAATTCAATGCTGGGAGGGGTGTTTGCCCGCAAAGTAGTTGTTTCTGTTGTTCAAATGAATATAGTAAATTTTTTATTAAAGAGTATATGAAACACTCTAAATACGTAACATGTTCTATCCGTTTAACAAGTTGACGAGAAACTTGCAGGATAAATACGAAAAATATTTGACTTTTTAATACTAATTACATTTGCATATTTTATGAATTAACAGTTTAATTCAATGCCGGGAGGGGTATTTGCCCGCAGAGTAGTTGTTCCTGTTGTTCTAATAAATACAGTAGATCTTTTGTTAAAGAGTGCATGAGACGCTCTAAAAATCTCGTCTACAATTTGCTGTTAGAAGCAATCATCGAAAATTTAAACAATTATGTTTAGTTTCAAGATTGAATTCAAAGTCCGTCTGTTTCAATACAATAATATCTTACAATCCAATTGAACTCGCGCAAAAAAGAGCCCCTAAAAACTGCTAAGTATATTTTCTTCCAGGACTCTTCAAACGGTCAAAGCTTCCACCGCCGCAAGAAGCGTCCGCAATCAAATTAGCGCTCACCGCAGTATAACGTCAGCGCACTGGGCGTTGTACCACTTGCAGCCAGGCAACCTTCACAAATGTCGGTCTTTAAGCCAACATATGCAGGTCCAGCGCAGTACAAACACGCACACACACACACACACACACACACACACACGATGCGAGACAAACCTTAGAAAGACCCAAAGACCCGCAAAAATATTATCATAGCTCGGTAATAGGCTTAGAGCGACAATGTATCCACATATTTATTCATACACATATACACACACACACATACATACATATGTATATACTCATACATACCATACTACACGCACTCACAAACAAACACACACACATACATATGCGTACATGTACACTACGAAAATGAATATTATTCGGGGTGCTGCTGCGCGTACTCGAGCAGAAGTTGTATTATACGTGTGTGCGAAACTGCGGAGGTTGTGTGTTAGCTCCCTTCCCCGGTATGCCGCTCGACTACAGATAATTGGATTTGGCCGGCGCGGTGATGTTCATTTGACATCATTGGGACATTTAGGAGCTTCCGTGCGCTCCGCGCACAGGATTAGATTACTGGGATATTTAAGGAACTCGAATTGATGCCCTGAATGCCATTCAACGGGGCGTAAAGATTTTGACAAGTGTCGGTTCATTGTGCGTCTGTATATGTCTATCGACACGGAGGAACTGTACGTGAATGTGGTTTGCATTTGCTGTGGATTGCTTGTATTATTTTATTATGAGCGAAGGGTTGGAAAGTAATGGAATTGTAATATCTTTTGAAATTTCGAAGTTTTCTGTAAAGATCTAGTTATTGTGGAAGAGAAATATGTTTACTTCAGGAATATAGTGTATTTTTTTTATATAATATGGTATATATAATTCAAACTTCATATAATATTATTAAAATATTTAAGTATCTGAATTGTAATTAATTCTTGTAAATTAAAATATCGTTTAAAGCGTGCTTATGTTTTATTAATTATTTCTTATTTTAGCTTAAGTTATTTATAAAATCTAAATGTTCAACAAATGTATAACTGTTCTCGCACCTGGTATTACTGATTTGAACAATATAAATAAAAAGATTCTAGCAAGTTCTTTTTAATATACTACTGGAGAATAATTATGTAGATAGTAAATCTGTTTTTGTCACATTTTGCGTTCTGAAAGTCAGAAGAATCTTTGTAAAAGTATAAAAGGTTCTGGAAAATACATTTTAACAATATGTTTTGAGGTAAAGTAAGTGTATCCTCTGCTGACATTATATAGATACACTGACAAGGAGAGTTCACACCTTTCCGGAAACAAAATTCGATGGAGCTTTGGGAAGTGGCTTTTGGAATACAAATTTTGAATATCAAAATACAGCTTACATAACAAAATATTTAAAAAACTAGTAGTTCATGGCACGCACCGCGCGCTTTTTTCCTTATACTGACTATTCTGATCCAGACTTGTTAAGGACTGTAGGTAATCTGTATCTAGAGTCTCATTATGCCAAGTGGCATTAATTTCTTACTAGGCCTTATTGTTTCATAATCAGTTCACGAATATAATTATTTTATGCTTAGAAGCTTCCATTTTTTAGTGTTAGCGTTAAGGAGGTATAGGAGTTATAAAAAGTATCGTAAAATTGACTAATTTTTTTCAATATTTTATACCGCACATATTTTGAAGATATTTTAATTAGAAGTTTATTCGTTATACATGGACTCTTATGGGACTCGAGTCATAAAAGCAGATTGGCATAGGCTGCGATGAGTGTAAAAATCCAGAGGGAATAATGAAAAGTTACATACTTATTAAGTGAATATTTAGAAAGCTGCATGCGAAATTTCAACCAGTGTTACCGCATTTAATTTGGAAGTGGAGTGGCGCACGTCGAAGGGGGCGAGTCTATCTCTCTTCCCCGTACTCAGTGACACTCCTGAACCTCCTTAAGTATCATTGTAAGGTATAATAAGGTATACGAATATAATTGCATTCACAGGTGGATATCACGCAAACTATATTTATGCAAAACGTATCAGAAAAGACCTCTGTAACGTCATCATCGATGACCCTCCACACCTGGACACCACGCATATCTTATTCATGAAAAAGCCCCAAAGAGGATCTTCGAGACACCATCATCGATGACCATATGCACCTGGACATAACGCATATCATGTTTATTAAAAAAGCCCTGGAGAGGATCTCTGAGACACCATCATCGACGACTCTACGCATGATCTGGACATCACCCATATCATATTTATGCAAAAAGTTCCAGAGTCGACCTCTGAAACACCATTATCAGTAACTCTACGAACCTGGACATTTTGCATATTATATTTATGCAAAAGGCTTCGGAGATGACCTGTGAAATGCCATCATTGGTGACTCTACAGACAATCAGGACAACACACATATCATATTTATGCTAAAAGCTCTGGAGAGGATGACCGAGACGTCATCTGCATCAGCGATCATATGCGCCTGGACATCATGTATATCATATTTACCTTTTGCACCCATTGACATGATTATCGTTGGCCTAATATACCTGCAGATTGTATTTAATGATAACTTATGCAATTTATTTTATTATTCCTTTATTTTGTCAAAATATTTTTATACTTAATTTGAATTTGCGATCAAATGCCCAACCAATCATATCAAAAAGAATCGTGCTAACAAGATGGCCGACATCATTTTTAGAAAGGATAAAACCTGACTATAGAAAAAGGCATAACTACAAAATACCAAATTAATTGTTTTTATTTTTCCAATCGGTTCACTAATATCAATAAAGTTACAGTAGATTAAAATGTCGTGTGACGTCACAATTTCTCATATATATCGATACAGTACGATGGGGAATTGTGATGTCACACGACATTTCAAACTGCTGTATCTCTATTGATAATCATTTAATTGAAAAAAGAAAAAATACGTGTAGATTATTTGTTGATTATCTGATACACGGACCTAATGAATTTTTTCGAGCAACGTCCCTATTAAATGATTTTTTATAGAATTCATTGTAGCAGGGTAAACTTCAATTAATCTAGTGTAAATGTTTTTGAAATATCTTGAAATTAGTTACCGTTCATCATAATCATTTTTAATTAATTATCGTCTTCATGATGCTATATATGAAAATGATACTTTTTAAAAACAAATCATATCTTAGAACTAATCATGGGAATCGTTAAAAAATTGTAATTTATAGTAACATTAAAAACAATATTTAGTACAATATTATATATTATTTTTATTTTTTGCAAAAAAAGAATTAATTAAAAAATAATTTTCTTTTATAACTATAGATTAGTACAGAATGGAGTAAATGCAAATCAATCACTACAGAACACGAAATTTAATATTAAACGAAGTTAATTAAGTTAGAGGAAGCTGCGCAGCAACGAATTGGCAGCGACTTCTCAAAATGGATTCAATCCATTTGCAGCATACACGTTTAGAAATTTCTTTTGCCGCGCAGTTATAATAAATAGCCGGCGCAAGGTAGCAATGTTACAGGCCGTTAGGCAGACGTGAAAGGTTCCATGAATCACGACCAACGTCTAGAATGCGTCGAGGCAGGAGAGGCACTTCTACAAAAATTGAAACCGGTTTGGCACGCGTACACGCCACTTGAATACCGTGCTCACTTTGCACAATGACGTTGACGCGCCTCTCGCGGACTCTTTGTAGTTCGGTCCGCACCGCGCGCCGCTCGGCTATTTAAATCTTTAATTCGATCAACCCCTGCGACAGATATAGAACAAAAGTAACGTTTCGTGTATTTACATATTATCTTTTGTTTTCAAATACTTCAGTAAGGCGTAGATAGTACATTAAACATTTTGTTAAATTTTAAAAGTATTATATCATGCTTTCAAAAGTTTCATAACACAACAAGTTTTGTTTGGAAATTTTGGAAATTAAAGTTTTAACCTTTTGCGGCACGGTGGCTACTATAGTGACCACCGGGATGCACTTGAAATTTTGAGTTTTTTTACGTAAAGAACTCATTACTGCTTGTATGTATCAGAATTATAAAATTATTTATAAAGACCTATCTTTATAATTATTATTCTACATATGCATTTAAATAAAGCGTCTTTTTATAAAATTTAAAGTAATTACTCTCTAGAATCAAAGGTCTAAAAAATTTTCCTTGTGAAATTTGATTTCGCTGTACCGGTCAGGTTTTCTTCAATACAGCATAAGCGACTATGAAGGTAAAACTTTGAATATGAGTTGATTTCAGAAGCTCATAGGGTAATGGAATAACACTGAATAATCTTAATCTAAAGATCATATAGATCTCATTTTGACTTTAACTACTTCAGTCAGAAGTAAATGTCTTATTTTTATATAAAATGTTCTTTATATAACATGTACATTAAAATAACACGAAAAAAATGTTATATTATTTTTATTTTATATATACAAGGAAATTTATATAACTTTGACTCACACAGTTGGGAGATAACTACCTTAAACAACGAACTTTAATCTCTAGTACAGTCAATACAATCATTCTGCTAATTTGTAAAATTTCATTTTCAAATGAATTAACTCCACAGCAGTGAATTTCTTTAAACCGAGCGGAAGCGGGAGAAGACGATAGCGCGCCAGAGTACATAAATCTGTCGCGGGGCGGCAAAGTGAGCGGCACTCGCTCGCCTCGGCCCGACAAGAAAAAAAGTAATTATAGAATTTGTTTGAATAAATTTATGGGGACCGCGGCAATCGCGAATTTAGGTAGGAGAAGAGAGAAGAAACCTCGAGACAGAGCTTCTCAACCTCAGTTTTCGCACTGTGACGACAACGATAAATTTGTGTTTAGGATATGTTGTCTGTATAGACTGAGCAAAAGATTATTATTTGTGTACGAAAATTAATTATGTTTTTTAGATACTATGTCACAGTTTCTTTCACGTTTTCCATAGTATTAAATCGTGTCTCAGCTTTCAGCTGTAATTGCAGTTTAATCAAGAAAATGATGAATGCATCGAATTCATAATATAAGGAGGTCCAACATACCTCTGTAATAATATCCTGCAATAACCGTGCGATCTTGTTTGACAAATTCTACGTGCATGGCTTAGGAGAGATTGACAAACATTCTTTTGACTTGCTTGAAATGTATAGTTTTTCTTTAGTCCCCAAAAAATTTGGTCCTTTGCTTCCGGATTACACTTGCGTGTAATAACAAAATAAGCTGTACCCATATAAGCCTTTTCGACCATTTCCACTATCTTCATATCTAATAAATCCGCTTTCCGCTAAAATTGTATCGCGATACATTATTGTTAATCCCAAAATGTTGACAATGGTTAATAAACGCATGTTGCATGGAAGGTAGTTATTCATAAAGAATTGACTGCTTATTGACGAAAAATTATCTAACTGTTAGATTAGGGTCTCTAGTATACAAACATGCTTTGCTACAATGAATAACGTTAATAGTATTGCCATAAAAGATAAAGTCTTAAATTGTAAGACCACACTGTACAACATTCTTTGCCGTTTACATAATTGCAGACGCTAATGAATTATTAACTCAAAATCTCTAAATTTAAGAGAAAAATACCTAGAAATATTCTTTTTGTTCTAATTAGCGTTAAAATCTGCCTGAATTTTTGTCTAACCTTAATATTAATTATTCAGATTAGCAAAAGTAGCACCAGTTTCGGCCATTCTAAAAAAGCAATCCCAGCCTAATTTTACTTTTTTTGAACTTAAATTCTTCCTGTAAGTATGAATATTCAACTAAATTTAATAGACGAGGGTATAACATAACTCAAAAATTCCTCCGGATACTTTAAATCAGTAAAAATCTGCAATATAAAATATTGCATTGTTCATTTCTTAGATTTTTAAACAAAATAACATTTTTATTATCTACAAACTATTCCCAACTGTACCCACCAAATGTTCTCTCGCCCAGCTTACGGTTGGCACTGTACGGACGATCTCTGTCGAGTCCCCTCGAAAAAGCGTCACGGCGCGGAAAAGAGAAACTGGCGCGCGCCTAAGAAAAGGTCCGCGAAGGGCGGATTTCGTGATTGAGCACCGATAGACGCGGGGCAGAAAGTCTATCAAGTAGAGATAATGCGCTCTGTGCCGGGTAATTTGATCCTCCCCCGTGCGCTCTCGCCGAGATATCTTCGTTCGCCTTCTCGCTCTCCTTCTGGATATCTCGTTCTCTCGCAGCCACTTTGCATTCGCAAACAATCGTGCGAGTGAAGAGGAGTGAGCTCTATCGGTCTATTTTCTTCTGTCTTGTATTCGATTTAGTTTTGTAGGGTTGTAGGGTAAGGAGAAATAAATCAAGATGGAAGGTGGTAGTATGTAATAGCACGATGAGGTGATACTTAATTGTGAATGTTAGTTGACACTTAAAGGTAGCTTTTTATAATGATGATAATTAAATATTTCTATTGTAATACATATGACAGTCTTAAACGTGTATCAATCTGTTTCATAATATACCATGTATGATAAAAAGTATGATTTTGACAAATAAATATCCATTTTTATTCAAAGAGTTTCAAATATATTCAAAAGATATAACGTTTTTGTTCAGAAACATTTGTCTCTAAACCTCGGTGTGCTACGAAGGATCAATTTTGACCCCAGGTTTACTTCTTATGAATAAGAATTTTGTCGCTGATAAACCAAAATGCAAGTAAAAAGGTTTGTTAAAATATACGTAAAACTACTTTTACAATAAATAAAAACAAATTTTATATTTTCAAATATTTTACCTTATTTTTAGGGATAAAAACGGACTAGTTATTGTTGCAGAGCATGCAACTGAAGAAGACATTAGTCATTATTATTAAAGCCGATTGTATGAGTCCTACTAAGACTGCAGAAGAGACCAGAGCTACAGTTGTTGCAAACGTGCATCCATCTGTGCTTTAGGGAAAATCACTTATATATACTTCATCTAGAAGAATAGTTTATCAAATATCATAAAGTTAATAATAGAGAAGAAAATAAATGTTTACTTATTGAATACATTAATTAAACATTTCATAAACCCATTCAGACAATTACTTTTTATTAATAGCAATAGTTTGATCAGTGAAAATGCACTGTTTAAACAATATAAATGTATTCATTAATCAATCAAAATGCACTGTTAAATATCCGTAAATTTTCACTGAATAAACCAAGGAGGTTGTTTTCACTGATTCAAACGGTGACTGTTCAAGTGTTTACTGTTTCAAAAGGAAAAAAGTATAACTGATTAAATCAGTGAATATTCACTAATAATCAGTGAATTTTCACTAATTCAGATTTAGAGAGTACACAATCTTGCTTCACGTGGTATAATCCTATTATGATCCTGGATATTTGAAGGTTATAAGTGAGACTGCGTTAACATATTTAGGAGATTGCTATACAAAAATTAAATATGATTTTAGATCCCGAATATGGCATAAGTGAGAATTTTTTTTATATTATTTAGGTTTTATAACCACTGTTTAATAAGTACAGTTTATAATGTCTTTTAATTTTTATTATTTTATGCTCGATCTTTTTTTATTTTACTTTACTCGTTATTTTATAATACACTATAAGTAATGTAACTATGTTATATTCTAATACGACGATATACTTAATCTAACCATATATCTTTACTGTACCAAACTCTTTATCTAAGGAATTCAAAACAATGTAGTAATGTAGTTCGACCGTCGACTCTTGAAGAAAGAACGCGGCTGTCTCCCGACAACACACATCTAAGTTTGAATAAATACATTTATTTCTTTAATTTAATAATTCGTATTAAAAAAATTATTTAATCAGATTAATTTTTGATGAATATACTTACAAATAAGTACAAATTAAACAACTACTATAAAAAATATTATATATATTTTTTAAAAGTAAATACCTAACCCGTATAGAAAAAAACTCTCAAGTTGAGTGTTATTTTACCAATATCAATATTCCGGGATAAAAGTTGATTGATTAAAAATTATCTGAAAAGAATTTAAGAATAATGTATTTATTCATTATGTCGAAGAAAGTGAACTTTCAAGCATTGCAAAATTTGATATTAAGGGGGTCTTCCAGCGATTTTATCCAAAATTTAAAAATAGCTGCTATTTCTAAGATTTGGTATAAAATTGATTTTTTTTTCAGATTTGGATTACTTGTGGTGTATATAAAGTATTCTATATGCTGAAAGTACCTAAACTGCTCTTCGATGGATGATTTCTTCGAAGACCTTATTTTTGATAGATTGGGGTACACGCATAGCAAAATTATGAATTTTATTGAAACTCGGCTTAAAAGACTTCTTTTAGCATAAAAAATAAAAGTCGGATTTCATTACATCGAAATTTTATTACTAAGTCAGTCATTTTTAATTTTGCAATAAAATTTTTATCTTTTTTAAAGTAAATAATAAAATTAATATCGAAATAATGAAATTTTGTTTAAACGAAATCTGACTTCTATTTTTTATGCTAAAAGAGGTCTTTTACGCACAGTTTCAATAAAATTAATAATTATGCTATGCGTATAACTCATTTTAAGCAAAAATGAGGTCTTCAAATCAATCATCCATCGAAGCGCAGTTTCGGTATTTTTAGCACATATAATACTTCATATACCCCACAAGTAACCCAAATCTGCAAACAATTTTCAATTCTAAACGAAATCCTAAAAACAGTAGTTATTTTTAAATTATTGATAAAATCACTGGAGGACCCCTTATGGAAATCAAGCATGTGTGAAATAACTAATAATATCAACGAATCCTCCCATTTACTTTGAAAAAACATGTTTATATTAAAACTTCTCACATCCGTTGCATACATCAGATACAAAAAGCTAATACAAATCATATTTCGTGTTTTCTTTTTACAATAAAATACCAAAAATCCAATCATATCAATAAAAAACTAACGCTCCTACAAAAATGACCATTTCGAATGAACCACCTGCTCCGTCGTGCGCTCAAAATCCACCTCCAAATAAGTATAACGCAGCCTCGCTCGTGCGCTCCTTGCAAGAGGCTATGTAAACGACCTCGTAAAGTCAGCGGCGCGCCATGTTCAGCAGCAGCACCGCAAAGAGAGAGAGGGGAGGCGCTGCCTTAAAGACACGCAGGTAGAGGTATACATAATGAGAGCGAGTGCCGCCCCGTGTTGGGGCTTGGCTGCGGTCCCCGAACGACCCATACACAGGCGCGCAAGCCGAGGAAGATTCTCTCCACGTGCCGAAAACTCCGATCCATCACTTAGCTGCTGCTGCTGCTCCGCGCTCTGTCGCGCGCCGTGCACACACGCGCGTATGTATATTTTAGCGCGGGGATATAATAAACGTTAGTAGGAGGGAGAGGAAGAGGGTGTATTAAGATATGGATATGTCGGTCATGTGAAAATTACTTATTTTAAGAGGATTTTTTTATGCCGGGGAGTCGGATGTTCTGTATACTCTCTAAATGTGAAATAGTGAAAATTCAATAATTTCTAGTGCATATTCACTAACAGAATTAGTACAAAGTATGCAACTAGAAAATAGTGAATAGTCACTAGATGAAATAGTGAAAAACCTTCACTATTCGAATTAGTGTAAATGAACTATTTACTTTAGTTATTATTCACTATTTAAATTAGTGAATCGATATTAATAAAAATAATGAAAGTTCACTATTTAAGTTAGTGAAACTTTTGACGGGTTTCACTGTTCGCGGATTTTCTCTCGTAGGAATGAGCGGGATTTTTCTCACTATTTTAATCGTGAAATTTTTCGCTAGATGAAATAGCGTTTTGGTTTACTAATTCAATTAGTGGTTTATTCACTATTTTAATAGTGAAAATTTTTAACTTCTGAATTAGTGATATTTTCACTATTTTACAAGTGAGAAATGGGTTCAAGTAACCGAAATAGTGACAATTTCACTGTTTCACATTTAGAGAGTATGAGAGCAGATGAATGAGATATACTTAGATTTTGTTTTTATGAGATGCGTGCTTGTTTATGTTAAATGTGAGTGTATAAAATACACTCGTTGAACGTGTAAATATTCCTTAAACGTGTTATGTACTCTCGACGAACGAAACATCTGATTCGAACGATTTGAATTTTTATGAAAAACTACAATTTCATTGGATTGAATGCACATTTTCGATATACTTCCAACGAGTGTACATATACTTGACTTGTAGCCACATTCGTACATCTTCACACATTTTCTTTTTTTGTTGACATGATAAATTGTATTATCTTATGAGAAAATTATTATCGGTTTGAGTCTTTCTTGAGAAATTGTACCGAAAAAAACAGTGATACAATGACGAGTAAACTATAGTAGCATTGCTATCTAACAACTCAATATAACCGCGACAACTGTAGACCCAATAACATAAAAGCTACAAACTAAATGTTCTAACTTAAAAGAGCATTTACGTAACTAATACGCATAACATAATTATATTATAGCTTTATAACTTATAACTGAATAGACCATAAAGGCATAAGATCATATGATCGTAAAATAAAAAATAGGATATACTATCTTTACTTTATAATAAAACACATTAAATTATAATAAATTATTATCCAATTACTCAAAACCCAATGACTAATAATCCAATAACTAATCATCCAATAACTTATAACCCAATGACTAATCACCCTGTAACTTATGAATCCATTGACTTATAACCCAATGCCTTATAACTCATTGACTAATAACTCAATAACTTATAACCCAATAACAAATAAACCTATAAAATGTAACTATATGTAACATAAATCAAATATCATCGTAAGACAAAGAAAGTGAAATACTGCCTTTAGATAAGTATATTGTGTTTCAAAGCATACATTTTCTTACGCATGATTTACATTTTATATCTTACATTGCTTTACAATCCGTTATTTCTACATTACTGAGACAACACTCGTTAACGATAATCAAAACACCACATACCATTCCAAGCGCTCTTACCCTACACTACAAAAAGAAAATCTTATTTTAAGATTGACCGATCTTAAATTTGTTGCATCTTAAAATTTCAAATGCTTGAAAAACATAAAAATAATATTAATATTATTTTAATAATAATATTAATTATCTTAATATTAATTATTAATTATTTATATTTTAATATTAATATTATCTTTACGTTTTTCAAGCATTTGAAATTTTAAGATGCAACCAATTTAAGATCGGTCAATCTTAAAATAAGATTTTCCTTTTGTAGTGTACAATCAAACTCTGGACCAGTCTCCGTTGCGGTCCGCAGACGTGTCGCACGTACACCGATCGCAAAAACAGCCACGAGGTGGAAAACTCTGCTCGCGCAGGTGCCTCGCTTCGCGCGGTCGTCCTCGAGCGCGCGCGATAATCGCCATCGCGGCGTGTTTTTGGCCCGGGGGGAGAAATCTTCTTCCTTCGCCGGCGTGCCGCGGCGATTACATACCGCACCGCGAGGCGCAAAAAGCCGATCGTTGCGATGGAGGTGTCGCGTGTCCGGATATATATATATACGCCGCAGCTGTGGCTGAGCGACGGTAGTCGATTTTGACGCGATGGATGTAGGGGAACGTGAGGTGGTATGGGCATTTAATTTTTCAGCTAGATATATTTTTTTATTTATGATGCATTGACAGTTCTATATTAGCTCATTTTGTTCAGCATTAACCCAAGAACAAAGTGCGCTAAGGTCTTGTCAGAAAAAATAATCTATTTTTTTGTAAAAATACATAATACGAAGGTACCTCAAAATAACCATACCGCCCCACGCGTGGGGTGATATGGGTTTTGCACGAGGGTACATGGGTAAATACTATTATTATTAAAAATGGTTAACGATGATAATTTATTTTTAATTTGATTTCATGGAAAGTTTAATTAAACGCATAGAAATTACTTTTGCAACATTTATTTAAAATATAAATTTAAAAATGCTTTTTTAACATACATATTTGATATTTATCAGAACACTTAAATTTATGAGTCTTTTCACATAGGTAGTTTTCTTATTTATTAGGAAGATTAAGTAACTTTTCATTGCAACATCTAACTTACACTAAAAAAAGTTTATTGCTGTACACCTACATCGTAAGAACCTGCCGTCTGCTCTTGTTACTTCCTCTCACATGCCCATAGCGCCCCCGTCATTTTGCCCATACCGCCCCACAAGCTATATTTTTTAAATCGCTATATTAATTTAATTATAAAAGGAAAGTAAAATAAAACAAGTATGCAAATTAAAGAGAAAGAGTCAATTAGTTGAATGAAACCATTAAGAGTTGCCCAAATAATTGAAAAACTATCTTTTTAGTCTATCAAAGTTCGTTCAAAATTGACTTTGTTAGACCTATAACAATCCATATTTTCTAAAATTTGATTTAACTTGTAAAATCACTTTTTTTTGTTATAGTTACGTTTATTATTCGAGATAATTGAAGTATTGGCCTGTGGTAGAGATTCTTGCGGTGAATGTTAAGCTAACACTTTCTCGCCTGCTTGTGTAATATGTGTGATTGTACTTATGTATATATATCATTCAAATACAGTATTGACAGTTCTATACTTCTATTATAGTATCATAAATATAGAAATATATTTTCTCGTAGATATATGCACAAACAAAATCTCTTAGATCTGTTCAAGTAAAACTAATTTGCTAGAATAATAAAAATATGCATAGTCGACGAATTGCTATACCTGATATATTCCGTTGCTAGAAACGACAGCATAATATTTTGCTAGTCTATATGAAAAAGGTAGGCTACTATATCAAACAGTTTTGTTACCACAAATAAACTTTATAGTGCTCTATACAGGAACAGCTAAAAGTTTGGCTACAGTAAGTAAAAGCTTCTAATTAATAGTCAAAGTGTTTTTATTTTGCTGTTGTAAGAAAATAAAATATTCGGGTATAATTCATTAACATCTTGTATTCTATATTATTTGTCAACTACTAACCAACCGTAGAGCTCACTCTTTCTACGTTAAATTTTATTGAGAATAAAGTTGACCACGGCGACAAGAGACTTTTCCCACTTATTCATAAATTAAGAGATCTAAAGTATATACAATCTAGAAGAATTAATACAAAATTTCTATGGTTATCATTACGAGCATGAACACCGATAAATTTAAAATCCGTAAACAACCTTCCCCCTTGCGAATTTCCCGTCGCACCTGTACCACCGACGCATTCTCGAGCGTTCCAAGTCACCTGGGCAAGGCTTCAACCTCGCCTGACGCCTGTCCGCGCTCGCGCGCAACTTATCGACATCGAGTCGTTTTCCAAGACAGAGGGAAAGATAAATAAGGGCCTGGCGATCGGCAGCGGGTTCATATATTTATATTCCGGCTCGATTGACGCACGTACGCGTAGACTCGGCGATTTCGATGTTGCGCGAACGGTGGCCGCATTTGGCGAACGCGCAGTTGCTACGTTTCCTCGTTCGGAATTGTAATATATTTTCAACGAGGCGTGGCCCGTGTCCGTTTTTCCCTTTCATTTTTATTGGTCGCGGGGTTACTTTTTTTTCTCTTATTCGAGGTAAGCGACGGTCGGTGTGGCTTTGAGTCGGCTTTGACGGAATTTTAATTGACTTCTAAGTACTGCGGGGATCGAAAAACAAATTGGACTGATTTTTTCGCGGATGGGGGATTTATGCTTTTTGTCGCGATCTAAGTGGTCGGTGTATTTTTATGAGTGGACGATTTCAGAGAGGTTTATAATTGCGTCGGCACTTTTTGCGCTCGATACGTTTAAGATTCATTAGGAGGAGAAATGTGAGCTAGTTTTTAGAACGCGAATGGTTTGTGTGTGGTTTCAATCGATTTTTATTTTATTGGTTGACGATTGTATACTTTCATTTGAATTATATTTTGAAATAACAATTTAAAACGAGAAACTTCTATCGATATCAAGTTATTAAGTAAAAATGTTGTTTGCTATTTGTCCTTTGTAAAGAAGGAAATGGTTTATGACGATTTTAAATAATTTTGGTTTGATTATTCAGAAATAAATACGTCAACACAAGCAAAATTATCGTTACATAACAGAAATATTATAAACGTTCATTACTACAATCTTTATTTAATAAAATCACTAATTACTTATGTTTTACCATATTGGAACGCATGCAAAACAGGGTGGATAGTTTTCAGATAAGTAACTATTTTTTGTAGAAATACACTTAGGCAATTAATATTAGTATTGATTTAATTGATAATATAACTTATTTATAAGTAAACGATTATAAATCTGTCAAAATAATATTTTAAGTAAAAAAGCTCAGAAACTGCTTAGAAAACTTGTTTTATTTGTACCGGGAATGATAAATGCTCACTTTTACTAAAATCAGTAAATGGAGCAGTAGTGAACTATTTTCTAAAAATAAGCGTACAATCATCTGAAACCTCGGTTTACATTCCGAATTTTGCCAATTTAGTTTTCACGCCGTGAAATACTGTATATGTTTAAGTTTTAACAAGGTTTTATACATCCTTTATTTCAGTTTTAAGTATAACAGCATTTATAAAAGATTAAGATTCATTTTTATGTTCCCAAAAGCTTAACTTGTATCATAGGATACAAATTACCCATTCAGATCTATTAAAAATTTTCAAATAGATATTATTTATGCACCAAAGAATGAAACCATTTGTATTGCAATTCTTCAATTATTTGATTATTTATCTAATCTCTGCATAAATAAATTTTAAAAATAAATAAAATATACTTATAAAACTTGAGTTTTGCAATGCCATTTTATTATACAGTTACAATGAAATTTCTTAAAATAGGTATATATTATTTACCCTGTCTCTGCCAAAACTATTTTAAATCCCTTTACAATTTTCTACCTTTCCATCCCGAGTGCTAGATATTATCAAAAAACTTATATAAATTTTATTAAAATACCCGTCAACATTCCGCGCTCCCATCTCTCCCACCGCGTCCCGCGAACGCTCCTTTCGCAACGACGGCCCGAGCCGCAATGCCCACCACCGCCTACCTCAGCTAACTGCCGCCGCAGCGCCACGATCCCCGTACACTCTGCTCTCTCTCTCTCTCTTGCTCACTCACTCTCTCCGCAATCCACCCACTCCCCCACCACCCAACTCTTCTCCCATTCGCACTCCCGTCCCACCCAGGATCCCCATTGGCCGCCTCTCCGCGCGCCCATTGGTCGGCACTCTCCGCTAACCCCTCCCCAGCGCCACAGCGCGCCGAAGCAGCGCGGTCACCTCCCGACCACGCCCCCTTCCCCGCTCGGCCCCGAGAGTGGGGGCCGGGGGGAGGGGGCAGAGAGCGGGAGCAAGTGAGCACCGCCGCGCGGCGCAGCGCGCTAGCGGACGACCCGTGGGACCCTCGGGCACGCCGGCTCGCCAGCCCGTGACACATTCGACAAGCGGCGCCGTAACGGGAAGCAACGCGCGGCTGGGGACTTCCGCGCGCCACCGAGAGACACACATCTTGCATACGCCGCGCGCAGATCTTTCGCGCCTCGTTCTCTCTCTCTCTCTCTCTCTTTCTCGTTCTTCGTCCGTCCGAGTCCGTGTGCTGTCGGCGAGTCTCGCTGGTAATCTCGGGGTGAACGCGCGAGAGAGCGTCGCATCGTCATCGGAGGAGCCGTTAACGCTGGAATCGCGCTCAACTCCACGCGGATAAACGACACTCCAGTGTCCGAGAGTACACTCGGTGAAACTTCCTCGTGGGATACATACACAGATAGACATATACACGAGAGACTCCGTCCGCTGTGTACGCGTGCCACGTGTGTCGGTCGTTTGTATACTCCAGCCCAGTGAATCCTAACCTCAAAAGTCAAATCGAGTGACGGTAGACTCGCACAACGGACCGTACAAAGTGAGAATTTAAAGAGCAAAAAACAGGTGCAATCCGTGTGGGTGTTATTCGATCTCCGCATGGAATAAGGATCAAAAGTGAAATCTGAAGCTCCACGACAGCAACAGCAGCGCCGACCTCGAGGTCGTCTGCTCCTCCCAGCAGGAGCGCCCGAGCATCGGTAGGTTGGCATGGTGCAGGGGCCTCGCGACGGCGCAGCGGCCACCTAGCGGCCACCGTGCCAATCACCAGGCGCACCCAGCGGCGCATCATCAGAACGCGACCGTGGTCACGGTCGCCAGCACGCACGAGGGCTACGCGCCTTACGGCCTCACGACGCGCTCCGACGAGTGGAACAGCCTCCTGCCCAGCTCCACGATCGTGGGCGCTGGGGGGTCCCCATGGCTGGGCCTGGGTGCAGCGGGTGCCGGCGGCGGCACCGGGAGCACCGCGGTCGGCGCCGGGGGCAGCCCGGTCGAGCTCGAGGGACACTGGGGGAGGAAGTTGTACGGAGCGAGCGTGGCGCCACCGCCGCCGCCGCCCCATCACCATCCGAGGGCGCCGCTGGTGTTCGCGCCCCAGGACATGAGGCAGATACTGAAGGAGGAGCCAGTGCCCAGGGCCTGGCCACAGCCGGCTATCGCGGACAACGGATCGTGAGTACTGCTTTTTTTGGAAAATCTTGTTTGGGATGCGGGGGAGGCTCGAGGTGGTCATAGTTAAAATCCAAATGGATTTATGGAGAATTTTCGAGGTGGCGAGTTGACAGGGTGATTGTGGTGTATCCAAAATTCTTACAATTCAAAGGTTTCATTCAATTTAAAAGCTATATTTTATATTATATAATTTCAAGCAATTATTAATGTAATTTTAATTAATATTTCTACATTCGTTACTAGAACTTTAATTAGTAAAATAGTCTATTTTAAAATGCAATAAATCCGTGCTATTTAAATGACAAAATTTAAAGAAACGGATAGAAAGTATAACTAAGAAAAATGATTCATTAATTATTTTTGACAGATACATCAGTAGATACTATTCATTTTATTATGACATGCTTTTCTTTTAAAAACAATCAATAGTAGAACACGTGTTTATGGTTGGAATCATAATAGAATGTATTTTGGTTGTCCGACGGATCGTACTACTGTCTGCCGTCGGATCACGCTCGGACTTGTTCTACTAAAATACATTTGTTATACGCTTGTACGCGGTAAAAAACTAAGTTGTACATAATTTCTCACTGTATTTCTTCATTATAAAGGGTTAAAATATTAATGTGAATTATACTGTTTTGTTATAGGTATAGGTAAATGAAAAGTTGTGTCTGTATTATAATAAGAACTCTTGTTATATCATTTAGTAAAATATATAGTAATTTTTTAAAATGGAAATAATTATTGAAACAAGTTTTTTTGCCACATACTAAAAAAATATTGATTGCTAATTATAAATTTATTTTGTTGAAATTATATAAATGAATTGTTTGTAAAAAGTTAAAATAAAAACTAATGTGTTTCCTCAAGTTCTTTTGATCTTAATTTATTATTATTTGTTTTAATTTTTAAACTAACTACAAACATTATTTTACTGCCTAAAATAAAATTAGAATTTCTCTTAAAATACAGTCAATTTTCAGCGATTTATTTTTATGATAAATTAAAACTCTTAATATTTACCAACATTTTATTGTGTATTTTAGTACAGAACAAAAAGCTGCACATATAAATACAGCATTCCAGTTCTACTTCAAAGTAAAAGAAAAGCTCAAACCGTACCATTTTCCAGTCACAAACAACAAGCAAACTTTTCAAAATACGCTCAACCCAACAAGTAGTAGATACACGCAACTCCTCGCGAACAAGCGATAAAAGCCACCCGTAAGAAAAAAGAAACTTCCCACCCATAATAGAAATATAAAGCAGGTACAAAGCGTTGAGTGCCGATTCGCCGAGTCACGCGCGCCTTGACGAAACACACGACGATAAAGCGCAGTTTATTGCGGTCCCTCTGCGCGTATACGACGTGGGAAAGAGGAGAGCCGACGAGATATATACCCGTCCGTCAGCGCGAGCGCGCGCATTACCCTCCTCTCCGCTCTTTCGCTAATCCGCGCATCACTTGGGTAACTAACCGACGCCGTTGCGCGAGGCGAGTGCGGCTAAGTGAGGAGGACGCGGAGTTAATGTGATTTCGTGGCTGAGTTTCGAGGTCGCGGTGATATTTGTTGTTTAGAGTCGAGGGTGGATTATCGTGTAAATGGGTATGAAAGATGTAAAAGCGCGTGTTTCGGGAATTTTTGCGCAAGACAATAATATAAGATGTAAAGTAAAAAATGTGTAGAGTATTATTATATGTTCACATTTAGAGATTTTTTGAAGAATCCGATTGTTTCTTTTTGTCCAACTTGTCTTGTAGAAGTATCCATTATATGTGTCAATTAAAAATAATGAGAGTTCTGAACAGTTAACCATTAAACCTAGAGATAGGCTGATTTGAAAGGAAAAGAATAACTACAATTTTTCTTTAAAAATTATGCAAGTGCTTATAGTATTTTATTGGAACATATTATTTTATGAAAATGTTACTAAAATAGATAAATTATTACTCATTAAAAAATGTTGAATAACAATGTGTTTGTTAACAATAACTTCTAATTTTCATTGACACCATAGCAAATCTATACGTATGCATAAAACGCACAGAGAACTTTTGAAACATTATCAACAAAATAGCAATCAGAACCACTTTCTCAATACTGTAAAATGATAATTGTATATATGCAAATTAACGGCAAAGAAACTGTGTGTGTTAAAAATATTTTCCTTATGACAAATTTATGAAAATACATTTTATACACATCTGTATGACAATTTATTTAAAGAATAATGTACGAAAAAGTCTTCCTCGTTTTAAACAAAAAAAAAATTTTCCAAAAACTCCAATATTTACCCTTTTGCACCACTGCAGACATTATTTATCAATCCGGCGACGTTGAAATTTTCAGCAGACGCGCGCGATGCGCAGCCGTAAACTTTCGCTTTTTCGCCTCGATAAAGCAAACAATTTACTTTTACGCCCCCCGGTCGCGAGGAAGAAGAGTCTGCGTCGCGCGAAAGCTTCCAAAGTGTTTTAAAACTTCTTCGCTCGCTCGCCTCACTGCGGGCATAAAGTCGGTGGGGCGCGCGGCTTTTAAAACTCCGTGAAAAAGTTACGCTTCTAATAAGGACGAGAGGAAGGCGTCAGTGTCTTTCGCACTCTCGGGTATATACCGTAGGTTAAAAGTCGGAATCGAGCGTTCACCGCTAAAGCGTTTCTTCATTGACTAAATAAAGCGCTCGAGGTTTATTGAATTGTGGGATTTTGGGAGTCGTTGGCATTTGCGAAGTTTAATTGGTGATTCTCGTGATTTCTGAGTAAGGTTTTGTTTGGAAATCTTTAGGGAAAATCATTTTTATTCAAATATACTCCTTATTTGGATAATCAATGCTTTCGCTAGTATGTAAAAGGTAAACCATTGAATATTTGCGGTATTGTAACTATATTCTGCTGTATAGCTGATTATTATAAATAGTGATAATCAATAATGTAATATTTTCATGTAATAATAACATGGAGAGGATATATTACACCATATTTTGTGACGAAAATCTTATGATAGAAATAATGTTTTTTCGTGAGTTCTAAGACTTCTGTCTAATGAAGTATCATTCAAACATGTAAATATTTATGTATATTTTCCCAGGATCACAATGTTTATATAAACGTAAATCTACCTATTTTAGTGAGGCCTCGTCAATACACATTAGATTTTAAACGGAAATTTCGCATACAAATATAACAAATAATATATATATATATATATATATATATATATATATATATATATATATATATATATATATATATATATACATATCTTTATTTAAGATTAATATGCTAAATAATCAATTCATCAGGATATGAGGAGTCTACAAAAAATCGGCCGATATGTGATTCGAAAAGTGACGAAAAATATATGATGAGGCACCCCTATGCAACTCGATTTTTCTTGTTGTATAGGTCTTAAAATGTACGAGAATATTTCCAACGTACGGAAAAGACCTTGTGACATACTTTTTTGTCTATCAATTTTTCTTATAGGAATTTAACATGGAAATTATGGACTAAATCTGGACAAAAATGGACTCAAAAATTATAGACTATAAAATTATTGACTCTAATATAATAATCACTTGACATCTAAGGGTGCAAACATTTCTTCCACGTAATAGATTGCAAAGTAGAGAAGAAAAGCTTTAATTCGAGATGTACCGCATTAAAAAAAATTAACATATTAAAAGTTATGAACGATAAAAGATAGTCAATAAACACGAAAAAATCACTAAATTTCATGATTTCTCATTTTTGACTATTTTTTCGTGTTTATTCACTATCTTTGATCGTTCATAACTTTTGATACTGTTAATAGTTTTTAACTCGGCCCGTCTCAAATTAAAGCTTCTTTCTCTACTTTATATTCTATTACGAGACCAATTTTGTGCACCCTTAGAAGTCAGGTGATTATTATATCAATGATGACCATTATTAGTCGATAATTCCCATGCTAAAATTCCCATAAGAAAAATTGATATACAAAAAAAAGTGTGTCACAAGGTCTTTTTTGCGTAAACAAAATTTTTTTCGTAGGTTTTACGACATATACAACAAGAAACTAGATCTAGATTTTATCTAGAACTCCTCATATTTCAGATAAAAATGAAACAACTAACCCGTGCTTGAAAAAGAGCTTATGCATTTAATTCTCCATTTTGACCAATCACAAGTTCACCCAATAACAAGCAACAAAGAAACCCCCCCGAAAAACAAAGAAATCGTGGACAAAATCTCTCTCGCCATTTCTCCCAACATTAGTCCACAAGAGTCAGCGATAAATCTGCGAATCAGCCAATAATTGCCGGTCAAAGCAGCCTCCTAAATAAAGCTCTCGCGGCCGCCGCCGCCGCCTCGCGCACTGGATTATATTCGGATATATTACAAATTGCTCATTATCTCTCGGCGATTCGCGCGCGCGGCGTTGTTATGAATCATGGCTGGCAGCGCGCGGCCTATACCCCGCATAAATATAGACACTCTCTCTCTCTCTCTATCTCTGCTCCGTGCGTATCTCCCGCTCTCAGCGTCGTGCATTAGCGCCGGCGAGCTCGCGAGCAGCAGATTTATTGCGATTCTCCCCGGCCGATTGCTTTGTGTGTCGTCGTCTAGAGAGAGAGAGAGAGAGAAGGTGTAGAACGAATGGAGTATGGGGGTTTGCGCGCGCGGTGTTATTGCACCTGTTCGCGAAAAAGAAGGGGAAGGTGAGGGAAAATGGTGCATAGTTAAAAATTGCTCTTGGCTTTTATGTAACCCGGGTTGGAGGGAAATTTACGGAGTAGGTGTGCTTGTTTTAATCTGACTCTGACGTTTGCTTAAGTCCTTGTGCAACAACGATACTTTGCGACGATAATAAATTCATGTTGATATGTACTTATGTAAGCTTTCGAACTGCACATTTAAATTTATTTTTAGTAATTTTTACTTCTTTTTGTATTTATGGTAAGAGCGCGAACTAGTTTTTATCAGATTTTGAAATATCATTATCTACGAGGGTAGTTCAATAAGTCTTTAGAATAAAGTATAAAAACAATTTTTTTTGGGTAATTTTTTTTTTATTTTTCAACATAATCTCCTTGGAGCTCTATACACTTGGTCAATCGCTTTTTAAGTTTTTTTAATCCTTCAGAAAAGTGCGTTTTCGGAAGTTCCTCAAAATAAGCACTTACAGAGGCAATGACGTCTTCGTTGTCCGTAAATCTCTGTCCACCGAGCCATTTTTTCAAGTTTGGAAATAAGAAAAAGTCACTGGGGGCTAAATCTGGTGAATACGGTGGGTGTTCGACCAATTCGAATTTTAGTTCTTCAATTTTAGCCATTGAAACGAAGCATGTGTGAACTCGTGCGTTGTCGTGATGAAAGAGAATTTTTTTTCTCGCCAAATGTGGTCGTTTTTTTTTAATTTCTTCTTTCAGCTGCTCTAATAATGATGCATAATACTCACCAGTAATTGTTTTACCCTTTTCCAAGTAGTCAATAAGTATAATTCCACGTGCATCCCAAAAAACTGTAGCCATAACCTTACCAGCTGACTTTACGGTCTTTGCCTTCTTTGGAGCTGGTTCGCCTGTGGAAATCCACTGTTTGGATTGTTCCTTTGTCTGAGGAGTGTAGTGGTGTATCTATGTTTCATCCACAGTCACAAATCGACGAAAAAATTCCTCAGGATTCCGACTTATGCGCGCCAAAAGAGCCTCAGAGGCGACCACTCTATTGCGTTTATTCTCAGCTGAGAGCAAACGCGGCACCCATCTTGCCGATAGCTTTTTCATGCCTAATTTTTCATGTAGAATTGAAACAACTGCACCTATAGATATCCTTGTGGCCTCAGCTAACTCACGCACTTTTAATCTTCTATCCTTCAACACCATATCGTGAATTTTATTGATGATTTCGGGAGTAGTTGCTTCTACGGGCCTTCCTGAACGTGGTTCGTCACTTATTGATGTACGACCACGTTTAAATTCATTTACCCAGTTATAAACCGTTGCTAAGGCAGGGGCAGATGTGCCATGAACTGAGTCCAATTCATTTTTTATCTCATATGGAGTTAAACCCTTTAAATGAAAATGTTTAATTACCGCTCTGAACTCGTTTTTTTCCATTTTTCTTAACAAGCAATTTTTTTTTTTTCAATTGGTTATAAAAACACGTAAACTCAGAAGATGTGGACTGTGACTGCACCATATATCTAGTCGGGAGTGGTGCTGACTGAAAACAGATGATTTGGAGCGATTCGCGCGCCATCTGTTGGTCATTCTAAAGACTTATTGAACTACCCTCGTATAATCCACAAGTTACATAGTAAAATTAATGATAATCATATTATTTATTATTGTACGAGATTGAGCCAAACTCTAGTAAGTGGACGTAACATAGTCATTGACACACTGATCACCTTAAAATTTATTAAAATTTCGATTTTTTCGTACGTTAATATTCCCAATTATAAAAAAATCATTTGTGAGCATGCTTTGCATAAAAATCTTATAATAAAAATCTATTATAAATAACATAAGTGTATTCAAACTTACAGATCAATACGCTTTATGATTCAGTGTTTAACTCTATCTTCAATAATAATGCAATCTAATCTGTCAGAATCTCAAACTCTTAGATTTGAACAATTTATTTCCAGGTCATTAAAAGGGACCCATTTTTACTATATCAAAATAAACTGCCTTTTATTTATTAAGAATTAGAAATTTGATCCTGGAAAGTTTAAATAATATACACTGTTATCACTACGAGTAGGTTTATTTGTAATTAATTCCCAATGTTTCGATTGTTTATTATTTGACGTCTCTTTTCAAAACTGTATAAAAGGTTAAGATGCATTTAAAATTAAAATAAATTATAACGTATACTCGTGATTGTAACATTAGCCAAAATATAATAATTCTCCAAAATTACACATATCTAATGAATCTAAGAATTCAGCATTGTGACAGTAATTTGCATCATCGTTAATGACTATTATACATAAAAAGCATACAAACCATTCCCTCCAACCATTCCAAAAACATCGGATCTACATAATCAGCCACAACATCCAAAGGACAAAACGAGGCCTGCGCGTTCCATTGTACATACTGCATACATACATATACGCGTGAATTCGCTGCGCGTGAACATAGTCGTAATCATTATCGACTCTCTCTCTCTCTCTCTCTCTCTCTGCGTACCCGCTCTTGCAAAACGCGCGCACGTGGCAAATTGCGCGATAAACGGGGATCGCGTACGTAATTATCACCTCTGTCGCGCTGTACATGCATGTACGTACCTACGTGTGAAACTGCCGGCAAACAAGCGGCTCGCAAACACTAGCCACGGTGCAACTGAGAGCTCGAGGGATGCGCTCTCGACTGTGTGTACGTTGTGTGTGCATATCGCGCGTTGCTGTTCCCTTCGCGCTTGGCCGTGTCGCTGCGAGGTGTACGAGTGTTTTGCAGGCGCCAAAGCAGGTGTGACGTGTTTGGCCTTTTGTTTTTTAATTTTTGATAGGGGAGTTCGATTTTGCGGGCGAATGCTTTGGTAACGATCGCAGTTGGAAGGGTGAATGTTCGCTCGGATGAGAAGAAACGGCCAGTGGTGGATCAATGCAGTGATAGTAATGTATGATCCACATGCATGATGCAGTAAACCGATGTTATTATATTATATAGTATTGAGATAAATAAATATGTACTCTTAGTCTTTTATTAATCTTTTGATTCTCGGTGTTATAAAAGTATTACATAAAGGTATGCTTTTTATATTGTACATGAACTGTGAATAATATCTCTGTTTTATAAATAGTTGTTCTATAAGTATATAAAAGTTGTTAATGTATTATAATAGATACAAAAATAAGAGCTATGAAATATATTATGATGTAGTTACATTAGTATTAAATATATGTGCCTCAGAGCAGTATTTTGCTAAAAAATAAAATTCGAAATTATTTTTCTGTTAATAAGCATATAATATAAATTGTTAATTAATTCAGTCTCTTTAGCAACAACACTTTTAGCATAATTTAAAATTATACTTAAATTGGAGGTATTTACCACTATTTTTTATCTTGATAATTGGTTTTAAGTCGGTCCATAAATACTATTCCAATGGTTTTAATTATCTTTTTAAAAATATTCCTTTTCCACGTTTCTTCTACATAAACTCTGATAAGGAATTAATAGATTTTGTTTTATTTATAAAAATAAAAATGGCTAATTAAAAAGTCACACGATGTAAATCTGTGTTCTAAACTGAAATTATCTCAATGCACTACGTATTACCAAAAGTGCAACACTTCACAAACCAGCTATGCGCGAAACAGACCGCGATAATTATAACTGCTCGATACACTCATGGAACGCGCTTATTGCGCCCGGTCCTGCAAGTGGACGAAACGACGCGAAAAATGGCCGCTTAACGGAGCCGTCGGGGTATCGGCAAATGCTCTCTAGTGTCGCGCGATTGCGTAATTATTCCGAGCTGGGCCAAATTGCCTTGGACTCGCTCGCCCGGCTCGTTCGGTCACCGGCGAAAATTCGACGAGAGCGGTAATATCGCGCGTGTGGCCCTATGGACGTTTATTCGTATACGACTGGGGGGTATCTCTCTCAAATATTGTGTGAGCGTGTGCGCTCACAGCGTATTATCGATTATAGAGTTATTTTCGAAGCATGTGCGATAAGTATAATATTGGATGTAATAAACAAAGACTGTGAAATTGAAATTTGTTTAGCAATAAATATAATATATAAGAATATTATATTGTACCTGCATCTTGGAAATTAGGAAAAATATTTATAACGGTGCAATATATGTATTTTAGCTGGTAAAAAAAGTTTGTTTCACAATCAGATTTCCAAAAATTTTAAAGTTTAAACTGTTAAAATTTGTCTTGAAAATGCCATGAATCTGTTCTAATAAGTACTAGTTTTTCAGTAGACACTAAGGTGCGGATTCGCATCCCAAAGATTTAAAGTTCTGGCTATTTATAGATACATAAGAGCAACATCTATCATTACTTTATTAAATATGTCCATTATCTGCTGTGTCAATTACCAAAGTATTGAACACCTAGCCACAAAATTCTCGAAGAGGCATCGAAAGGAAATGCCGATTTTTATACTCTTGAGCTTCAGTTCGTAATTGTGAAAGGTAAATAAAACGATTTAAAAAAATATACAGCCTATTATGAAGCCACTTGAACAACAATTTTCATTCGATCTCGAACTACCACGAATGAAGATATCAACATGAAAAACGCGTAACAAGCATTGATAATACAGTAGAAAAAAGAAAACTCCATACGTCTTATTAGAGCACGAAAAAACTTATATTTCAGTCTCCTCTACCCCTCAAAATCTCCAAATACAACTCCTTGCTTACGTCTTCTCAAACCGCTCATCTACGCTGCCAATCCACCCCCTCAATTAAAAAAACCCTCTAAACACCAACACCCACAAGCCCCACAAACGACCATCTTCCCTTCTACATCAATTATTTACTTCTCGCTTCGCTAGGCCGTTTAATTACACGCGAATTAATGATCTAATCGCGGTAATTAATCAAACACACTTGTTCCCTCTCTCTCTCTCTCTTCAACCGATCGCGCGCAAACGCATACTCGCGAAATCTCGCTCGCCTCGCGCGCAAGGCCTGAGGTGTGCATGGTGCACGGGAATTGGTGCACGGAGAGAGATAGAGGGGGAGGGGGGGGGCAAAATAATCGGACGTCGAGAGTTATGGGGCGCGAACCGCCGGCCGGTTAATCAGCCACCGATAATTATCGACACGGGCAGTATATCAAGCCCCCACCCCACCGCAACTCTGGGAGCAGCGAGGCGAGTTCGGGAGGCGACTTTTACACCCCTTCGGCTCTTACTCATCCTCTGCTGTGTGTGCAGCGGTCGGTGTGAGGTGTGAGGTGTGTCTCGATTTTGTGGTTTTGTTATTTTTATTTGGAGAGGCAGGGGTAGTAGTAAAAATAGTCTTTTAGATGAATATGTCAACATTTTAGTATTCTATTCTTAGATATTTAAACGTGCCATTTTACCTACACTGTACAAAATAAAATGTTAAATTACTACATTGAATGCTGGAAATAATAGTACCACCATCTAATGTCGTAATTTTACAGTATTTAATGCTGTTAATACGCTGTTAATTTGCACCATTTAGTATTGTATATATTGACTGTTGCCTGTAAGTTTACAGCATTGGTAGGTGGTACTATTATTTCCAGCATTCAATGCAGTGATTTTACTTGAGACGGTAATATTACGATATACAACGAGGTTAATTAACATCAGCACTACTCAGTACAGTAAATTTACTGCACAGAACGTAGTAATATAACTACATTTAATGCTGTAATGTACCGGATACTATTTTACTTGCGCGTGTAAAGTAACATTGGCTTTTTTACAGTGTAGCAAGTAATCGGCAATCCGCTGAAAATTGAAAAAAGAATTACTTTTCGGTAAATAATTTAATTGCTATAAACACAAAGTGTATTGAGTATATTTAAGATATTTCTGATCTGATATATAATCCTTTTATTATTTGTGAATAAAAAACTTTTTTGAGTTAATTTTAACAGAATATTTACAGCAAGTATTTACTTAAAGTTTTAGCAGGATACAGCACATTTTCAAAAGAACTCTGATATATATTATTAAAAATTAATATCAAAAACTTGATAAAATGATTTAACAAATGTGTAAACATTCTTTGAAAAGTATAATATCATTACTATTTTCTTATTTAAAAAGTACACTAGTACTTTCAAAAGAACCCTGATATATATTATTAAAAATTAATATCAAAAACTTGATAAAATGATTTAACAAATGAGTAAACATTCTTTAAAAAGTATAATATCATTACTATTTTCTTATTTAAAAAGTACACTAGTAAATAAATATATTGAGCTGCAATTAAATCGCAACGAATGATTCGCTGCATAAAAAAGACACCTTAATTTGTTTATTCCCCCAAATTATAAAGAAATATATTTTTATGCGTTACATCCAAATCTCTTCGCTGAATATGAAAAGGTAAATAAGTATTTACTAAAAAGTAAAATATTTATCAGTTCTATATGACTACTATATGACTGCGAGTTCCGTAAAATAATGGCATAAAAATGATTATTCTCTTTAGCTTTTACAAGGTACAAATACCTTCGTTCTGTGTCTCCTCTATTTCTGCGCTTCAGGCGACGCGTCGCGATGTCGATGGGGTCGAATGATGTTTTAAAACTTTCGTCGGTGTGGTACGTCGATTAATCGATTCGCGCGGGCGGCGGACGATATTCGCTGTGTATTGTCTCTGTATGTGTGTATGCTACATCGGAAAATTCGCATCGTGAAAAGAACAATGCAAATTTCACGGCCTATAAAATCAGCCCAAAGTATTATGCGATATTTTGTTTACAAAGCAACGTTTTTGTCTTTATTTTCTTCTCCAAATATTTTCAGTGTAAATATGTTCAATATACACATGAATAAATAATGTTTATTTACATAATCATATCCATGATGTGATAGTATTGAATAAACTGAAAATGAATTTAGTATTAGAGTACTACCAAAAGAATAATTTACTCGTAATAAATAGACATTTATTAGGATTATTTACTCAAGTAAATATTTACTAAAACAAACTAAATATTATTTGTATAAAATTAATGAATCATTTTTAATAGGAATAAGGGCTTCAAATGGTTTTCTTAGTATTGCCATGAATGTTTACTTAAGATTATTAATTTTTTCTACTATTATAAAATTATACAACAAACCACTCCACCTACAGTCATTATCAAATTCACCGATAAAAAAATGCTTCAATACAACTCAACAATACATCAATTCGACAATTACAAAAAAAAACCGAACCAGACCCTCTCCGCTTATACACTCCACGGCCTCCACGCAGATTGATCACCGCTAAGAGAAACATATCGACGTCGCAATAATCGATGCTCTCCCACGTGCGCATTTGCGCGAGAAAACTCGCAACCATACACCCCACACGCGTATACATATACACACGAGCCGCGTGACAAACGCAGCGCCGATACCATCGTTTATTTCGCAAATGCGCTGCAAAACTGCTGCTATTCATTTTCGCGACGCCTGCCTGTATATCGATATTTTTCGGGGCTTTTTTTTTGCCGCCGCCGCGGGCCGATAATCCGATTTTCAGCGTGCGAATCGCGCGCGCGCGCATCGGCAATTGCTCCGCCGCAATCGTTTTTCGCGCAAATAAACGAGTGATTCACAGGATGCTCGCGCGTTCATGGGGATTTTTCTTTTTGTCTCTTTTTTTTCATAGCTCTCTTTGTGGATGCGCAGTGATTTGACCCGAAAATCATATGATGTATCGCCGGGGTGGGTATTTTCCTTTTTATTTGGAGGTTGTTTATGAGTTGCGGCTGTGCGCTGCAGCTTGAGATTTATGGAGATTTCGTCGAGTACTTTATAACTAGTTTTGCTTTATTTTTTGGTATATGGGATGAACGTTTTTATGACTATTTGCTATGGGGTTTAATAATTTTGGTATTTATGAATGAAATATTTATTTTAATTTATAGTTTTTGCCAGAGAAATGTAGTTTTAAAAGTAATTTATACTTTTAGAGCTGAGCGTAATGTTAAAAGGGCGCTTATAATTAAGTAATATTGAAATTCAAAGAAAGAAATGTGATTTTTAACGTGATTCGGTAATGATAAACCTTCTCTTGAAGTAACTTTTTAAATATAAAAATAATCAGTTCATTACATGCTAAATAAAGAAAGAATTACGTTTTCAGAGAAAAGTAAGAAAAAAAAAGTGACAATGCGGCAGACGAAGTAAATGCTGCGGAGTGTTGGTTCAAGATAAAATATTCAAGCGGTTGACTTAATTGCGAAGGAAAAAAAGCGGAGTAAGCTCATCCCTTCTAGAAACTTGTGGCTGAACAAAAAGAATTTCGAGCTCCTTGTTAACTCCTTAAACCCATTGAATGTAATTTGAACGTAGATTAAATTTTACATTTTTGTTCCATTAATTTCAGTACAATCTCAGAGAAAATAGTACGTTATATTATACTTGATCGAATGACAATTGTATACTTTGACTGTTAGAAGTTGTAACATTACCTCTAGTAAAAATCGCATATTCTTAGATTACCTACATTAGGCTGTTTATCGCACAATAATTAGCAATTCTTTGGCATTATTCTTTCGGAATCGCAGGTCCTGGTCTACAAAGTCTGTCAAAAATGGTTTGATTTCTACCAGATAGAAAAACGTATAAGAAAACGCTCTGCCATCTTCTCCTCGCCAGCATCGAAACTTGTCACAATTAGAAAAAAGACCCAAGTCTCCGCGAACGTTCATCATCAGAAAAGGATGTACCTTTCAGTACTCGTCAAACTCCAACCCCCGTACCTCGAAAAAAAGGACGGAGACACGCGGAAAAAGTAGGCATGTACAGCCGGTAAAAGCAACGGAACAGCCTCTGGAGAATTGGGGGCCATGCCTATTTTGACACTTTGAAAAATTGTTGCCAAATTGTTTCTCGGTTACGACTTCTCGCTCGCGCGTGTATCTTCGCGGCCGACTAGAAACGCGTATATAGATTCGAAGATGAGTGATGGCAGGCCTCTGGAGGATTTCCGGCATGCCGGGTGTACGTGTGTGGGTTCTCCGGGCTTTTCTGGAATTCCGACGAAACGAGGCGTCAGCGTTTTATGCGGGAATGCGCAAAGTGGTGTTCCGGGTAAACTTTTGTACGACCGAAACCCAGTGCCATAGTTTTGGAGCTGTGCGTCTTCTTTTCTGTTGGTCAATTTATTCTTGGAAATTGTGTGGATGATGCCGCGTTAATGCTTATACAGCATTTGAATTTCTTCGTTTTGTGTACTAGAGGTTTGTAGTCTATTTTTGCCCTTATACACGTATTCTGCATTTGAAGTTCGTGCTCAACCAAGCAGCAGGAATATCATTCTGAGAAGACAGTGATATAGCTTTCTTTTCATAGAAATCGTATCTTATGCAATACTTTTTTTTAAAATGACCGATGCAACTCTAAATACCTTGTAACAATAAAATAAGTTATTATCCTTGTGGTCAATTCAAGTGTTCTTATTATTACCATTTATTTCTGCGCTGACGAACACAAAAGTTTCTAATTACGCACTCTTCTAACCCGTATATATTCTACACATTTCTTAAAATTAGTAGGATTATTTATAATATTAGTCTACAGTGCAGTTTGAGCATCACCTTTTAGTTATATACACTTTGATATTAAATTTGAATTTCGCGCTCAAATGCCCACCCTATAAAATCAACAAGCATCGCATTATATACTAGTTTATATAAAAATGTTAATAATTTTATTAAACCCATGACGCCAATAATTCTATAATAATTCGGCTGTTGCATGATTTTTTTTTATTTCATATTCAAATAGTTTATGCTAAAATAATTAGGTAGTATTTTTCAGTTTTTTAATTTAACAAAAATTGAAGTAATTACAGCCATTTGAAAATTGCGTGACGTCACGATTGTATACTTTCATGACGTCACGTAGTATTGGAGTATATCTATATATATCGAAAATTAGGAAACTTTAAACGTCTATAACTTTCAAAATTTTCATTTTAATGGCAAAAGAAAAAATACGACCTAATTATTTTTCGCTATTCTACTCATTTCATGCGAAAAATCAACTTTCTATTTTTATGCAACATCCTAATTGTAAACTCTTCAATATTCCACTATGATTCCAAAAGAAAAATAACCACACGAGCATCTCAAAAGAACAAAGAAAGCCTTCCACCGACCTAAGACGCAAACATACATGTACACAGCACCGGACAGCGGCGTGTTAAGGGGCAGTTCGTAAGCGGGTGGGTGGTGGACTTTCCGTGCCATTACTCAAAGATGGAACGGAGTGAGGCGAGAGTCCGCCGGCTTAATCTCGGCACATGAGACCTTAATGGGATTTTAAGGCGTCGGGGCCACCTGTGCCACTCGCACGTGTGTGTGTGTGTGTGTGTGTCTCCTTGCGTGGCGATCTGGAAAATTCAACGTTCAAAAATCGAGTTTCCCCGACGTTTTTTGGAGGGATAAAGGGTGGCTCAGATGGAATTAGCGATTATGTCTTTTGCGAAATTGCAGATTTGGATGAGATTGTATATTAGATATAAGAATTTTTTAAATCATTTTATACTCACACACCAACAATAATATAGTCCTGTAGGATTTATACCAAATATAAATTAAGGGGAGAGTGCACTTCAATTTGTTTGAAATTGCTATAAAGAAACAATGTATTATTTCGGATCACTGGAATGGCAATGATGTTGATAGTTTAAATTGCACCATGAAAATGAGATTGGCTGCAAATTCTTGGGCTGGGAATTTTTTTAAAGATCATGTCTATCTTTTAAAAATGCTTATATAATTTATACAATTATCAACCATCATTCATAAAAATTTTAATAAATTACATTCAAATGTTGCCAAATGAGCCGAATAACGTCCATTAGACTATTATTGAAAAAAGATTAAGTTAAATCGTCACCTTCCTTCCAAAACACAAATAATATAGTTTGCTTGGTATTTATTTTCTAAATAGAGTATTTTTTGTTTGTTTTAGGGCTGTGGTTGGCAGGGCGCACTTCGAAAAGCAGCCACCCAGCAATCTGAGAAAGAGTAACTTCTTTCACTTCGTTATCGCCCTCTACGATCGAACGGGTCAACCGATAGAAATCGAAAGAACGGCGTTCATCGGATTCGTCGAAAAGGATCAGGTGAGTGAAAAAGAATTTTTAATTCTAACTCATTAATTACCCATTAATCTCTTAAAATTGGTTAGATTTTATTCTTCGGACAAATAAATATAAACAATAAAAATCAGTTTTTAATGAGTTTCATCTTTGACACATGTTGTATCAGGTTAACAGTAGTCAATACATTTAAAACGTTTGATGAAAAAAAACTTTCCGTAGTTGATCCGATCAATTCTTAATACGTCGGTCACTTTAAGTATGTATCGTGCACGCGATCGATCATCATTAAAACACAATCTAGAAAATTCCTGGCGCATCAATATGACTACCTAAATTTATGCTGATGTAAGAACTAAAATATTATGTAAATATGAATTTTTATACCTTACAAAATGTACTTCTTATGAATTTATTTACAACAGCAAGTAATATTGAACGAACATGAACTATTTGACAATTTATTAAGTTGTTAAAAAATACAAAAATATAATATGAATTAGAATAAAAATAGTTATTTTCATATGCAAAAATATGCCTTCTCAAAGGTTTTCTGACTTGTGAAATAAATAAATGAGGAATATCAGTTCGATCCTTATTTAAATTTTTAAGATGAGATATTCGACACATTTATAAAAATGGATTACTTATTAGCATAAATAATCTATTTGGTATTTAAAACTCAAGTTTACTTAGTAAATAAAGAGCATCAACTGTGTGAGTATTCATAAGTGATATTTGAGTAACTCGTAAAGGAATAAGTAACAAAAGATCATGAAATTCTCTAAAAGATTTAAAAATTGTTTGCTAATTAATGTTTACAATTGTAAACTATTTAAATGATAGAATTCTGTAAAATTAATATTCTCATCTTTGGCAGTTGAACCCCTGTAAAAATATAAAAACATCCATATCACAATTCAAACACAATCACCCTCACCCATCCTCTTCCCTCATCTTCGCAAAAAACTACCAACAATTAGCAACAACAACCACGTGTCGATGTTTACAAAATGTTCTCTCTCACCCTACTCCCACCATCCACTCTCTCCATAATCCACTCTGCAGCATAGCATCCCTCTCCTTCCCTCGCTCCCGCGCAGGAATACATACGTATACACACTGTATAATTCACGGCAGAGCGGACAGTTGCATCGCGCGTGGCCTCCCTATTAATTAGGGTCATGCACCACGGGCATACATCACCCCCTTCCACCTACTCTCAGCCTCCTCCGCGTGACCCCTTACCTGCTCCAGAGCCATGCAGAGAGAGAGAGAGAGAGAGAGAACGTATCCCACCCTCTAACCACCACCACAGTTCCGGTAGGCATGTAGATGTAGATGTAGATGTAGATTGGGAGGGAGAGGGAAAGAGAAGGTAAAAAGGGGGCGGAATTTACATATACATATTTTGCGCCGTCATTCAATTATTTAAGGCGAGAGTTGCTTTCAACGAGCTGTGGAAATGCGTATGCACTATGTATGTACGCGCTGGATGGAGTCGAGTAGTCGCTTATCACGGCTATAAACTCATCCGCACCGGATAAGCGCTCGCTCGGTCTCGGTTTCTACTGCGTGCCTTGTTTATACGCGTTTCCGGTTTCGCTTAATCCGGCGCTTACATGCCTGTTGCCCTCCTCGTTTTTTGCCTTTGTTTTTGTCTTTCTTTCTTTTGGGGCGCTCGGGTATTCGGGGGGTATCTTTTGGTGTTTCCTTTTTCTTCGTTTAAGCTGGGTGGTGTGTTGAATATATTACCTGGGCTGCGCTTTAGTTTGTACGAGGGATCGTTAATGTGAATCTGAATTAAATTTCGGTCGTGATAGATCCGGAGAAGTAGCGAAATGCCTAGACTGAGTGGATAAGACATAGGTATACACTCTCTTCATATATAACGTATAAAAAAGCATTTTGTTATATATGCTTAATTAAATAAATTTAGGTAATAATAAACACTTTTATGTGCATAAAAAGATACATAAAATATTAAAACGACGATTAAAATATATTACAAAAAGATATGAATTCAAATGAAACTGATTCATGTCTGTTTATAGACAAAATTAAGGGAATATAAATGGTGTCACGCATTTTAATATATTTGTTTAATATTTCAATCATAATAAATAAAAATTATAGTTCGCTCAAACCCGCATATACGCAAAAATAAAATTCTGTGCAGGAGGTTTAAACATTAAGGAATTTAGACAATTTACGCATATTGAGTAAAAATACAATCTACACGAGGGTCTACTTTGTGTAACCATATTGCTTATATAATGAAATAGAATTAAAAAAAAAACAAATATATAATTATTGACAGTAATATAAGCATGAGTAAAAATTTTATTAAAGAATCTTATAAATTAAAAGTTCTATTATGTCTTTATTTGGAATATTAAATAAATCAAGAATCTTTCAATGCATACTGCCGTACTCGAAACAAAATACTTTTAAAAGTCTCACTGTTAAAAATATATGATTGAAACTTCAATAAAATGTAATTGAAGTTTTTTCCATGCACGTAATTGAAAAATTCAGTTACATTTCTACTGAAAATTCAAGAATGAGTTATTGAAAATTTATGAATGATTATTGAAAATTCAAGAACTGAATTGAATTTTCAATAGCATTCTGCATCACAAAAATTAAATATTATAAAACTTGCATAAAAGTACTTTTATACGGCAATAGTTTTTCAAAATGATTAAATTAACACATACTTCCAATCTTATTATAGGTACTTAAGATAGATTTATTCAAACAGATAAATATAAGGAGGATTCGAGCCTACTTAATTTTGTTATTAATAATAGAAAGTATTAATGGTAGAGAAAGAGTATAAACTCTAATCGGCTATTTGATATTGTTTTTATGCTAGTGAAAATTTTATAAGTTTTTTCAGTTACATGTACTTGAATTTACTTAGCAATGCATGCCGAATCATAAATTCAATAAAATGTTACTGAATTTGGATTTCAGTTACTAAAAGTTGAATTTTCAAGCAATTTTTAACAGTGCTGCTCACAACAACGTCTCAACCTCTCATTCATACTCACCCAAATTTCAAAGCACCTCGTATCACCAACCCCCGCAAATTAATCAAACACACGCAACATCCATCCGAGCCAACAAAACCCAGTTCAAAAAGTCGAAGCTCCGAACACTCCACAGCCGAGAACTCCTAGCATTAACTCCCGGTTAGTTGAAAATGCATTACAGGGGCGCGCGCACTCGGAGTCATATGGCGCTCCCCGCACGCTCGCTCGCGATGCACACATCACGCATGACTCGTCAGGATATATAATTATGCACGCGATGCGTAATGGCAGCCGGTGGGTTGCAGTAGGCGCATCAAGAAATTAATAATTAGCGTGAGATGGAGTGGCTCGTTGGCTTGTAGATACATATACGTGTATACACGAGGCGCGTGTATTCGTCTTATGGGCGTTAGCGCGCGACTAATTAATCAAAGAGGGATGGCATGCATGCATTGTGATGATGTGGACGTATAAATGAAGGCACTTTTATTAGACTGATATACGCGACGAGAGCGATTTGTTGGAGTATGAAGGAGGAATGAGAAATCGGATGTGAATGGGATCCGAGTGGTTTGTGTAGTCCAATTCATTAAGGAGTGTAATACAATTTGGCAGGAGAATAATTTTAATTCGTTTTTATTATTGAATATATTAGAAACTGATACTCAACTTTCTGGTTATAAATATTTTTAGGACAAAATGCAAGGATTTAATATGTTTTAGAATGAAGGGACGTAGGTAATAATAATAAGTTAATAAGTTGCCGGGTATTTTATGAACTATTCATGACCCTGTATTAATGGTGCATCATTGATTTTGTTGCAGGAATCCGAGGGTCAGAAAACGAATAACGGAATCCAATATCGTCTTCAACTTCTATATTCAAATGGTAAGTAACACCGTTTAATTTATTAAAATAATATTTTATTTTATCATTAGTGGAAGAAGTTAAAATAACAGGCAGAATTTGAATACTTTTTTATTTTAACAGCACCTGATAAAATATTTTAAACCCACACTTATATCTATTTATTGATATAATGAACTGCACGCATATATAAGAGCATATATAATCACGTGCCCAGTTTTTCATCACATACGAGTAGATTTTAATGAAACACTTACGGTGATAAGAGTAAATCATAAACAAACTTTTCAAACTTAAAAAATTATATTTTGATTAGCCATTTATTTTTTGTTCAAATTAAACAAATGTTTTTATATCAATATACGATAACAAGCTATATTAAAAAATATATTAAACTCTCACTGATTACATTACGCTGTTTGATGCATGTATTTACTATTAATACACAAGCTTTGCAAAAAGAAAGATATCAACTAAATTATTTTTCAAGCCTATTTCGAAGCACATACAGAGCCAGTCCACGACCTACTATCGAAACCTAAAAAGACCCCGCAGCCGAGTCAAAGCCTCCGCGATGCACTCACCTTCATTGACGCGCCCTAAAAACCTTCCGCGCGAGAGCCTCCTAAAAAAACCTTCCCTCCCCCCCTATCTCGCAACCTCGAAAAGTCTCTTTCGGGTCGTGCGAATCGATCGCTCTCTCGCACACACTATAGCACTGCAGCCGCGGAATGTCGCAGTATCTCAGCTCTCTCTCTCCCTCCCGCGAAAGCTTCCGCGCCTTGCGCGTTTTGCGTCAAACGTGACGACGGGCCATCAATATTCCGCTCTCCGTCTCGCCCCGAAAAAGCGCGCCTGGGATTTTTCGGGAATTTTTCCCGAGAACAGAGACATATTTTTCGCGGAGAGATTCGGAGGGAATTCGGGGCTTCGGGGTTTTTTTTTTTTGCGCGATGGCGGGGCGGGGTTTTTCGGCGCATGGCACCTGTCGTAATTTATGCCGCGTGACATTTCAGTTTCGGTGCGGCGGTTCGGGTCCGCGATTTTTACTGGCCTCGGCGCTGCAGGTGGGAGAGCCGCAGAATGCGACGAGCGTCGATATTTGATAGACTGATTTATGGATTGAGAAGTGGAGTGTGAGGAGGTATAAGAGGATGCCGTGTAGGTGTTTTTCGCCATAAATCGTATCGTCGATTGATGTGCTTTAATTAATATTTGAATTAGATTGAGTGAATGAAGTTGATGGTTCAATTCTTATTTTCAAAAAATATTTTTCTGTCTTTGAATTATGGATAATTAAAAAGTCGAATTATTATTTTTGTACAATTGTTTAAATTACGTATGTGACAAGATGTTAGTGAGGCTGGTTGCGCCGATGTTAGATCTTAAGTTATTGCTTAAGTAATTGCTTAAATAATTACCTAAGACTTAAACTTAAGTAAGTATTAGACTTTTAAGCATAAGTAATTACTTAAGTAATCACTCAAGATATTCCTTCAGTTATTACTTGAGTAATTACTCAAGAATTATCAGAAAATTTTTAAGTTATTACTTAAGTAAGCCGGGTACAGTTGATTTAATGCTATATAGGGGAGACTGGGGTAAAGTGGGCCACTAGAATGCAATGACCCATATAAATTATAAAAAGCATAATTTTAAATAAAAGAAAAGGGTAATAAGTTTACTATTCAATTAAATAATGTAAACCTATATTTAAATGAAAATATGTAATGTTTATGTAGCAAATATTTCATGTACCAAATGAGACTTTTTGTCACAGTTGCACGAAAACGCGTTTTTTGATGCCCATATAGCGTGACTAAAGTGGCCGTTTTCCGACCAGCGAGCGGAAAAGAAAGTTAGCGGGAAAAATTTACTTTATGTCGGCTTACAAATCATCGGCCGTAAAGTAAATTTTCGAAAATAAGCTCTAAAACGGTTTAGATATCTTTAAACATTGGGTACTATCCGGATTATACTACATGTTTAGATGGGCCTAAACACTCTAGTAAGGCTGATTTTCGAAAATAAATCCTAAAAGAGTTTAGGCTTCCATAAACATGGGGTACCATACGGATGATACTATAAGATTATAAGTTCGTACTAGTATCTTAAATAACATTGATAGTCTATCTATATATTTGTATTTCAGTCGATTTGGCGAGTTTTATTGAAATAATCTTGATAATAGATCTTTAAGGTTAGCTTAGATCATAACAACACATTTTAGAAGACCCCTAATGTTAAGAAAAATCTTAAATTACTGAAGCAATTACTTCAGTAATTACTTAAATAATATTAAGGAATATTACATAATAATTTGGAATAACTTAAGTAATTACTTATGCATAAAAGTTCAAGACTTAATATTTAAGTAATTACTTAAGAAATTGCTTAAGCAATAACTTAAGATTTAACATCGTCACTACTAGCCTCACTGGGCGGAGAGCTTGCAAAGACCCGGTATATCAAAATTCGATATAATTTACCGCATGAGGAGACCGCAATATATTTCTCTAATTAAAGTTCGATGTAATTAAAATGTATTTTTTAAAGATCCAATGGCTTTTTTCAGACACATTTAGTATTAAAGATTTTGACTTTAGATAACGTATATAGAATGTTTAATGGTTATAATTGGAAATATATACTGATTTATAATGTTCTTAAATATATAATAAATAAATACACATAAGAGATCTAATACCGGATCTTTGCGAGCTTTCCGTGCGGTAAGACTGGTGGCACCAATATTAGATCTTAAGTTACAGCTTGAGCAATTGCTTAAGTAATTACGTAAGTATAAAACTTAAGTCTTAAACTTTTAAGCATAAGTAATTACTTAAGTAATTACTCGAGTTATTGCTAATCGGTTAGGGCCTGTTAAAGCAAAACGTTTTGTTTTCTTTTATAAGCTCATCTTTAATTGGCTAGAGACTTTATATCTTATGAGTTCATACTAGTATCTTTAAAAATATGGATAGTGTATCTATACAGTCGTGTTCCGGTCGAATTGACGAGTTTTGTGGAACATAACCTTGATATTAGAACTTTAAGGTTAGTTTAGATCATAAAAAAATATTTTAGAAGACCCCTAATGTTAAGAAATATCTTAAGCAATTACTTAAATAATTACTTAAGTAATAACTTAAACATTTTATGTTAATTCTTAAGTAATTACTTAAGTAACAACTTAAGTAATAACTCCAGGAATAACTCCAGGAATCAATAACTTGAGTAATTAGTTAAGTAATTACTTAAGCAATTGCTTAAGCAATAACTTAAGATCTAACATCGGCGCCACCAGCCTTATCGCGCGAAGACCTATCAAAAACCCCGTATTATCAAATATATATGGTATCCATGCCTTCAAAAGTAGTAGAATGAAATAAGCAATTCGATTTGGTAAATTCTTTAAAAAATGTACGATTCCTAAAAAGATAAAAAATAGGTTTTTATTATAAAATATCTCTAGTATTTAATCATACGAGATCTTGTTGTAAATGGAATTATGAGTGTAAACGCAGTATAGTTATAATTAGGAAGTTATTTCAATGTACACAATTATTGTATATTTTATATTGTATATTAATTTAAACTACCTTAAAGCTATTATGTATTTAAATAAAAACATTAATTTAAATTATATACTATATCGATTTCAAGATCAAATAAAATTTGTTGATTGCTAACTTTAAATTTACCCAATAAGTTTCATAGCGATCGATTCTTCGAACAAGCGTCAGTATCAGCAGCAACGGCCACAACCTACACCGTCCGCTATCCACTACAGTTTTTACTTTCATTTAAAGAGACTCTCGTAAACCTTTTAAGCTTTAATAAGTACTGGGCTTGACCATTTCCGAAGGGCATTACAAAGTACGCGCTCGCCTCGCGAGACAAGAACTAATTAACCGCCATCCAGATGGGAATTAAAAGCGACTCCCTTCCCGCATAATGCCAAAGATGAATTTCATTCTCTTCCTAGTTTTGTACATAATTTTTTCCTCTCCCAGTCTCTCGACAAGCGCGTACAATTACCTCGTGTCCCCATCGGACGTAAGTATATTCCTCCCCAAACGTCGCAAAAAGTCCATAATTATAAATAATAAATTAGACAGCGCGCGCACGATTTATTATTTTGTGCGATTCACGCGCGCGCGCAGCAGCTGCCGCTACCGAAGTCGGTGCGCGCGGTTTGCAAAGAGCGCTCCATATCGGGTCCGCGTCGTTTTTGCCCCCCGGAACCAAACCTCTTTTTACGAGACGCGCGCGAGCTCGGCTTTGCGCTTTTGTGCGGCCGCGCCCGAAACTGACTCGCGACTCGCTCGCGAGACTTTGTATGGCGATTGCAATGTGGCGAGGAATCTATCGATCGAGGGGAGTTTTTTCTTCGGAGGGGAGAGATTTGGAGAGTGCAGGTCGCTTTGAATGAATTCTAATGGAGCGTGGGACTTATCGGCGGAACGGAGGGACGGACAAGGAGATTTTCGTGGAAATCGCGCGTAATCCTCTTTGGGAGTTGGTGGCTTTCCCTGGGCAATATTTTTTGAGGAGGTGCGGTGATAGGTCAAGGGAGGAGGAATTTTTATTGACTGGCATTGAATGAATATTCATGGATATTCGATAAACTGTAAGACAATACTTATTACAACGTAACCATCGCAATGTAATACCTTTTCCGGGCGAAATCTCAGATAGTACAGTTTTGAACGAAAACTTCAGTTAGTATCGTTTCCAAGCTGGCTCTCGGATAGTATCGTTTTGAAAGCAAAGGAGGATGAGGGGGAACGTATAAAACTAATACCATTGTTTCGAGCTCGTCAAAACGTGAATTTTAGAAAAAGAATTGACCCGCTTAAGTGTTGGGAAAGTAGAGGATATACGGTGAAAATTCGTAATAATAAGTAGAAATTCCCGAGTATGGTAGGACTTTTTACATTGCTGTAAATGGGACCAATCCATAGCTATTATTTTTTCCAGCTTTCCCTGCACTTAAGGGTATTAATATTTTTTATAAAATTAATTTCTAAATGAGCTTTAGACGATGGTGTTATGGGGCCGCTATGGGCATCCTCCCTTCAAATAGTACCGTTTGCATCTAACCCGCCGATATTATGTTAGGAAATCAAATATCCATCTTTTAAAACATCCAAGTCCTCAATTCTCTCGAATCGCCAATAAGAAACCAACAATCCACCGACTCACCCAACTCACAAACAATACCCCAACAACTTTATCCACCGACCCCCACACACACTACGTCCAACACCACCCCCAAACTGCGTAAAATTTAATCTTCCCTTGACCGAGGCCACAGACACTCCGAACTCTCTCTCTCTCTCACTCTCCCGCGGTCACGCGGGTCCGCCGCAAAGGCAAACCCCCTGGCTACTAAGCCGCGACGGTTTCTCGAGGTAATTTGTGAGAGTCGTCGGCGGCGGTCCGCTCGCAATATCATAATCCGCGGCGTAAGCCCTGCGGTCCGGCGGCGGCCGCCAAAACTTGTGAAAGCTGAGGGCGGACTTGGGCGAGGAAGGAGAGGATGTAAGTTTGAAGAAAGAGTACTATGTACAGATGCGAAGATGGAGTTCTGAGAGCATGCGTTGGTTGGCTGCTGGTGCCTGGATTAGGACAGGGTGTTACGATCGAGAATATGGATCATTTTTGGGCAATAAGATATTCATGGGAATTATATGACCATGGAAGTTCACGTTCTTGTTATATTAATTTGCTTGTTTTTGAAGAGTCACCATTATTTCTTAACATTTAACGTTGTGTACTATCGTAACTAAAATGTCGATTAACTGCGCACACTAACACTAATGTGCAGACATTAAGCTAAAACACATGCATACGTGCACTAACACACGTTTACGAACACTAAAACACACGCATGCATACACTAACAAAGATGTACAGACAAATGCATTAAAACACAATTAACCGGTCTAGTCCGTTTTTACACCCGTTCGTCCTTGATTCATCGAAAATAAAGTGATCTCTAAGATGAGACTTGATTCTGATACATATTGTTATAATTTCGGTCCATATAACGTAGATCCTAGAGTCTACGACCACCACTACACTAAAACATATTCACCAAACAGCCAAGTAGAAAAATGTTAACTGCCATAGAAGAAACACCCACAAAACATTTTATACATAGTAATCTAATGACTCAATGAATCTCCCTATCTCTATAAATCACAAATCCCCTACCACAAAAAGAAACTAAGCGGACCTCGCTACCGCATCGGGAGGCGCGACGAGCTGACAGCGACACCCGGCTCCCTTTTACAAAGTATCTAAGAATCACTAATTGCTCTTTCTTCCTCGCTCCTCCGGTCTCCACCTCGATGACTCCCTCCCACTCTCTTCTCTTCCTCTCTCTCGCTGTTTCTCTCTCTCGCACAACAATGTATCAACCGGACGACTAAACGACTTCTCCCTCCTAGCGAGAAAAAAGTCCCGTGCGCACGCGCGAGTGCCGCGGTGGCTCTCGTCGCGCGACTGCAATGGAATTGCAGATATTTTAATTGTCGCAGCACGTGCCGCGCAAAAAGAAGACGGACGCGCGGGGCAAAAATTCGCGCGCCGCGCAATTAGACGGCAATTAAGGATCGAGCGAGAATCTCGCGTACGCGCGGTGATGAATTAACGCTCGCGCTGTGTGGCGGATGGGCGTGCTCGATTTGTATAGGTGATGTTGTCGATTTTGTATATGGGTGATTCCGTAAAGAGGGATCGTTGTTGAGCGGGTGATTTTGGAAATACGCGCGTGTTTGACGATGGAACAAAAAATTATTTAGTCTCTTGTAGATGCATTAACCATCCGTTTGTATTATTTCATGCGATCCATATTTGATTTTTGCAGCGGGAACGTTGCAGATTTTATTATAAATGATCTAAATATGAAATTTAATATAAATAGATAAAAACCCTAGGTATCCTATAAAATAAAAACAAACAAAAAATATTTTATCATATAGAAAGCTGTGAGCTTTTTAATTTGTTTAATAATTACAAATTAGAACAACTTGTATTTATTTGCATTCAATACTTTGCAAGTGTATGCTTAAGTTTTATTTCCTCATACAGGAAGATTTTTATTGTAAACGCCGTTACACTTACTATTTCTTTACATGTATGTTCAAATGCATATTTTAAAACTTTTTAATCCTTAAACTCGTATTTTTAAAGACTTATCGATCCTAATTGAAGTTGGTTGATATTACCTAGTGGAATCATACTTGTACAGACCGAATTACTAACAGAAAGTACTACGGTATTTACATAAATACATATGTACTTATCATTATCGAAAATCTGCCTTGCAATATCCATGACAATCTATTTTATTGTTCCTAGAATGTTTTTTTTTGTAGATTTATTAGAAAATATTCATTGGCATAGAGTTAACTAAAGAATAAATGTACACATTATAAAATTGAAAATTACTTTTTCAAATATTCTTTTTTGTCAAAGAGATATCTGGAATGTGTTTGATACCAGCTAAGTTAAGTTGGTGTTACTCGGTAATTCAGATCTTGAAAAGGGTAAAAAGTACTTATTAGATTTACGAACATCAAAGGTGTTTTGTTATTTGAGATGAAATTAAGAGCGAGGCACTCACAGTACGAGTTTTGTAAGCTTCTGCTGTTACAAATATATCTAAGAAAATATTCATCATCGAATATACCTAAGTCAACCATTGAACTTTATATTACAAAACAATTACCTAGCAGTGGCACAAATTCGGTCTTTCCTGGCCGAATCTCCCGTACAGAAAGACCGGCGCTGAGCGATTCGCGCGTAAAAACGATGAAGCAGTAAGAGAAAGAGAAGACGCGAAGAGAGAAACGAGATACACTTATAATATATATATATATATACACGCCAAAAGGAGACGCACGCGGTCGTTGGCTTTGGCGCTTCTTTAATATGCAGCTTTTTGCGGGAGCGGCTTTTCGGCGAGTTCTGCGCGCGCGCGCGCAAGATCACGATCGCGGGATCTCTGTTGTGTACAGTGTTGTGCAGTTTGGCCGATCGATCGGAGGCGTTATTAGAGGATCGCTGCGGAGTATCGAGACGAGGGCTTCGTTATTGTACCCGCGCTTTTGTGGAAATTCTTGGGGTTTCGCGATTGAGCGATAGACATTCATGAATCGAAATTGGCGAGGGTTGAATGGAGGTACGACTTATTTTGTACAACTTGTTTGTAAATAAAGAAATACATTCGTTTGGGCAGTTTAGCTTTATATACTAAGTTCCGTTGAAATTTACCTCCAAGAGACGTCAAGTCTATATATATATATATATATATATATATATATATATATATATATATATATATATATATATATATATATCTGCGTGAATTTTATTATTAATTTATTACTATTTAAAATCATATGTAGAATATACGAGTACCTACAATATAGAAATGTACAATATACAAATGTAGAATTATTATAAATTATAATTGTCATGTGATGTCATAATACACTTTCCTAATGTTTTTTTTGTTATTTGTCGTTTCAGGTGTCAGGCAGGAACAGGATATCTTCGTGAGACTGATCGATTCCGTTACGAAACAGGTAAGAAAAAAATTTTCCTTCCTGCAAAGTGTATAATACAATATAACAAAAATGGCACTAGATTTTCTATTTAGTATTCGTTATAAATATGAAAGGTCAATCTTACTTTCAAATATTTATATTTTTTCTTTATTCCTTATCGATACATCGGGATAGATTGAATACTAAAAAATAATTTTGTTGTCTCACCTGGGTGACCCTAATATATTTCAACTCCAAAGTTATTGAATTTCTACAACGTTAACCATCAAATGGTAAAGTTTACTAAAAATATTTGATAACCCCAAGTAAATTTTATTTCACTAGAGTGCATAATAACTATCGCAACCTAATTTTTGGCTAAGTACATTACTGCTTCTGTGTGTATTACCGTGAACTTGATAAAAGTAAAAGAACACCATAACAAAATAATCAGAAACATATTTTCCCGTTTCTATTTATATACAAGACTAACATTAAACACCCCCGCTCATATCTCTCATTACCACTATTCCATCGAACCGCCCTCCGCGCCGTTTTCCACTCGTGTGTGCAGCATTATCAGCAACCCCCTATACCTATATATATATATATATATATATATATACATCCAGGAGCACGCGCTTTTGCGCGAATCGCGCGCTCGTTCTTCTCGCGCATGCGCGCCTCTCGCTATCCGTCGCTCTCCCTCCGGCTGTTGTATCTATATACACGCGGATATATACATATACAAGATCGTCGGCGTCGCTGACGCCGTTATCGTTGCCGGTACAAGCGTTTAATTTTCCGGGGGGTTGATTTCGAGCCCTGCCTCGCCTCGATCGCACGTGTACGTGTATGCGAGAGCTCTTGCACCCGTTATCTGAAGGGCCACGTGGCGCGTATATATATACATATATGTGTGTGTGTGTGTGTGTATACTCGTGGAGTCTGCGTTTGGTCTCGAGCATGGGGCTTGGTTGAGAGGTTGGATGTGTTTGTTTTTTGGATTTTCTTGAAGTTTTTATCTGATTAGGGGTTATTTTTGGGGGAAGAGGGTTGACTTGGCTGAGAATTTTTAAAAGTATGTGGAAAAATATTTTGATATGACCAGAAGTATGATGAGAAAGTATTTGGATGGTTCTCCTGAAAAGGATATTTTTAGCTTCTATTTTTGTTCTCAAAAACTGTGAGTATTTTAGTATTACTTTTTATGAAACCTATGTAACATGATGTGCCAAGCAAACTTAAGGGTAATTACAAGCAATTATGAGATGTTTCTGGAGAACTTATACACATAATCTACAAGGTTTCGGAGATATTAAAGTCTGTTTCGAAGACTACGTGCTTAAAATCGTCATATAAATTCAAGTAATGGAAATCGGGACATAATAATTATTTCTAGTATAATTGATACTTACTACCTATACTGGTAATACATACTTTAAAAAACTAATAACTAAATAGTATGGAAAAAGCATAGCAAGAAAACGAAATGAGAAAATCCATTTCTGTAAAATAATCCATGTATAATAGCTGTATTTATAATTTAGGGGTTCATAAGTCTAAAAGGGTCAAAAACTTCTCCTTTCATTGACAAACCTTAGTAAATCCATAGATGTGCTACTTGATCCGAATAGAATTATTATTTTAATGAAAGACAATGCTAAAATGCAAATTTTCACTCATTCTCAAAGAATTCGTTCATATTATCATACAGTCCCCCGTGCACTTAATTTGTTTATCAACAGAAACGTCACAATCTTCAAACACGACATTATCGCACCACCCTCGCAATTTATCCCTCCATCCCCCCCTTCTCTCGTAATACGGCTGTTAATGCTCTCCTCCGAGCGTATCCGTTATCTCTCTCACGATTTCGGGGCCCGCGTCCCCGTCAAAAACACACCGACACGCGCTAAAAGAGAAAGAGACAGCGCTCACGGGAGATTCTCGCAGCGATAAGCGGCCCTTAAGAAGGATCATAACCTCCGAGCGAACGCAAATATACACGCGCCGCGGCGCAGATTACGAGGCCGGATAAGGGTTTTAAGAGGGGAGGGGGGCTTTTATGTCCAGGATGGAAGCTCCGATGTTTTCTGGGTTGTTGTGCTTCTTTTCGTTAAGCTCGCGCACGGCGGCCTTTATGCAGACATTCGCACCTAGTATAATGCATGAGGGCTGATGTTGTTAAGCCGTACATGCACGCGTGGATGTTGTGCGCTGTTTATTGGGGAGGAAGTGTGTGTGAATTCTCCTGCAGCTTTTTTTAGAAGGATTCTTTTGTTTCCTTACCTGAATAATTTACGGAGAGAAATAATGTTAACGGTTACTTAGTAAATTCTAGTAAATGTCTCTTAGTAAATGTAAGATATACGAAAGTCAGTTCTACAATTGAAGATCAGTAACAGTGCTTGATTACTAAACTTAATATATTCTACAAATGTTTCATATCTATTTTTAATCTATTTTTAGGCTTTCAAAAATTTACTGAAAGGAAGAACGAGGGCTTTTCATTTTAAATGTTCAAACTCTTCCAATAAGAATCACTATATATAAGATTAATAATGAAGAAACTAAAACTAAAACTGACAGAGAGACAGCAAATAACCATATGAACTAAGTCGTTGAAGAATATATACAGAACTGCTTTGTAGAAATAAATGACAAACCGCTCCCAGGAAATGCTAACATTTCACTAAACAAAACGACTTTGCATCGATATTTATTTTGTTTTTTTTGCCCCACTTTTAATTTAAGTACGTAATCCTTGCTTTTCGTTTTATAACTTTAGTATTTCGATTTTCAGTTTTATAGTGAGTTTATGACGCTCTTAAAACGTTTGCTTACTTATTAACAAAAAGGATTTAAGCTTTGCAAATAAATAAACAGAAAAGAAATAATCTAAATGAAACGTACAGTATCTACGTAAGTGTCTAACAAAATCTTAGCTCATGATTTTCGCAAAAGTCCAAAAATATATAGAAGCTTTTTGTTACACCGAACACCGTTCATAAATTCATGGTGTATAATACACACCTGGTGATAAATATTATTAATCTCGTTTCTCCATGCGGTCAAAGAATATCTAAGTTCAATAAATAAACGAATAAAATTCCCAAAAAAGCTTAGCACTCCACTCATCCCGCGCTAAAGATAATCTTTCACCCAATACGAAGTAATCACTCGCTGCCTCACCTCCTTCCGATCAAATTATTTAGTGTGCAGCGCTACGTCGCTCTTTCCACTCCTTCTTCCAGCCCTTGCAGGGAAACAGGCGACGGGCCAAGGGACAAACGACGCCGGAAGAAAAAGGAGGGCACGAGACGTGCGCTCGCGCACGACCGTTTTAGCGAGATTAAATCATCTCCGGATCGGTCGCGCGATGTACACGCCGAGAGAGAGAAAGAGAGAGTCGATGTTAGTTTTAGCTGATTAAATTACTAAGCCGCGACGGACTTGCGCGGCCAAGATTCGCGATCCATTCCCTTATATTAATCGACTCGAATGCGCTACCTCCTTCGTCTCTTTTCTCTCTCCTTCTTTTTTTTTTGCTCTTGTTTCTTCGTCGATAGCGTCGTCCGCGCGGCTTTTTCCATTCGATAATAACCCGTCGTCGGGTCTACGGATGATGGTGGAGACTTCGCGGTGGACTTTTTTTGGAAGTATTTGAGAAGCGCTATTATTAGCTTAGGGAGGAGAAGAAATTACTTTTGGGCGATGTTGATTTAACTTCAATTTTGCGGAGGGATAGATTGGTTATTGTATTTTCGATAAAATGTACTTTGTTTTTGGGTCGTAATAAGTGAAAACTGAATTTCTATACTGAGAATTATAAGAAATATCTGTTAATTAAAAAGTAATTGATCTCCTAGTATATTACAAAATCGATGGAAATAAATGTTTCGAGTACCAATTCTACTAAGTAAATTAAGGTAACGTATACTATAAAAAGCAGTACTATTTACTAAATACAAAAATACAAAAATACTCAATTATACTAAAGAACTGATATTTATAAATAATGCTATTTTACTAGGATGAATAATAACTAATATCACCCATCGATTTATTGTCAGTCTAAGATCTCCGAGAATCTCGCATAAAATGTAGTATATAAATAACTGATTCAAGATTTGCAAAAATAACACTAGATATTGCAGAATACACTTGTATTCATAAATTTCCACAGATAACACCTCGTCGCACGTAACCACACTCGCCAACCCGAAATCTTCATAAATAGCATTGAATCCCACTGACAAACTCCGACTCTCCTATACTCCAAACAATCATCTCCAGTAGTCCACGTCTTCATATAAGGACAAAAACCTTTTCCTTCTCCTCACAATTACACCGAGAAATCACCCGTAAGTCACCTACGATAAAATCCCTCCTTCGACTCTCTCTCTCTCTCTCTCTCCCTCCAACTCCGCACATTGTGCGCAGCTGTAACCGGCGATCTCGATCTCGCGGAAATTTTACGAGCCCAGCGCCACTTTATAACGCGCGCGCATGCAAATCGGCCCGGCGTGCGCGCCCGATTTGGCGCTAGTACCGAGAGGCAGCAGTTATAAATCTGCTATAATTGGACCTATACAAGTGCGCCCTCCCCTCCCCTCTTTTCGCAGGTTCGCAAGAATTTTCTTCAATATTTTTCGCGATGGGGTGAGGTATGGGAGGAGGGTTTCGTCAGCTATTAGTTTCGCGGTGCGTTCGCGAGATAGTGAGCTTCGCGGAAGTGCGGAAATAATTGTGTTTATAGGGCGTTTGTGTGTGAATTTTTAGAGATTTCGCGTTGTTAGTATAGTTATACTGCGTTTTGAATTACAGAAACGTTTCTGATAAGCGTAAGAAACTAAATTCGGAAGAATATTTAGATGTTGGATAATGCTCAATGCAAAGTAATCATACAGTTTTCAAACTAATATATGACAATAGCATGTGATTAAAATAATATTTATTGTTTTATTCATCATAAATCGGAATGCAACTATAATTATTATAAAATGATTGTATACATTATAGATATTTATAGTTTTTACGATTGCATTTATCATTATATAAATGTAATTAATTCATGACTATTAACATTCATTCGAAATTCTTTCATATACAGCTTATATTAGCAATGAAAAATGCAAATTAAGCCGATACTTCAATTAAAAAAATTAATTTAATCAGCGCTCTTATCACTGTGAAGCTCTTGACAACGCGAAATTTCCCTAATCGTTCCTTGAAAAATTAGCGCCCAGCCACTACTATACTACACTTTTTTTCTCTCTTTCTCTTCTCGGATTAAAAATGCTAAATGCTAATTAGTTCGAGGGAAGCATTTACGTCGGGCGCGGTACCGCTGTGTTCTGCACTCATAGACGTCGAAGCGAGATAGAGGCGCAACACACAACGCATATCTCTTTCTCTCTCTCTTTCTCTCCACTCCTTCTCGCTAAATAGATCAACGGCGCGAGATTGCACAGTGTGCAGTATAATGTATAGTAATGCAGGTGTAGGCTGTTCCTTTGCGCCTCGCAATTTTGTCTTTAACGAGATCGCGCGCGGGGAAAAAGTTGTCTTCGAAATGGCTTTGCAAAGCAAGTCGAGCTTTTTCGAGCGTACCGTGTATTTTTTATGTGTAGCAAGACTTGATCGTAAAGTTCTTTGGCATATTTCTTGATGCTGAGGCTTAACGCGTATTTTAATGCCACAATATTTCAATGCAGAATATATCGTCTGCAGGTTATAAAATTATTCTTCTTTTTAAATATACAGTGCGTCTCATAACTAGAAATACCAAACATTTTCACGTTTAAATGTGTGTATTATACCTTTTTAAAGAAAACTAACTTTGGAAGCGAAAATCAGAGAAAAATTGTGAAAGAAAGCAAATGAACGGAAATTTTATTTTCTTTAAAACGTTACCAGAATTTTTTTCTACATTAACAAATTCACGGATTGTTTAAACAAAATTTGAAAACTAGATAAATAATTTATATTGATTTAAATGCGTCTAAAAGTTGGAAGTGTTTCTATAGTTATGTAACAATGATTACTTCTTTAATGTTGATGTGAAAGAAATATTCTAGTAATTTTTTAAAGAGAATACATTTTTTCTTTCATTTGCTTTTTGTAAAATTATCCTCGGGTTTTTACTTCCAGAGTTACAGGTTTTTTAACAAAAGGTATAATACACACATTTAAACGTGAAAATTTCTGGTGTTTCTATATTTATGAAACGCACTGTAGAAGTTTCTTTATCTATAATTGACCGTGCTGCTAGAGTTTTTTTCGAAATCTTTGTAATGTTGATTAACATTCTATATGAAAATATGGCATTTAAATCAATAGTAACTTTAAACAAAGAGAATGAAATTTTCTAATTCTCGAATAAAAATTCTAATCTATACCTATTATGTTTGTCTATATTATGATATCCAAAGTTTCAGAAGCTTATCAACTTTACAGTACATCAGATACACGCATCTTAAAACATTTTCTCAAACAGCGACAAGTATCTAAATAAAGAAACTTTCGAAACAGTACTCATAGTATCAAATACACGTCTGCTCTTTTATAAAGTACTTATAAAACTCGTTCTCATCCTCAGACCCAACATAAATCATACTTTCCCTACTGAAATCTCACTTCTCGATCGCTTATCGGCAATGATTTACCTCGATCGAAACCAAACATCTCCCCGCTGCTCCACCCCCCAAATCGACGACAATCGATAGCCCCGCATTATCCTTCTCTCGATCTTCCTATACACGTTGAACCAGTACACGCACACACACACACATATGCAAAGAATATAAATATATCTCCGGTCCAGCAGTCGGTCCGTCGCTCCTAATACTAAAATATGAGTATTTAACCGTAGATTAAGGAAATAATAAGCCCGAGATAAGTTAATCCCCGACGGCAGATAAGAGCCAACCAGAGAGACACATGCAGAGAATGGAAAGAGAGAGAGAGAGAGAGAGAGACTCGAGCTGCCTCGTCCCTCGCGCTAAAAACTACGCTATAGGAAGGGGGACCTGCCGCATTTTCAGAACATGTGGGGGTTGTGCTCACGAGAAAGAGAATCGAGAGCCGAGCGCGCGAGATTCCCAGGGGACTTTCCGGGCGAATCGATTCGGGATGGAAATCATTACAGGCAGATTTGAATGACTATCTTCGAATTTATCTTCAGCCTTGCGCTCCACTCCATACACATACAAACGTACGTACGTACGCTCTCGGGCTTCTTTTTCTTCTGTGTATACGGCAGGCTCTGCCATTTTCCGTCCTGCGTCGGCCCAACGAGAATGACGCCCGGGATCCCGTTTTATTGCCCAGCGCGTTTTCTTTTCTTTTCCGCTCTGTGTGTGCGTGTGCGTCTTTTTTTCTCCGCTCAGCTCGATTTTCTCTCCCTTTTATACACGGAATTTACCCGGCTCGTCGTCTTGCGCCGTTTTCTTCCTTTTTTTCTCGGCGCGCGTCGCGAGTCGCGTCTCGCTCTCGGCTTGGCCTTTTCAGTTTTATTGCATCCGTTCTCATTTGTAAGCCGTGCTACGGCTGCTTTGTTTCAACGCGCCGCCGCCGCCGCCGCTACTGCTGCTGCTGCTCTTTTATTGTACCCCACTTTCGTGTCGCGCGCCCCGGACCCCGACATCCCGGTATTATATATAAGGGAGTGTCTGTATAACATTGCGAGAGATTTTTTTCTATGGTGGAATGAGGACGGAGTTGGAAGAAGTTATCGTGTGGCGTGAAAAACAAATGAGGATGGCAAATGTTATTTAGTCTTTTGCACTTAGAAGAGCATTTTGATGTTTTGTGTGAGGAGATTTTTCTTCATTGTTTGATAGGTAGTTGATAATTTCATTCTATTTAGAATCAAATGTTTGACTACGTTGATTATCTTAAGGAATGTGTACCGTACTCTAAATGTAATTAGTACTCAGTATGACACCATTATTTTAAGGCCAATATAGTAAGAGTTCTAGATCTAAGAGGAGTTAAACCTATCCACTCCTAGAATACCCGCTAATTGCCATAGAAATAGAAAAATTCAAGCGGTCTAACTGTTGAAAATGAAAATTTGAGGATGCTTAGAAACAACTATTAAATTGACTTCAATGTATGAAATAAATAAAAATTACAAAAATGATAGAGAATTTGTTCACAGGGGTAATGCGCTTTAATACATCAAAATCCATTATGTATCTTGTAATATCATTTATCTAATTATGAACCATTATACTTATATATCGACGCTTTTGCATTTCTATGACCATAATGCATTGGTTTACTTCAATCATTATTATGAACATAATGCATTAATTTACTTCCTTTCTTTCGAACTAAATATTCATCTTCACAGATACAATTGAGACCTTAAACTTAAAACATACCAAGCCATAATTAAGTGATCCACAATTGCTCCTTTGCATTCTTAAATAATTCAGAATCGGGTTCATGACGATGCATCAGCAACGTGTGGCATCAAAATCACATTCATAAATTGCAACTCTTAATTTGCTTCACCAACCAGAAGCTCACCTGAACTTTACGATCACTCGGAATCCCCTGTCAATTTATGCCCTCAGCCACGCATCCGCATCTGCAACTACGTTGAAAAAAATGTATTGCTCGAGTATCCAGATTTTGGTTGATCGAATTAAACTTCGTATTGCTGCTGATACAATACTTTGTTATTGCTCTCACAGCAATATTATTATGCTGTGACAACCTTATAATATCAGCGACAACTACAATATAGCTACGAGAGCAATACATGTATAGCTATCATATAAATATAAAAGTATTGATATGAGACCCATTCTTTTTTCTCGGTGTATCGACTCTTATGTCCCACACGCAAACCCTACACACTCACACCCATACCTACCCATACACCAGCAGCAGATCGAGAGAGATGATTTAGTGCAAAGCTTACCGATAATTGAAACCAGTTATGAGTCCAGGCCGCGCGGCGTTCAGCTGCTTCTACGCTCCGCGCTCATATAACGACACGAAAAAGCGGCCCGCCGACAAAAAGGGGCCAGCCGTAGCTGCGGCAACCGGATTCAATCAGGGTATGTGCGTACCTGTACCTATACGCGCGCGTTCCACGAAGATTCGCGCTGCTGTACGGAGGATTTCGCGGAGAAAACGCATTCCTACCGTCGGTGGAGGCTGCGCCGACGGCATCGTTATTACTTAGCGCGAGCGAGCGATTTTTTTGCCGGGCGTCTAGCGCAGCGGAGCTAGTTTGAGAAACGGGATTTGGAGAGGATTTTTTTGGAGGTTAGGCAGAGCTACATTTGATGATGAGATTAGTGGGAATTGCGAGGTAATAGGGGGATTCAAGAGCTCTAATGAGTGGTATTCAATTGAGAGGATGTGGGATTCAGTGTGCTTATTCTTGCGGTAGATGCTGGTTGTAGTGTATTAGTGCAGCGAAAGGCAGTAATTGTTTGAATATAACCTTCCATAAGGAATATTTCATAGGGACAGTCTTACTATATTAAAATAAATTCATAAGTTTAAAACTTTTAACGATTGTGGTAGTAATATGAAGGTTCACGAATTTACGAATCTTCACAATCAATCAGTAATTTAATGATAGAATGGCTAGTGTAGAACTAACAGAATGGATGTACATATAAGAGGCATTGATAAAGTCATTGGCAATTGGACCACACAAAACTCTTTCTACTAATTATTAAGCATTCGAAGACATATGAGAATCAGAACTATCATTAAAAATCTAAATCCAACAGGATACAGAAGGTCTATGTAGCCTATATTAGGTATAAGAACTAAATATAAGGAACGAATTTGTTGTGTCTAAATAAAGGTGTCCAAATTCATAATCCAGTGGTGAATCTAATTACTTACTCCTCATAATTTCACATTTCCATTTCTGCTAACTATAAGTTGCATCACCCAGTCATACCCGACGAGCTACATTCTCACATCCATTCCTCATATTCCCAATATCAACCCCAATCACATTTCCAACCACCATCCTACATCAGCACCCAACCATCCTCCAAAATTCCCCAAAAAGAGTTCCAGACAAGGCCACACCCGATACGCTATTGGTCCTCGGCGAGTAATTCCCGTGGGAATTTCGTGCAGCCATCCTGCACGGGTCGTCGTCCTCTGGAATCCGCGATCCTGCCACGGGACCTACGCTCCGCGGAAGGCCCCCCCCCCCCCCCCCCGCGGGATGACACCCCTCCCAGGGCGCCAAAGTCATTCGCGCGTACGAGCCATAACCATAACCGCGCGCTATAGGCCAGAAAGAAGAGACGGCGCCAATGACTCCGGGGACGGGAAGGAGAGCTCTCCCGCGAGAGCACTGGCGCCGGCTGCTCGTAATTATCTTTGGGATTCCGCGGGAAGAGCGCGACGCCGTCGAGGCGACCTTGAACCAGTCCCAGTGGCCGGGGGCTGGAGGCGGCGAGCGGCGATGCCGCGATTGCCCTGATTTTGCGCGATAGTGTCTGGGGATTCGGGAATGCTTTTCGAGGTGGGAGGCTGGGAGGGGTTTTCAGACTTTTGTATGTGGCCGAGGAGGGATTTTGAGGGTACAGGTGGAGGGGTGATGAATGTGGTTGCTGATGTATTTTTATGCTTCATTACTTGATCCATCATATTGGATTTTAATTCTGTAATTACATTTTGTTCTGTTGATGTGCATTTCTGTCTGTGTAGATGAAATAAAACAAAATTAATGATGTACGTTTATGTTCATTCCTAAATACTTTGTGACATAATTTCATTTTTTTTACTCTAAATGAATTTTTTTTACTAATCTATCAAGATGAAGATTTGAATGGCTTTCTATACGAATGCTGTGTAGTTATTCTACAATTTTTAACAAAGACAGTAAAATACGTTTTGATACATATTGCATTTATCCAATATATCACGTATTATTGAATTCAATTTATAGCTAATAATACAATGAATAAATGATCATAAAGTGTTATCATTTTGTCAGAAATTTGAATGTTTTTTAATAATTCTATACTTGTACGGATAAACGATACTCATAACAAAGAAGATAGTTTTGATTATTTTATTTACAATGACTCAAAAAAGCTGTTGAAGCACACTGACCCAAAGATATTTTCTTTAACATACACACATATATATGTTCACAAAGACAAAATATCAAAAGCGCTAAAAATTAAACAATAACATTTAATGTTAATATGTCTTTGTATAGAAATTTCCAAAAATTGTTCATAAATACGCCATTCACACAGTGATTCCCCCTACTCCAACTACAAATTTAAAGTCACGGCTTTGATAATTTCATAAGATAGTAAAACGAAAAACAAAGTATACCAGATAGATTCATTGCAAAGATCGTCTAAACGTCAAAGCAAACACGGCTCGTTTACGACGCACCATAATACACGTCTCTATTTGTATAACGCGCCACCTCGCATGACCTCGCACCGCAGCTCCAGCTCCGCACCTATTCGCCAGCGGACTTATCAGTTGCAGTTATTACTCATACGCTTACAGCCGGTGATTATCGCCGGCTACTGCTGTGGCTGCGGACCGCGCGTGTGTGTGTAATTTCGCGGCACGGCATCACGAAAATTTCGCGCGGATAATTTTGCGCCTGATTCCAGGGTAAACAGCGCTCGCGAGCGCGGCGTTAAGTAATTGATAAGCAAATATAAAGAGGATAAGAGGGAGGGAGTGTGGGAGAATAGAGGGCAGGGTGTTACGTGTCTGCATTTTCACGTGTTTCTAGCCGATAAAACTTGTTGTAATTTCATTAATTAAGGCTTTTGAGCGTAATTTTTTTCTGCGAATGTTGAGAATAAATTTTATGACGCTTTGTACATTCGGCTTATTTTTGTGTAATGATGCACTGCCTTGAACTGTATGCAAACAAATTACTTTTTTTTGTTTCTATTTAAAATATTTTTTTAACAACCTATAAAATCATAAGTTTTACTTATTATGAGAAATTTGTGCTAAATTTAAGCTACTTATTTTAAAAAAGTAATTTTTAATAAAATGAGGAAATGCAAATTCTCATTTAAGAATGAATATTCTATTGCATTTTACTTATCTTACATAACTAAGTAAGCTTTCAAAATATATGTTTTCGACTGAAAAATAACACGTTAATTAAAATTTGAAAATTGTCAGATAACTTATTATAAAAAACAATATTTCCTAAATCTATATGTTCTTAAAAGAAAAATATATGTTAATAAAAAAAGACATGATAATATAATCAGAAATCATATAATGTACATGCCAGCGCATGTTTAAAAGAAGAAGAAAAAAGAAACAGGAGGAAAAAGACGATTATTCCGTGTGTCAGCGCTCGTAAAACGAAGGACAATTAATTTTATTAAGAGCGCGCTGTGCACACGCCCGCGACGATGTAATCGACCTTTACAGCTTTCCTGGTAGTACAGAGGCGGCGCATCGGCTCTATCTCTCTCTACTCTGCTCGTCGAGCGCGCAGCGCGCGCAAACACTTATGATAATTACTGCGCCATTACCTTCGCATGACTTTTTACCATTAAGTCGATACTTTTACAATTTAGCTAAAAGATTTTAAGACTAGTTGCGCGAAGTGAGAAATAGATACAAGGTGGACGGGCTTCGCGGGAATATTCTCGCTTGTTTTGTACTTGGAAATTGTATTTTTACATTTTTACTTTTTTCTTTGACTTTTACTGATTGTGGATTTACTGAAGTTTTGTACACTCGACGTTAAAAATATCTGGTCGAATTTATTTGAATTTTTTTCCTCATTGGATCAAATTCACGTTCTCGCTAACCTTATTAGTGGATTATGAAAAATTCAGACGAATTCGACCAGATATTTATAACGTCGAGTGTACAATTTTGGTGCTTTTTTACTTAATTGTGCATTAATGATCATTCTTTATGTTTGTCTGTAAAAATTCATGCAGTGATCAATTTAAAAAATTCAGCTTTTTATTTGTGTATCTTAAAAATAGTTTCAAAACATATTAAATTGACTTTTTAATCAACGATTTAAACAACGTTTCGATTCTTTCAGATGTCATTGTAAGTCTACATTTTATTCTTTTGTACCTGAGGATGATAACAGAACTCGAGACTAGATTTTTTATTTTTTTAAAAGGAAAGAAGTATGTCGATGCAAAATTGAGCAAAAACTATGTCGAAATTGCCGTCTATTTTAAGCAATCATACTAAATTATAATAATAATATTATAAGAATAATGTTACTGATTCATTCAGTTCCATTGATTTTATTTCAGATGAAATACCAAATGCTGTACCTAAATACTCGATTACAAAGTTGAAGCATTAATAAGTACGAATCCTAAAAAATGTATACAAAACGACACTCCCAATAATGAAGCTTCACCGCTAATTACAAATATGTCAAGAGCCCATCCCCCAATTACCATCCAAACAAGAACCGCGCTAATCATCCCCTTTGGTGCCTCCAACAACATCTCCAAACACCGAACAGTAACCGAGCGAAGCCCTATTCGCCACCTCCAAACCACACGCGGACAACAGACTTCCGGCACATCTCCGGGTCTTCTTCGCCTACTCCTCCTCGATACTCGCCCGTCGCCTCCCAGATCAAAGAAGAGAAGACGATCCATCCACCCGGGCCTTGTGTTATATTCGCCGGCTTAAGCCCCCATCCATAAATACACGAGGCACTCGGTGTTGTCATTAAATAAAAATCAATCAGGAGGCTGTAAAGGCGGCTTAGCGGATTTGCTTTCGCTGCCCAGGGCTTACAGACGTGCGTGCGTGCGCCGCCGCAAGATGTTGGGGAGGGTCCGAGCGTACATTCGGCTCGGCCGTATTGTCTCCTCGTGCGCGGCTGCACTGGTACTAAATTACCGTCTGGATTTTCGCCCGAGAGCTTTAGTTATCCCTGGTATGGGTGTTCTTCTTCGGTTTTGGGTTGGATCTTGAATGTGTGTATCTGTGTATTGATTTGTTATACCATTTTTCGAGAGTGTGATTGGATTTTAAGCGGGAATTGGATTATTGAGAGAGAAGTTGATACTATTGTGTGGGAGTGAGTGGTGTCTTTATGCAAATGGAGCGATGACCAGGCTGATCATTTTAGCGTTTAAATAGGAGCCTGGTTTGCTGTGCCTATTATGGAATTACAAATCGAATTGATTTAGAATAATTACTATTATGTATGTAGATTGTGTGTACAGTTTCAGCATTATTAAATATGTTTTCTTCTGTTTGTGTTTCAGGCGATCATGTACGAAGGACAGGATAAGAATCCGGAGATGTGCAGAGTCCTGCTCACACACGAAGTCATGTGCAGGTAAATTAATAAATTCTACATACCTTATAACAAAAAAGAATTTCGAATGATGCGATTGCACACAGTAATTGATGGATACACTGTCGAAATGCAGCAAGTAGCTAATAACTTAAGAGAAATGTAAATTCATTAAATGATGACTTTTAAGTAAACTAATTTATTGAATTACAATAGCAAATATTCGTAACAATTAAATGCAAATTTTAAAATTAAACTGATACATTTTTTTTTTAAATTTCATAAAATATAAAGTCCTAGAGTAAACAATATTTATCGTGATAGAAATTTATTTTAATAATAATAATATATATTAATAAGTAAAACTATGAAATCAATAAGAACACATATTTATACTGCATTATTTGCTGCATTAAAACGCACGCTATAAAATGTAAAATTAGCTTTTACAATCCAGAAAGACACCGAATTTGTATGATCTTCAATCCGAAATATATCATTGTCTAACAAAATAAATAAAAAGTCATACTCTCCATAAAAAGCTACTTTTCCCATTCCAATCTGACAACCATGATATATATACCTACTCGCGTGCCTCCTATATATATTTATACACGTCCACTACAAGCCGATGCCCTTTTGAAAAGGCATAAAGCACCTCTCATTCGCGACTCCTATATACTCTCCTATATCCCTAAACACTCTAGATCCATAAAAGAAAAAAAAAAGGCAAGAACGAACTAAACGAAACAAACGAGGAGGGAGTCGCGTACGCACTGCATACAGGGCCCCTTTGGGGACCAGCAACAGCAGCCGCGCGCGACTCCCTTGGGGCCTTCTCATTTTTTACTCCACGCTTCCTTCGAAATCTCCTTCCCTTCCCGCTTCTGTCGCTTTGCTTTTTTTTTCGTATATGTATATACGTACTCCTGCGAGAGTGCATAAGGCATACTCGTGGATGTGCGTATATATAGGGGAGACTCATTGCGGTTATAAATAAAAGTGGTGGCCGGCTGTTCGCGCGGATCACGAGGAGTACGATCTCGTGTGTGCGTGTAATTGATCGGGGATGCGCTTGTCTGTTGCAGTCGGTGCTGCGACAAGAAGAGCTGCGGGAATAGGAACGAGACGCCCAGTGATCCCGTCATCATCGACCGGTGAGTTGTTCATTTGCTGTAGTTTCTTTTTTAATATGCTTATGTTGGTTGTGCTTGTGGACTTTTTGGTCCTTCGTAATTAATCGCTTTTCGATTGAATATGGTCGAGATCTGGGAGATGTAATTGCCGTGTGTGGCACAGTTGTTCGGTAAGCAATTAGTGTAACGATCGTAGATTGTTGCGGAGCCAGTGGATTGGTAGAAGAATTGCCATTTCGAGGGTTAATGGAACGATTTTTAGACGAGTTATTGACTAGTTTTTAGTGATTTGGAAAAAATGGATGGCTTCTATTCCATAAAGCCTTTCATAAATGGTATGATTTCTATTATACTGAAAAACTTAAAAGAACATCATAAATCTTTAAGAACCTTTTAAGGATCAGATGTGTTCTATATTATTGATTATTAGAAAGAAATATTGTTTAATAAATGATAGGAACTTACTTTTAATGGTATTTTAGAAAACTATTTTACACTAACTAAAATAAAATTTCAAAATAAAATTTACGCTAGAAATGTTAATCTTTTGTAGTTTGCATCTGTGGTGAACCAGAAAAATGACTTAAGTCTATTTTTGCAATTTTGAGATATTCAGGGTTGAATTTTTGATTTGCCATTTAAACCTATGCAATAGAGAAGCATACATTATGAAAAAAGGGAATTAATAGATAAACCTTTGTAACTTTCGACTTTTTTATGAAAATATAACTATACTGATACCAAAATCACTAAAAGGTCAAGTTTCCAAATAAGCAGACTTAAGTTGTGTTTCCGGTTCACCACAGATTTACATTTGGACTTCAAAATGTTTCGTGTATCAAAATCCATTACGCAACCTTTTCAAACTTGTAGCATATATGTACATATTAACGTTACAACAACTCAATTTAAGTTTTAGTTGTATTTTAAGACTATGCAAACTTCATCATATCAATATGACAATATATTAAAAGAGATTGATTGTAAAGTATTTTAATTTGAAATAATGTTATTATTCATCATTCAAAATTCAAGCTTAAATCTATTGTTTGTGCACTACTCGAGTGACTGATATGTAATGTACCTAATACGCGTGATAATTACTAGCCCCCCAAAGTAAAATTCGCCGAAAAATGTTTAAAAGCATTCAAACCTCCACCTCCTCCCTATCAACCGGCGCTAATGACAAACCTCCTCCATCTCCCAATCGTCACTCATCAGCACTCGTCCAGCCGCTCTAATCCCTCCTAAAAACCCTGCCACCTCCTCCCAAGCATCCATCTCACAGTCCCCCAAGACCTGTATCCAGCAACAAAACGCTCCCACCAGACCGCGCCGACAACACAACACCTCGGCCAGCTCAAGCCGCGAGTAGCTGTTTAGGCTCGCAAAGTGCATTGTCTCACCGGCGACGCTCAAGATACGCGCCGGCCATGTGTGCAGCAGCAGTATCTGAATAGGCCATAGAGAGCGGTTGGGCTACGCGGAGGAGAGGCGAGATAGGAAGGCGCGAAGGCAGCGCGAGTCACGTCCCGCGGGACTCGCTGACTGTATGAGCGGGTGGTTAGGATAGCCGGGAGGAGATAGTCTTCGAGAAGGACATCTTGCTGGTGCTGGAGCTTCTTGGGCTCGATTGGCCTGGGTCTTTGTGTGGGTAGGTGAGGCAGAGAGAGAGAGAGAGGGTTGAGGTGGATTTTGAGAGAGGTGATACGAGGCCGAGGCGACGATTAATTTTTATCTGGGTCTGGGTGGGGGTGGCTTGCGGATGTGGGGATAGAGGTATGCGGGTGTAAGGTGAATGTGATATGGGATCTGAGGGTGGTTGAGTGTAATTTTTCGGTGATGTGGGGGTTCGGTTGCGGTAGGAGATTATTCCTGAGAGGGTTTAAAATGACTTTTAAACTTCCAACGACAGAAGATCTCCTTTGGTTAAGTATGTTGAGGACACTGTTCATCACATTTGTTTACATATACATACAAATAATTTCAATTGAATTTAGAGTATACAAAATATTTTAAATATACATACAAAGGATTTTTAGAATTTATTCCTGTAAAATGGTGTTATTTAAAAAAATATGTTTTGTTAATTCTACGCATAGTAATTATATTAGTTTTATGTCATGCTTTTAATGTTTTTTATTTGTGTAGTTTATTACTTGACAAGGGCTATTGAACAAACCTCACAGAATGCTCAAAAAGTCGTGAAGTAATTTGAATGAGTCAAGATCATTCAATCACTATTTACAATTTCAACCCTTCAACAAATTTGTAACAAACACTAAAATCTAAGGAGGAGAAATGACTTAATTTCCAACTTCGGTGGATTAAATAATCGAACTTAGTAGAGCTTCATACTGAAAAACTATAAGATTTTCTTAATTCAAGCCATACAACCTCCCACCCAATCTGCCACAAAGAACTTCCATACCCTCTATTACCCTGGTCACATTCAACAATAATTATCCCCCATCCATCCAATCTCCAATAATAACGACGGCCAACAACCTCCTCCCTATTCTCCCTCCTTAACATGCATCGGCGCATGCACGTCTCGTAAAACGATTGTCCCGGGCGATACGGGAAAAATTAATTTCCTAAAACGCCGCTCTTCGCCGAACGACTGTACACGAGCCGTCAACCGAGCCGCCGCGTGCGGTGCAGTTTCGGTCGCGTGTCGCTCGGAACGCCCCCTGCGGCTTCATTTCGTTGAGATTCTCGGCTTCTTGCTGGTGGTTTTTAGTTAGCGTTATGGCTTGGACACGAGGCTCGAGGACAAAAACGAGAATACTATCGAGGAACATTAGTGTACGCGGATAATCCGTATGCGGTGCTCGTGGATATAGCTGGTTTTCCTTTGGAGGGTATACGCGGTTGTGCGTGTGATATGGAATCAAGTAGGCTGGATGAAGGAGTGATGTAACGAAAATAGAGCTGTGGGGTTAAGGGGACGCCGGATATCTCTGTCCTTATCTAATTGAGTTTTCATTCATAATTTTAAGAGAAATAACTTTTCTGAAAAAATAATAGGTGTCCCCGCTTCGTTTTATAGTAATCTAAATATATGTCCAAGCTGGTTTCATATGATCGTTTTGCTTTCGAGAAAACTTCGACAAACTTAGTATGTAAAGGTTAATCTCGATGTAGTTGGCCCTCATAGTGTGTCAAATTTTTCCCGAAAACATAACAATATTAGGAACCCAGCTTGGACATATATTTAGATTACTATAAAACAAAGCGGTGACAAGTATTATTTTTTAAAAAAAAACTTATTTCTCTCAAAATTATGAATGAAAACTCAATTAGACAAGGACAGAGATTTCCGGCGTCCCCTTAATTAGCTTATTGCGTAGATTTACGAAGAGTCATGTAGGTCTAAAGTGTGCTGTGATAGTGAAGAATGTTGTTAGCCATGGTAAAAAGAAGAAGTGAAGTAAATCAGATGTAATGTTATCTACACTGTTAAAAATATATGATTGAAACTTCAGTAAAATGTAATTGAAGTTTTTTCCATGCACGTAATTGAAAAATTCAGCTACATTTCTACTGAAAATTCAAGAATGAGTTATTGAAAATTCACGAATGATTATTGAAAATTCAAGAACTGAGTTGAATTTTCAATAGCATTCTGCACCACAAAAATTAAATATTATAAAACTTGCATAAAAGTACTTTTATACAGCAATAGTTTTTCAAAATGATTAAATTAACACATACTTCCAATCTTATTATAGGTACTTAAAATAGATTTATTCAAACAGATAAATATAAGGAGGATTCGAGCCTACTTAATTTTGTTATCAATAATAGAAAGTATTAATGGTAGAGAAAGAGTATAAAATCTAATCGGCTATTTGATATTGTTTTTATGCTAGTGAAAATTTTAGAGTTTTATAAGTTACATGTACTTGAATTTATATAGCAATGCATGCCGAATCATAAATTCAATAAAATGTTACTGAATTTGGTTTTCAGTTACTAAAAGTTGAATTTTCAAATACAATTTGTAATTGAATTTTCAAGAAATTTTTAACAGTGTTGTAAATAATAAATTCGCAATTTTACGGCAATCATCTTTAGCCTTGGTGATTGAACGCTTTTCATTAATATTTTAAAAAATACCGAATCTAACAATATCCTTCTATTTTAGCAAAACACATGTACGCATACGTATCCACACTCGCACTTGCACTCGCACACACGCACGCTCTATCCCAAACGTCAGGCAGTAAATCATGTTCAGCCAACTCTCGACAATCGCCCCGCGGAACCTCGTGCGTCCTCTCCAACTATATCCGTCGCGTCGCCCCCCCTCACTCCTGTACAACCTACCATATATACACAAACGAAACGCAACGCTGCATTGGCTGGCTAATAAATTTCTGCTCGCGCTCGCGGGAAAAAAAAGGTCGCGTATGCACGTTAACAATGGAGAGGGGCGTGCGGTGGGCGAGGGGTATCAATGCCACTTTGATTGAGGCGCTCGTCGTCGATTGCGACGTGCTCGCTCGGCTGTGAACGCGAAACAATGAGCGTTTACGTGCGGCTGTAGTGTGTAGGAACATAATGCGCGGTATGAAATGATATTTTGGTCTTGGGTGGAACTGGAGATAAAGGCGGAAGCTAGTTAGAGATTTTTAGGTGGTACTGGTGGTGAAGGACGGTTGTTTCATGGAAAGAAAGTGGGCAATGACGCGAGACGGTGTTTTATCAATAGGATGGATGAGTTATGAAGTGCCTGTTTCAGTTTTGAAGGGGATCTCTGTTCGAAATTCTGGCGATCTAAAATTTTAGTATTTGGTTTGATACATTATAGAACGATTGTTAACAATATCGTATTTAGTATTTTAATATAGAATATATTCACCAAGTATTGGCTAAGAATTAGTTTTCTTGTAAAACTAATTGACGTATTACTTTGTATAGTTTAAATGATCCAAATTATGCTAAATTACTTTCTATAATGAATAAGTTCTTGCTTACCAAATTTATTCATTATTTATTCGTTACACAACTTTATTTATAGTGTCAGAATAGATCTTCGAATAGAGCTTCAAGTGGATTCATCAATTTGGAGTACATTTTACCAAAGTGACCAAAGTGAATTAGAAGTCTTAGAATTCTCTTCACATATACTAAATAATATAATCTTATATACACAAAACAAGCTATATTAGTAATAGAAATTTGTCATATACATTATAAATTGTAGAAAAAATAACTTTTATTTTTCACTTATGAAAGATAATGAAAAAGATATTCCTCTTTCTAACTCAAATAATTATTCACAATTCTACACCATTGCAAAGAAAAGCATGCCCGACCGGACTCTGAGAATGCTCCGACTCTCCTAGAATTAGCGAGCGAACCGCGAGCAATTAACATGCATAATTAAAACGACATTGTCGCGCGGTCTAGCCAACGCTCGCGGGCTTTCACTCACGCGTCAAATCCCCTGTAGTAGGGTGAGGACACCTCCAACCCTGTATAATAATCACGGAAAATCCTTCTCTCGCGAAACCCACGAGTGATACAGAGCGAGAAAAATTGCTCGACTTCGTCCAGCTTGTCAGGGGCGATCCTTTAACTTTCAAGCGCGCGTGTTGTGTTGTGCAGTGCATATGTATAAGCAGCATAGGTCTCTTTTTCTCTTTTTTTATCGCTTCCTCTCGGATCGCTGTCTGTTTTTTTTGTACGGGAGTTTACGAGCGGTGCGCGTTAGCGAGTTTTCAAACAATCTTCTATTTTCGAGCTTTGAGCGCGCGCGGGATAGTAAATTTGTCATTTTTTGTGATGTGCTTAGAGTAAGATTAGAAGGTAATTATTGCGGAGAGTTTATTCTTATATAGGTTGAGTTATGGTACGATGTAGTCTTTTTTTACTCGTTATACTTTATTACGTTCAGAAATATATAGTTTTACTTCTTATTATATTTTAAGAATGTTTTCTAAAACTATTTTTTGATTTTTGAGTTTCGTTACATATAATGGAAAATGTTTTGTTATATTAAGATACATAGATGCATTGCTGTCGTCGTGGTCATAGTAATTCACTTTCTTTTACAAAATATTTTTATCTTATAGACTAGCCTGAAATTTGATCAAAGTAGATTTGAAAAATAACAAAAAATATTAATAAAAAATTGAATTTAAACAATAATTTTATAATTTTATCTAAAATTTATCAATTATCTAACCATCTACACACTGTTTTCGGTAGTAACGGTAAATTCAGTGATTACATTATAATGTACATAATCTTTAGTATAAATTTTAAAAATATTTTTTAATGAATGATCATTTCTTATTCATTCTCATTTACATTTTTCTAATATAGTGAATGTACTATATAATATTGAATTTAAAAATACTTTCAGACCTCAAATCGCAACAAAAAGAATTTTAACCATCTCGTCAATCTTGCTACCCGTAATGAATAAAAAATAATCTAATACTTATGAAAACCTGTACTATCTAAATTTTTTGGAGTGAAATTTTCGCTCTAAATGTAATTATTATAAGTGAATAACTATTTTTTCTTTACGCGTATTCTTTCACTCAAATAGAGTGACAAAGTCACTTTTACAAAAGAGTGAATTATTCACTCTTTCTAAAAGTGAAGATTCACTCCAAAATAAGTGACTGTGTTTTCATGATCGCTTGTAGTGAGAATTCACTCCAAAAGAGTGAAAATCCACTCCAAACAATTTAAAGAGCACATTTACTTTTAATAAACTAAATGCACTCGACTATTATAAATGTTAATAGAACACAATTCACTTTCACTTCTGAAAATACCAACGAACGTCCACCCTCTCTTTGGCATTCAGCGCGAAAACCCCCCAAAAAAAGAGACGCGCACATTTTTGTCCAGCACCCAGCCATGATTCGGACACTGTCTCTCCCGTCCTGCGCGAAGCCGAACCGTCCGTACAATCAATCGTTATACACCTTAATTGATTGCGAGTGGCGTCGCGCCGGTACGGCACGCTATACACCGGTATACGGACAGAGGAGGGCGTAGCGAGAGAAAGAGAGAGAGAGAGAGGCTTGACTGACGTCACAATGACGTACGGATTGACAATCAGTCGCGCTTGTGGCGTTGATGCATGCAAATCTCCAGACTGTCCGGTATATGTGTATGCACGCGCCCGCGGTCGTCCAATTCGATGCCGATGCTGACCGTGGGTATGGGTGAACGTAGTACAAGCGGCGACAACGAGGCCGTTTCTCAAGATCGCTGCGATGTGTTGTATTGTAGGTATATTGCGCTGGGACATGGGCTATTTGATGTTAGGCGAGGCAAGGATGGAGAGATAAAAAGTTAAGCGTTTCTAATGATGGTGTAGTATTTTCGCTTAGTGACGTAGAAATAGTTTAGTGGGAAAGAAAAGACCTTGAAATTGTAAGCCATTCATTATGTGAACTTTATTATTATGATTTGCATATATTATTAATATAATGCATAACAACGTATTTCCAACCTTGTGTGTTACTCAATATTTATGAAATGTTGAGTAATAATTTTCTATTTATTCAGTAAATGCATTATTATAAAATATATCAATATTTGCTAACAAGCCAAGTTGTAATTATCGAAACGGCACATGTTCAATTATTTGGGTACATATTTGTCGGAGAAAAAAATCGATAATTCACTGTCATACATCGCTCCCAGCTGAATATACCATCATATTCGCCTCTTGGAACATCAAATGCAAAAGTAAAATTTTTATTTTCATTATATGGAAATTCGTTATCACTCACTGTACAAACCAGTAACTGAGTAGGTGTTAGAAAACTAAACATGTACATTCTAATTATATAAATTTCTTAGAAGGTTGACCCCCAGTGATTTTTTCAAAAATCATTCTAGTAGTTACAAGGAAAGGTCACATATACCTACTAGTTTTGAATCATAATGTTTTCTTTTCTAATAATTAATTTCAACTTTATCCAAATTGAGAAATATTATATAAGCAAGATGAATTTACGCTGTTTCGTATCGTAAAAGTTATACTTGTAATGAACAAATATATTAAACTATATTTTTACGTAACAACAGATATTTCGTTTTTTGGTAAAAAATTGTATATAGCCGGACCCTACCAGGTTATACTAAAAGAATCCAAAAAGTTAATTTTTATCGTCTCCGAGACTCAAAAAGGCCGCATCTCGTCCCCATCTCTCGAGCTATTTCCTGACGCGTCTATTAGGGAAATCAAAACACACTCAGGCCTCTCTCTCCTTCTCTACCATCCGAGCATATGGGCGCGCGCGCTTGGGGTGCAGCGGTACACTCGGCCCCTTTTCGTTGTCCTTCTCCGCCCTGCTGTAGCTCTATACCCCGCAAAAATAAATGCCTGTTCTCTCTCTCCCCTCGTTCTACATCGCTACTGGTATACATGCAGGAAAGACTCGTATGGACCGATCGGAGCGGCAACTCGAGCGAGAAATGACCGGAGCCCTTGTGCGTATATATATTTGCACGGGGCTAATTATTTTCGGTTTTCCGCGAGAGGCAATATTACTCGAAATTGCCGATGATTGACCCCTTGTTTACGGGATGATGGACAGAGACGTATACGAGTATGTGTTTTATCTGGCCGGTGTATGATTTTTTATCAGTTGTTTTTGACGATAATTGCGTTCATTATTGTGGATGTTGGAATATGATTTTTCCGTAGCGTTAATTAGGGTACTTTGTACGGCTACTTCATTCCGATTTTGAATTTTGAATTTTGTTCAATGCGCGTGTTCACGACTGGCGAGTATAATTTTTGTAATTGAATTATTCATTATTTCAATTTACGAGCGCGGACCCGCGTTGTTCGGCTTATAATCGATCGCTCGTATCAAAATTAATCTACATAAATGTAACCGCAATTTCGCGTTTAGTATAATAATTCGTCAGAAGAAGCGCTCGTCCTCCTTGGCTCAGAAAAACCACACTCCCCGGAATCGTCAAACGAGTATAAACCGGCGAATATACACTCCGCTCTCTCATCGGCGATTCATTTTTTCCTCTCCTTAAATTACATCGATCGCCGCGAACGGCATAAGACCAGAAACAATCCTCGAAGCCTCGAGCGAGTAATGGCTCTCACTCTCACATAAATCAATTTACCAACGAGGCACCCCCGTTCCCCCCCGCAGCAAAGAAAAAAAAACGAAACAACGATCAAACATTCATGAAAAACGCACACCGCATCGTACACAAAAGCGAATTTATAGAGTATACCCTTGCAGTGTCGGTTTCTTGCGTGGCTCCGTTCTCGCGCAAACTTAGCGATTCTCGAAAAACGCCGTATTAAAGCCTCGATATGCCTCCTACTCCTCGTAAATCCGGCCAATTAGGAGCCGAGTCGCCAAAAGATCGGAATCGTCTGCGCTCGTGGCCTTCCTCCTTTCTTTTTTCGGAGATGCGCTCTCGAGGAAGGATAAGAAGAAGAAGGAGCCGGCCGCGGAAAGAGGAGATGGAAGAGAGGTATAATAACAACGCGCGGGGGCACCGAAAAGCCTCGACTCCGCGGAATACCGTCCAGAATGTATATTGGATATTATCGATATGTATCTCGATCTATATACGCATCGCTCGCGTCCGCCTAATGGAAAACTTATGCTAAGGCACGCGAACGCGAGAGTGGAAGAGAGAGAGGCTGACCCTGCATACGGGGATGTTGGGAATCCATTATGCATCTTGTACGGGGAGAATCAATCGAGGATTTTGCGTATACGCGTATGCGAAAAGGATTGATTTATTTAGTTGGAGTTTTGGATTAGAATGTTGATTAATGGTGTAGGTATGACATTTTTCTGGGTGCAGTGCCTACAATGTCTTTTAGTTAAATATTATATGCTAATCGAGTTAAAGGAATAATCAATAGCTATGTTATGTAAACACTTTGTTTAGACTCAATCCCTTCGGCATTACAAATAATTGTCAAATAATTATGTTACTAACTTTTCTTTCAAAGAAATTGTTTCCTAAGACGCAAGAAAAATAATCTGGAATAATTTGCTATAGGGAAAGTTATTGTTAACTCAACTTTTCTAATATTGTATGCTATTATTCTTTAAATGCAATAATTTTAATCTATTAAAATTTAAATTGATTGAGTTATCATAACTAAATATTGGTAAAGAAGAATCAAAGTGATCTTTCTTATTTAAAAAGAAGAAAGTATCGATTCATATCGATTTTCCATTTAGTAACTTATTAAAAATATTCTTCTTCTTCGTTCAAAATGACACGTGTCAAAGCGTGATATTTCACAATATATCGTACCAAAATGCAAAACATAGTTTTCCCCGCGTTAAAAACTCCCCCACAATAAGAAAACCGCGACTTCGCAACCACGAAATAAGTCCAATAAACGTATTTTATAATTGCCGCTCCTCGCCCCCCTATTCACGTCCTATCTCGCTAATGCGGCCGTTACACTAGCGCGGCGCATGTATTTATACCGAGTACTCGACGCGCCCGTTAAGACAGCGCGGCTGCTCTTCGAAAAGTAAGGATAACACCGGGGCACACTCGCGCCGTATCGCGGTGGGGTAATTCTCGACAGGTGGAGCATATAACCGTAAGGGCGAGGAGTAGGAGGAGGAGAAGAAGGCTGAGATTCGCCGCGATGAGGCTCCTGGGTGTCCTTTCGAATCTCTCGGCATACTGTCCTCCTCGGGTCTTCGGTGTCTCGCTTGTTCTCTTAGGATAGGTGGATGTTGGCAGCATGCTGCGGGATATCTTAGGTTAGTCTTGTAGGAGAGCGAGAGAGAAAGGGTACGAAAGGCAGGGTTGGATTGGCTTGGGTTGGGTTTAACTGCAGTTAAGGAGAGTCGAAGGAGTTGAAAGATTTTGTTTCAAAGATCTGCCGAAAATCTCAATTTTCAAAAAATATTGTCTTGTATACGTGGTCAATGATTGAGCTGACATTTTTCACGATCATTATTGATATTGTCAACAATGTATTCCAATGCCCCCGTTATTCTCTTTTCTCAATTTAGAGAAAACACTACCTTAAACCAGACCGAAAATCCAAGTGTCCTTTTCAAAAACAAAGAATCAAAACAAAAAAAATCACCCAATAAAGACGACCCAGCTGCGAAAAAACAAGCAAAGCTCCACGTGTGCAACCTACACACTGGTGAAATTCGAGCACTGACTTTCCCACTTCCCTTAGCCGAGGATATTCTCTTTTCTCCTATCTTATCTCGATGTCTCTCTCTCCCTCCCTCTTTTTCCTCGGCATATACGCGAGAAAGCTAAACCTAAAGAAGGGAGGCGCAGAGGAAGAAGAGAAGAACCGATCGGCTTAATGCATATTGATGCGTCGAGCTAAGTGAGTGAAAAATCGCCATCGATCTCCCCATATACCCTATACCTTCGGATTTCTTCTCTCCCTCTCTCTGCTTTCCATTTTGCTGCTCTGCTTTGCTCTACCCCTTTACTTCTCTCTCTCTCTCTCTATCTCTTCGGCGACGCGAAACGAAGCCCGGTCGCACGGAGTTTTTTTTTTCTTTTTCCGCGTCTTTCTTTTCGTTCTATCGAATCTTCGACGAGCATCGCCACGGTGTTTGGTTCTTTTGTATTCGCGGGAGATGCTGCTCGGGTGGAGGCTTTTCGCATACGAGAATTAAGGAAACGCGAGTTTTCTCCACTGATGCGCGCTGTATGGGTTTTATATCCTTGAGCGAGCGCTTGGAGGTATTTTCTGATCTGATTAACATTGAGATTTTCTTTTTTCGTACTGTTTATTTTGTAGTTTACTTAAAGCATTCTTATACTATTTAAAGTGTGTATCTTTAGAGCAGGTTTATAACAACTGAAAATTATTTTAGCTTGATGTTAGTATAAAGAAATTCCAACGAGAAAATAAAAATCTGTGACTAGAATTAATTCATAAAATCTTACTTCTTGAAAGATAATTGAAAGTATCAGCCGAGTATTAGAGGTCTTATCTATTTCGCCCAATTTCTCTTTATCGAAATTATAAAATATTTTAAATAGCCTTATTTGTAGTTGTGTGATATTTTACCACACAAAGGAAAATGGGTGTTATAAAATGAGGTGACTTTGGCTATTGTGAATACAAATTTTAAAGACTGCCAATGTGACACCTATTAGGTCTTAAAAGCCTGGATTAAAGTCACCCTTTTTCACACTTTACCTAAAAATTGATTATATCATATAGTTCTAATTTAAAATCAATGAACCGCATACGAAGAAAGTTCTCCACCAAATTAATTTCCTTATCCAATAACTCTAATCGTAAAACAAAATCGCAAAAGCACTCTCTGCTCTTTACAATTGTCATCCCTTACCAACCAACCAACCGAACACAAATTACCCAACAATAATCAAGCACCCGACACACAACCCATACAGTCTTCCACTCCCTGCATCAAGAGCCAGTTGGTGATAAGACGCGCTATGTGCTGTGTTTTCGAAACATAAAGCGAGGGAGATCGATTTCGCGCGGTGCACGTATATACACATACATACGTATGTAGGTAGATATATATAGCCAGCGAGCGCGCAGCACCGAAATGCCATTTGGAGTCATCCACCGTGTCTCAATCCCGGAGCTAGAGAGAGAGAGAGAGGGAGAGATAGAGAGAGAGAGAGAGATAGAGAGAGTGGAGGCAGTCACCCCCTTCCAGGTATCGACGAGCCGTGACGCTTGGCATCTGCTGCTGCTACCGTTAGGTCTGTTATAGAGGCACCCCTGCGACGATGTCGAAACGGAGAGAGGCAGAGGGTATGGGCGAGATTGTTGAAAAAATTTTTAGTTATTTAGTGCGTAAGAGAGAAATCTAGGGGATGCTGCGAGAGTAGGAGAGATCGTGGGGGTTTGCTCGTTGGGATTGATGGATGGAGGTCCTGACTTTTTGAGACTTCGAGCGCATTTGGATTGTTGGTTGGTATTGATTTATGACGAGTTCTGCGTTGATGGTGCTTGAAAGTATCGTATTGATTTCTTACCTTATTCATTAATTTGGTGCTTCATTGGTTTAAGGTTATCTTGCATTGCTTAGGATGCTCTTAGGTGCTTAGAATGGTAATATAGATAATATACAATGAATATGGCGCCCAAACAACGGTACTTTCAGTTTAGGTTAATGAGTAATTAAAAGCTGAAACATAACAAATATATTGAATAAACATTTATCTTTTGCTTAAAGTATCCAAATACGTGTTAATCTAGATAAGTTACTTCATAAAAATCTAAAATATAATTATCTTATTACTTCTTTCTAGATAAATATATAAGTGCTTTATTTATACAAAAGTACACAGCAAATATTTTTGTAACTCTTTAGACGCTCTTATAAAAAAGATAATGTCATCTAAAATTTTGGATAAATATTTATCTTTTATCGTCATCTCTTTTCAAAGACAAGTATTTTTCCCAATTTTGACTGTCCAAATCAATCTAATTCAAACTCACCTATCTAATCCCACATCCACTTCAACAATTAAAGGTCAAAGGATCAACACCTCCTCGACTTTCAACTCTCTATAAAGCTGCTCGCACATATTCGGCAGTGAAGTGCGAGGCCGCACATCGACTTTCCAAGCGATTTCGCCTGGTAATCGGCCGGAAGCGCATTATCCGCGCTCTCCCGCCTCCCTCGAAGAGAGTATCCAACTATCCTCCACTCTCGGTTCGGGCTGTGCTCGGGGTCTGTAAGTGATTTGACTGAGTGCCCGGCTTTCCGAAAGCGATATCTTTAAAAAGAATCGCGGGATATAATTGGCTGGTGAATCGTTGGCGAGTTGCAGAGGATGAAATTTATGGGAGGTTGGAAGAAGTGCCGAATGAAAATGTTAGATGATGATTTTGCAAATAATGTTAATATAGTTGGAATGTAATATAATTTTCAAGATACATTTACGAATAAATTAAATTAAAGAATAAGTTTTTAATAATTTTAATTATAATATAATTAGGTTAAGAGAAGATGACGGTTGTGTCGAATCTTTTGTAGAAGGATAGGAAGGATATTAATTAATTAATATTCTACACAATCCATACTTTTAAATCCTTCTATTATCGATATTTCAGTTATATTGTAATTGCATAACAATACCCTTTTTAAGGTGGCCCTGGTGAAATTTCTAAAATCACTGTATTAAATTTTAAAAATCTGGGGTTTACATAAATATTTGTTATTATTATATGAAGTTACACAGCGATTTTCAGATTTTTTTAGCCTATACATTCATAGTTATTCAGCATAATGTGTTATTTATAGTGAAAATAGGCTATATTCAAAATAGGCCTCACGCACACCACATTGTCATTCACTTCTAAGAAAATTCTATCATGTTTTTAAAGCTAGAAATAACTAATATTTGCTTTTAAATTGAATTAATTATTTAATATATAGCTTTGAAAAATATATATGTAATTTTGTTTAAGAAATGCTATATAAATACCGTTATTTTATAAAAAATTGTATTATAAATAAACTTTAAAGTATCAATTAATAAAAAAACAAGCGAATTTTTGTTGAAAATACGTTAAAGAATATATTCTTCAAGTTTCAATAATTTTTTTAACTTTTATATGCGCGAGGATCTATTTATGTCCAAATTCACGACTTTGATAAGGCCATTCAGCGAGAGGTGCCTATGACTACATAAAAAAACTTTTAATTTACAAAATCTTACAATATATTTTTATTTTAATTGCAATATTTAATACATCTAATATATTATTATAATCGGATTTATATTCAAAGAATCGTTTAATGACTGAAAATACAAAATGAAAATATAAAATATTTTTTTTAATAAATTATCTTAAAACGATCATAAATATAGAATAATGAAGTACATTTTGTATTTAAATAGACAGTTAGTGAATAATAAAAACTCTTAATTGTTCATAGGTTATGCTTCGTTGAATAGAATAATATTGTAGTTGATATAGCTAGCAATTTGCCGAAAGGATTTTTCCTTGCAAAATAGTTAATGTGTATTACAATGTTACAATTAATGTAAAGACAGAAAAATCGTGTGGCTACAATCATGTTTCAAAGTGGTGAAATGCTGATAAACACCATGTAGCCAAGGGATATTTTGTTATGGTTATGGTTTTATCAAGTAGCGAAAACAATTATTAAAAAGTAACAACTTTTTAACCGATTATCAAGGTAACGAACGAAAGTATATTCAGGGTTATAATGGCAGGAGAGCGATTCTCTTTTTTCAGTGTAGCATTAATGGAAAGATAATGAAAAATCTGTCAAAATCATGAAGAAACACCAGGGAGCCTTAAGGCAAAATTAAATGTTTAAAAATAATACAATTCAGAAACAATTTTAATAATAGGAGCACACTAATTTCTTGTTTAACAATTCGTTGCAAAAAACAAAAAAAAACATGTTTAAGCATATCGAGTCAGACGTATTCTCAATATCTATTTTCTACTATTTTACACTAAAAGAATCAAGCAATTATAATTAGACAAAATTATTAGTCATCAAAAAAAACTGATGTTTGCTCAATCATATCAAGCACAACCCATCAATTAAACTAGATGCCACTCATCGACACAAAACATCCTAATTGGACAAACACACCCTCGCATTCGAAGATATTCTCACAGTGTCAGCGATTCGTATAATAATCCTCCGTCCAAAAAAAAAAAAAAATCGCAGCGATCCACAGCCGGGCGAACCGCGTGCTAAACGATTTAACCGAAAAGCGCGCACGAGCGCACAGAATGGCCTGTTTATTGCGATAAAGAAGCAGCGGCAGTTCAGCTCAAACAGATAGAGGGTGTTTCTCCGCCGCCGCGCATCGCACGCACGAGGGGCGACGAACGTACGTACGCATGTATGAATGACATCCGCGCCCATCAACCATATGTCAATCCGGACTGGTTGCTTCTTCGTTCGATTGTATTGTTTGTTATCGCAGAAGGGACTTTGGCCGACGAGATCGTGCGAATATAAGTTACACGGGCGCTTGATGGTGTTTGGTTGCTCTTTGTTGGCTCGGTGCGTTGATTTTTTAAGTGGTGAATTTGGATGAGAAGTGAGGTAAAATGACGCTTCTTGTCACTTATTGTCAAGGAAGTTAAATCTCAATGTATAAAATGAAAATTAATTTAAATAAATCTAAGCTACTATTTAATTTGGTTAAAATTTAAGTGTGCCGTTGAAAACTTCTTAAGCATCAGGAATAAATTTTAATTTTGTTGACTTTTGAATCTGACAGTACTTTGATACAAACAGAAGAAACAAAAATGTTAATTGCACAAAGTCTATACAAAGTATTTTTGAATTGATAATAACTTTAACTTTCTTATGTAAAGTAATATACATGTTTTTTGATAGCGTGCACTCGATAAATATGACACTCTGGTATTTGAATTGTTTTCTTTAATGCATATCAACTTGGGATTCAATTTATATAAGTATATGACAAAGAAATTCTCAAAATAATATAAGTGATTATTTATTTCCATCTTCCATAAAAAATTAGTGTCAAATAAAAAGTAAGTAGTATCTTAACAAAAACTGAACTTCGAAGACATGTTAATATATTAAATCAAGGCTACTAAACAAATCACAAACTCGTCTTACGATTTTTATATACACATAGATATAATTTTCTGCAACATCTAAAAACTTTGCATCCAAAATAACATCTAAAAAATCAGACATTTGTCGAACATTTTTACTACAACAGTTAATATTTTTGCTGTTTTAGCTAAAATATTAGCTGCATTAATATAAATGATGCAGCTAAATTTGTCGCTGTCTTAACAATATTATCTCTCCGTGCACGTACATATATATACATTGTCGATGCTTTTAATGCTTTCTTCTCCTACAGTTCCTTTAACAACTATAACTTTTTCGTACCCACACAATCACTCATCAAACAAATACCGAAAAAAATTAGATTACACGCAAAGACTTTCTTCAAACACGAAGTAAGAACAGATAAAGCGAGCAAGAGACCCAGAATATACACACACACATACAACCCCCCGCCTGCACTCGCACTCGAAACAGGTGGTTACCAGGGGGCCTATGCTACGGGAGAACGAGAGAACATCGCCTAGGGATATAAGAGCCGGGGGCCACTTGAAGAGTCGCGTGCCCAACTCAATTACTTTCTAGGGCCGCTAACTCACGCATACACAGACAGTGTAGAAAGAGAGAGAAAACGTGTGTGTCGCCATTGTTCGGATTCACCGGCGCGCGTTTGTATTTATAGAGCCTCAATCGGATGACGAGCGAATATCACTCTCTCTCGTGCCCGGCTCCCATAAAATTTGTCTTTGTCGATGCGAGCGCGAGCGGTTAATCCGCATAGGATGCAGGGACAGGAGCAGTTTACCACTCGAAATTCGATTAGGAAATTGATGAGCGAGCTCGGTCTTGTCTGTTCCTTTTTTTAGGATGTTACATTCTAATCATGTAATTCATCGTATATGTAAATTGTTTTATGGTTAAAACTTAAATCTTGAAGTTCAGTTTTGTAATCGTATGCTGCTGAATACTTGCAAAAGGAATAATAAAAGCTAATATTTTATAATTTAAGATTACTTCTTTTAAAACTTACGATTCTTTAAAAGTATTTAATGGGACGATACGTTAATTTTATGTTTTTTTACGGTCAAATGATTATTTCATGTGTTACAAAAGCAGATAACAGAAAACTAAAATTTTAGATAGTTCTATATTATTATCTTAGTTCATACAATTCTACTTGTATTTTACGTGAAATTTTCAATACAGTTAACCAATTAAAATGTTAAGCAACGACAGTTTTCACTTGAAAAGTGGTTCTTGGACTGTACGACCGAACCGCACGATAGAGCAGGAAGAAGAATGACCGTTCCGTTTTATCGATCCGCTTGCCACTTACTTGACCATCGAATGCGGACCTCTGGCTCTTCTAATACTAATTGTTTGGTTACCAGTTGCTTCGATCGTCAATGATACCAAGCATAATCGCTAGTGTTTTTGATTCTATATAGTATTCCATTATTTCATTAGAATTTTTAAAATCCACCTCCAAAATTGAAATAGAATAGTGATTGAGGTTAGATGAAACGATTTGTAGGTTAGTAACTAACCGTTTATTACCAATTTACGTAAAAATGGCTTGTAATGAAACTAAAAAGCATTTCATAAATTACTTGATCTCTATTGCTTAAAGCACAACTTATAACACTCGATTTATTACGATACGTTTCCTATTGAAACTCCAAAATATCTAACCATGATTTTACATAAAACCTAAAATCGGCAACTTTGATGTTCCGCTGTTGTAGCAGAATCGATTCCACCTGCATTGATTCGTACCCCAAAAATCGCAACGTCGCAAAAGAAACAAAAGCCAAGAGAGCATCGCTGTGCACCTCGATAAGGCCGAAATCACTCTCACGAGGGAAAACGAGAGAAACGGTGAGCGAGATCGGCAAGAGAAGAGAGGAACTTTAACAGTGACATGATCCACGAGTGCACGCGCGGGATACATATCCACTAGCCAGGAATTTTTGCGCGAGGGCTTACACTCTCGATTGACATCTCGGAATTCCCGGCGTAAAGCTCGGTTATCGGCGAGCGAAACGTAAGCCCGCGAGCGACGACGACGAGGTGGCAAGCGTAAAATAAAAGACGAAATAGTTCCGGTGGTGGGTAGAGGATTGCGTGACGTTTCGTTGTACGGCTGTCCCTCAGGTTGCACTGAATCTGGGTGCAGGGGATTGTATCGATGGTGGTCTGATTTTAGATTTAAATTTTTTAGCTAACATTTTCAATCCTTAAAACGGATTGTTTTGCTGTACCTACAGAGTAGATAAATGTGAATTGATAGATATAGTATTTAGAAAGCTACACTTGTAGTTTACAGTAATCGAGAAATTTACAAATCATTTATTTTTACGAATTGATAGATAATTAATAGGTTTTTTTATTTCTTTTGTAGTTTTTTATAAGGTTCGTTATTTTCTTATTATGTAAAACTTATTATAAGACTAATTATAATTATATTACAATTTTGAGTCTCATTATTGCAGTGACTATTAGCAACATTGATTTCAAGATTATAATTATTAGCCCGACATTTTGGACTTGTATTTGCAATGGAATAAAAGAGGAAAGTGCATTCTTTATTTATCAATTATAGAATTCTTAATAATTAAGAAGAATTATTATCTGAATGCTCAATTGATAGCTTCATTATTATAGGACAGTTGTGAATATATTAAGACCTAATAAAAAAAAATATAGACATCAAACTGAGATTCTGATTCTTGCAATATCCACATTAATCTTTCTCGTTTTCCTCTTACTCTTCTTTGTATCGCCTGAAACGTCATTACTACATTGTTCAGTTACGCACCGTAGCAGCTAACATCCTACTTATTACTTCTTTCCAAGCCCACCAGTCACCATTCGATTAATCATCATTCTTCCAACCCACAGCAAGATACCAAATAATACTCAGCAAATCAACATGACCACTTTTCTCCAGCACTCTTCCCCAGATATTCACAAAACAAACGGACGAACAAACAAACATTCCCAACCAAGTACGACTCCGTTACGATCCCGTTCCGCGTCGCATTCCGCATTTCCCCCTTCGCGGACTGCGCACACGCGTATTACCTGGAAGCGTAGTTATACGCGCGCGGAGAAGCCGGGTTTAGGAAAAACCGCAGAGTCGCGCCGCGGCCGCCGCCTGCTGTCAATCAGGCCGCGCGCCGCGTTTTGCCGCCGCGTTTTAATGATGATCCACCGCTTTGCTCTCTATCCGTACTAGGGTACGTTTACCCCCTTTTATGCGTTGTTGTCGCGGTGAGGATGCTCGACTGTCTTTGGAGTTCCGCGCGAGAAGGGGTTCTTATGGAACGACGGGGGGATAATTACTTAGCCGCTAGTGCACAACGTCGAATTTGCGGAATTTCTTGAGTGTGGAGTGATTCCGAGGTCTTTTTCTTCTTCTTGGAGGTGGTGGAAAGTTATTTATTCGGAAAGTCAAAATATCGGAATATTTAAAATTCGGATATTTAAAAAATCGGAAAGTTGAAAAATAGGATTTAGAAAAATTCGGAAAATATTTTTACTTAGAGTTAAAAATTCGGAAAATTAAAAATCGGATTACTAAAATAACGGAAATTAGATATTCGGAATATTAAATGGAGTGGCACGCCGTACTGAAAGTATGTATTCTGTAGGGAATCTAACATTAAAACAGCATATTCTTATCGGTCGCATAAGGCCCATGTAAAAATAACTGAAGTGTCTAGATTTGTAATCAGTTTACATTTGTTAGATATGAGAAAACATAGTTTCCTTTGAATTATTTTTCCACTCTTTGATATGTCCGACTTTTAATTTTACGAATTTTTAACTCTCAGTAAAAATATTTTCCGAATTTTTCTAAATCCTAATTTGCAACTTTCCGATTTTTTAAATATCCGAATTTTAAATATTCCGATATTTTGGCTTTCCGAATAAATAACTTTCCGATATTTTAAGGAGGCCCGTGGGTAAGAAAGAGTTGAGGGATTAGGGAGTGGGTTGTACCCTCGATCGTTGGTGCTTTTGTTTGTCGATTATATTTGTAACATCGGTCACTATGCATACACGAGAATATGCATTTATTTGAAGTCTGATACATGCAGTCAAAAAATCGATGAACTACAAGCAAACCAAATCTGTATCTGTAAGTTTATGTTTCTTTTCTGTAAACATAAAATCTACTTTTGTTTAGAATTTTTTCTTTCTATCTTTTTATCCTATTAAAAAAAGATTACTAATCAAGCAGATTTAATTTTATGTAAGAGGATGACATGTTTAAAAAATCTGAGGTTCTCTACGTTTTACTTGGAATAGTATAAATTTTCTTGATTGAAAAGATTATTTGAAACTAATGATTGAGAATTCAAACTAGTATATTCCGCCTTAACGATACCTTATTTATAGCAAATGTAAATATTTTTTTCCGCTTGACTGAAGAAAAATCCGTTTGGCAAGTAATCATTTTTTTGGGTATATGATTTGCGGTTCCTGCTTTAAAGCTATACAAGAATCAAAAACACCTCATTGTAATAATCAATTTTCTCCCTTCTCCTTAAAAACTCCACGCATATACCTTCATCCTCCAACCTGCAGCACACTCTCCACTACACAGAGAGAATTTTCTAATAAAAATTATAACGAAATTCAGGATAAAAATTACCGTAAATAACTATAAAGCTGGGACATTCCTACTTCCTGGCACTTTTTACTGATATTTTACTAAAAACTGTACCTCATTGACTACAAATTTTACTGCACAGACTATAAATTTTACCGCAGTGAATGGTAAAATTTGCCCGATTTGAGAAAAAGAAGACAGCTGATAAAGGAAACAACTGAGCGTGTACACATTTTAGGTTAACTCAAATATAAATGTGTATAATGTACTTATTTAAGTATTAATGATACTGCTACAACAATTGGAAGAAAATCTAGATTTTTAAAACATATTTCATACAAATTTTATCACAAATTTTGGCTTTCTCTAAGATTCGTACAGGGAACTTTTACTCTGCGGCAGGCAAATTTTACCCTTCAGTACGGTAAAATTTATCGTAAATATCAATAAAAACTGGCGGAAAATTAGAGTGTCCCAGCTTTATAGTAATTCACGGTAATTTTTACTGCGAATTTCGTCATAATTTTTATTAGAAAATTCTCTCCGTGTACAAAAAACACGTCCACTCTTGCATACGCAAAGCCGCGCCATACACCCACTGCCACTCAACTAAGTAAGAATACGGTCTATCTACCTCTTGCATAAAGCGTTGCGCCGCAAACCTCTCCTCCTCTCCTTCCTTTTTCTCCTCGCTGGGACGCCACGCTAGTCCGCGATCGATGCCTCGAGATTTATGCGATTGATTCGAGAGGATAGGCGAGCCGCAGCTCTAAGCTCCTACATCCAAGAGAAAGAGAGAGAGAGAGATAGATAGAGAGAGATATAGAGCACATCGAGCGGAGCGGAGTGACAGTACAAGGAAGCGCTCTTAGTCCTAGCGGCTGCTCTCCTCCTATGCACGTGTGTGTGTGCGTGTGTGTGTGTGTGTGTGTGTGGATACGACGTACTTCCCTGGAGGATGGCGCGCGCGCGCGTCCCCTCGAGGCGACTCCCTCTCGCCGCGCTCTGTCCGAGAAGGATCTCTATAAATTTGCATGTAGAATGCCTCCTGCGCGCGCTCTCTCCGGCTCGGCTCGATGGCTTATACTATACGCGGGATTGCTGAGCGAAGAACACAGGAGGAAATTTTACGTCGGACGCGGACGACGCCGCGCGCGTCTTGACTTCTTTCTTTTTTTGAGGGGGAGAGGGAAGGAGTCCTTAGTTTCAGCTTCTTTTTTCGCGTTGGGTTGCTGTTTCTTCTTGCGTCGAGTTGCCGGTGATGTGGGAGTAGGAGCATGTCGCGTGCGAGGAGTAGGAAGGGTTTGGGAGGGTTTAATTTGACGGCGCTGAGTGGTTTTTAGAAAGATCGAGGACTTAGTTGGGTTTTTGCAGTATGGTGAATGAATGATTTCTGTTTTGTTTTAATGTTGGTCAAAAGTACACATTGAAAAATGTATTGTATAGAATGGTAACATTATTATTCATAGAACGCAGGGAAAATTCTTTATTATGAGAAATATTAGAATTTATTTAGAAACTCCACATCTGAATTTTTATGATAGTCATTTCTGGAATATTATTATTATTCCTGTAAATGTTTGTTCTTAACCTATGTACACTATTGTAAAGTGAAACAAAATCAAATACTCAACATAAAAAAGTAAAGAAATTCAATTTCCATACACGAATGACCTAATTATTAAAAATAATAACATGAATATTAATACAAACATTGTCTTATAAAGATTTAAACTCACCGAGAAACTTGCCATGAAATTCTTATTTCACAATAATATATATTTATTATTTAGTTTCTCATTCAACAAAAACGTTTGGATTATATCAACATGATAGTGTATTCTACTGAAGATTTTAGTAAGATTGTCATAATGAGTCAAGTTATGAATAAAACAATGTTTATGACATCAACGGTTCGCCGACTAGTTTAGGTAGATAATATGTTAAATTAAACATTCTTAATTTATTATACTATTTAACCGCTTTTATTACAAGCATAGAAATTATTATACCGTGTATCGGGTTATTTCGCAAGTCGAAATGAGATGCAGTATTAGAAAAATCGTAACAAATCCTCAATAAAAAATTGACGGTATAAATGTCAAAAACAATTCTATACTTTGTAACCGTATTTTTCTTACTTTCCAAGCGTATCAATTTTCAGACAATTTTCCCACTGAAAACACACGAACCACACTCTCGATTTTTGTAACTCCGGAATTCTCGGAAATCGCTAGCTCCTCGCGAATGCACCGTGCAGCCTAATTTATTCGTTGTTCTCGGCGTAGCTGTCGGCACGTCCGTGTGTCCGGGACGAGTCAATCGGGGTATTTGCACTTCGTTACCGTGAGTCGGTTTCGTTAGGAGGAGGTGAGGCACACGACGGCGCTATCGGACGCGAGACTGCGCGAAAACGAACAACAAGTGTATCCCAGAGGCCGGGCTGATACAGCGCGGCTAGATGGAAGTTAACAAACTAGGAAAACTGAGATAGTGTAACGCGGCTGTCGGGCTTTCCTTTGGTTTTTCTTGGTTCAGTTTGTAAAAGTAGTTGAATCAAATTGAATCAAATGATGAATTAGGATGAATTTCTTTTTGATTTGTTTGGTATAGTGTGATGATAAACGTGTTTAATGATGGGTAAGAATTTAAAGTTCAAGTTAATTATAATGAGAAAGTTAGTATTAAAAAAATTAAAAATTAATCATTCATTATTATAATATCGAACAGAGTTTTAATGAATTTATTTTAGCTATATAAATTTAATATACTTACTAAAAATTTTTCATTCAACCAAGTACTATTATACTGAGGTTTCCAGAAAATAACCTTATAAATTCGCAATACCATTCGCCAAATAAGAATATTTTTTGTAATTGATTGTGTGGACCATTCTTCTCACTAAAAATATAAATTGTGCCTCACAATCATCAGATTTGTATAGCTACTAATAAAAATCTTTGAAGAGATCTTGAACTATTATGTATCACAAAAACTGAGATATCAATTCAAAATTAATTGAAGCTTTCCCAATAACATCCAACGCTAAAAAATCGAACTCCAACAAATATAAGTCATAGTTTGTTCGGCGAGAGCCATGCGCGCCTCCAATTCCTTCCTCATAAATATCTCTCTCTCTCTCTCTCTCTCACTCTCCCCCGCACTTGGGGTGGACTATATCCGCCGGGGTCGAGAAGGTGGACACACGAGTCAGGTCTAGAGAGAACACCAGCAGCAGCAGTAGCAGTAGCAGCCGGTGGCCGTCCGACCGGTTTCCATGGCGACCATATGGATTGATCCCGAGCAAATATCATCTCCCAAGGAAGACGCGCGCCCAAAAGAATTGCCGGATTTCGCGTGCTGTTGCCGCTGCTGGAGGGGAGAAAACCGAACTCGAACGCGGACCGCCGCCGCCGCTTCGCGAGAGAAAGAAGAATGGCAAGAGCTGAATGGAGAGAGAGAGAGAGAGAAAGAGAGACAGAGATAGAGAGAGAGAAAGAGTGACAGAGAGACAGAGAGATAGAGAGAGAGAGAGAGAGAAAGAGAGAGAGAGAGGGAGGGGGAGAGAGGGAGACAGAAGAGTAGAGACCGAGTAGAGATACGTACGTGAAAAAGAACGAGAATGAAATTGGGTAGAGGAATATAGTTTCTAAAAAACAATTTCCAGTGACTTTTGTCGTAGTTATTAGCTTATGTGAGCATAACTTTATAGCACTTTTTAAAAAATCTTTTTTTTTTCATATCTGTGGTTTAAAAATAGCTATTTAAAAGATTTGGTAAAGTCTTCGAATACGTACTCGAAATTCGATTTTGAAATAAAAGTATAATTACACATGCACAAGAAAAAAGATAAGGCAATAATACTAAAGAAGAAGCAAAAATATTGGTGAAGTAAAAGAAGCAGATAGAAGAAATAAAGGAAGAAGAAAAACACTAAATATAAAAAAGAAGAAAATAAAGAATGAAAAGGAGAAAATAAATAGCACAAGTACCTAAAATAGAAGAATAAGAAGATGAAAAAGTAATTGAAAAAGAAGAAGCAGAAGACGAAAGGGAAGTTGAGAATGAATTAAAAAAGAAGAAAAAGGATTTGAGACACAATAAAATAAGAAAAAGAAGAGAAAAATAAGAACAGAACTCTGGTAGAAAATTATCTAGTTTTGTCGAGGCCTTCGATTATTCTCATGGCAAACTAGATGGATCTACATAGTTCTAGATTAATTTTCCACCAGGAAAGGAAGGAACAATAAGCATTAATGGAATTAAGCTGCAAATTATCTGACTTACGACAACGCTAAGAAAACAAACAATAGCGGTCTCATGGATATTTTAACAGCAGAAGATGGAAAAGTCATGTATCTTTTAGATATTAACAACAATATAAATTGCCATTGCACAAATTACTTGCCAATAAAATGTCTCATCGTAACAAAAAATTGAATAAAAATTATCTTTATTAAAGTACTACATAATAACAATACGTTTTACATCATGTCAATAGTCTGCAAATTACCAACAGTGCAGCAAATAAATTCCCAATCTATCTCAAATTTTAACGTCTTCCAAAACTCGATCAAAGCCATAAAACACTCGTAAACTATATCGTCAAGATTACACAGCTGGATAAGCGTAAAAAGGGAAAAGCCGTCGTACCACTCACATCTCGGGATATACGGCGAGCGAAGCAAGCGCGAGAGTAAGAAGCCTCCGGTGTGCGCGCGCTCGCCGTGTATTTAACGAGAAAGAGCTGGATCGACGACGATAAATAAATTGCCCAGGTTCGATCGATCGATCGGTGCAGGCTCGTGATGATCGCCGGCGCATCATACTTTATCATCGAGTTGCGCAGCGCGCGAGTGCACGACTTGCTGCTGCTGCTGCTGTCTATGGCTTTCTTTGCGCGCGCTTTGGCCGCCACCGTGAATCACTCTACAAATCGGGGAATCACATTTACAATTGGACATCGTAATAAGCTGTCGCGCTCTCTTTTCTTAATTCGTGTTTCATATCCTTCCCTTCTTTCCATTTTTTTTTCTTTTGGTTTTCTCATGGAATTAAATTTGTCTGTATTACTTCGCAATGTAATACCAGGACCTAAACCATTAGTAGTCAAATGATGAATTCCGGTGTAGATCTTTCTTTGATACTGCTGGTTGTTGTATTCATACTCTTATTCCCATTTGTAATCGATAGGTCTTTTTTATTTGCGAATGCTAATGTAGTACTCAGATAGATTTGGTGTCATAATATCTAAATTAAAGAATACGTCGTATAGTGCTTTCCTCCATATATTCTCTGTTACACTAAATTTGAATTATTGTACTCAAATACTTAGCCAATTAATTGTTAATATAGGATAATCGTGGTATTCTTTTCTATTATTTTGTTTCATTTTTGACAACATTGACTCTTTATACCATATCTCCAAAATAAAAATTTATATGTTTTTTTCTAAAATGGCGTACTAAACCTATATAAAATTATAAATAAAAATAAATAAAAAATTGAGTTCACAATATCTTATTCTTGTAGAATATTCAAAGAAATAACGCACCTATTACTATTTTAGATCAAAACCTTAGTAATGTACATTCAAAGAATCCCCAAATAAACCTACCGACAAGTCACGCCACCAATGCCACCTAACCCACATACCGAAGCGCAGCCAGTTTGTTTATCTTTCTCCGATAGAACTTCCCCTACATCCCTCTATCTCCCTCGTACCTCCAGTGTACAGTGAATAATGTAACCTTGGGAGTAGCGAGCGAGTGAGCGCGAGCGCCGCCGAGTTAATAGGACGCCTCTGGAGAACACTCGTACCGACAAGCGTGCAGCACTCGCGTGCACAGATAGAGAGCAAGCGAGAGAAGACCGACGAAGACGAACGAACGGACGGACGGACGAGGCGACGACGACGATGAGTGATTCAGTGCGCGTCACTCCATCTCTCTCTCTCTCTCTCTCTCTCTCTCTCGGTTTCTCCTCTTGGTCTTGGATTTCAGCGAGGTACGGCGCGCGCGCGCTTCGAAATCGGAGCGAGCGATCGATCGGCGATCGCGCGAGCGCATACCGTTTTTATTTTTATTTGGTCTTGGTCTTGGTCTTCGTCATCTGGTGGAGCTTCGCGGTCTCTTTGCGCTGTGTTTGCGTGTATGGGAGATGAGGAGAACGTTTTGCGCGCGACGGCTCGCGGATCGAGGACTTTTTATACCTGGTTGGAAAATGGTATATATGGGCGTGTGTGAGGACGGTTTTGAGGAAGAGGAGGATTGAGCGAGTGTTCAATTGCACAATTAGACAACTGTTATAACTATTTAAAATGATTAGGATAGTAATTTAATTAAATGGATCTTACCATTTGTAACGTTTACCCCTTTCATATCTGAGTTATTTCTAGTCAAAAATAATAATGTATGTTTTCAATGCATATGCTATATTCATACATAAAATTAATGGAAAATGAAAAACGTAGAAATTGCAGAAGTTTTCAGTTTCTAATTATTTTATTCACGATATTAATCAACCTCAACTTTTCAAATCTTTTCAACCGATTTTGAAAAATTCTTGAAACGTTTATGATTTAATAATGATAATTGTTGCAAACGAATTTTACACTTTTAATCGGATTACTTAATTACAATTATTCATTATAATTCATCGTAATTATATTTCTATATAATCAGAAGAATAACTCTTTGAATTATGGATCGCAGCTTGTAGAATTAATTAAAAAATTGATTAATGCTTGAAAACTACTGTAATCCTAACGTTAAAGTAGTATTAACTACGGCTAATATAAAGCAAGAAAATAGTCAAGTTATCTTCATGAAGCTATACGACCTAGCGCTAGATCACCCTACGAAAAAGGCATTTTTTCCGTACCCAATCCCGCGGCCGCAGAATTCTCCTCGTCACCTCGTGTTTACACACTCGCGCGCACCGAATCGAGAATGTTCTCGGCTCTCCCGAAGTAGCTCCTAATCAGCCTCCCGATTAGCCGCGCGCACACGTCTGGCGTGGCACAAAACAGCTTGTTAATTAGATCTACATCGGATATATACGAAGTTGCACGTGGGCAGGAGCCAATTAATAAGCCAGCGAGACGCCGATCAATGGACGCGACGAGAGAATGAAAACTATGTCGAGGAGAGGTGAGAAGAGAGAAGAGCTCAGCTATTCAGCTCGCGTATATCGCTTGTTCCAGCCTCTCTCTCTCTCTCTCACTCTCTCTCTTACTTTCTGTATATACGTATGGAGGTGTCTGCGAGAGACTGGCAGAGAAAGAAGGAGAAGGAGGCGAGCGCCGTTTGGCGCCCCGCGGGCTATCAAGACGCGGTCAGGTACATCGCGATGCGAGAGGCTAAAAATAAGTGTCCTCTCGAGGTTGACAATGGAATGATGGTATTAGCTGAATGAAAATTTGTAGAGTGTTGATATTATTAGTTTAATACTACAATATTGGTAATTAAAGTTGTAGAAACACTGATGATTGATGTCATAAGACACAAGTATGTGTATTTGGTATTATGCAAAGGCTAACCTTTAATCACCTACTTATAATCTATAAAGAATATAATAAGTAGACTCTAACGAACAATATATAACACTTCATCGCCATTTTTAATAGGTAAATCCATGCATTGATAACAACAATATGGACAAAGATAATAAGGTTATTAACCCCTTTGTTGACTGCCCCACGTTGAGCGCCAATTTATGATGCTGTACTTTCCTAAGACTGAAAATATACGTTTAAAATATAGGTAATGATTTTAAATTAATATTTGATCATATTATACAATATATTTATAAGACCAATTCCCGCCAACTAATTTCGTAATAGAACGGGTGTTCTTAAATAATTGTGTAATTGCACTTACTTGTAATTTATATAAAAACTTGCATTAATTATAATAACTCATTATATATACAATTAATAAGTTCGAATTGTTGTGATACTTCTGTCATACATACAATTAATATAAATATTAGCTGAAAACCCTTGACATTTCGATAAACAGTAAGCTAGAAACAAATACAAATATCTAATTGCACTTCTTCGTCTGTTAATAGATAAGTCAATTTACTTTACCAGAAGTTGCAATTTAGAATCTAACAATATGATAATGTTCCTTCATTCGTCAAATAAACAATCGGCTAAAAGATCTATTCCAATACGAGCCATATCAAACCTCCATCTTCACACTAAAAGAAGCCGAGTAGACGCACATCTGTTTACGCTCGCTCGGTTGCACCGCAAATCTGGAAATGGCAACACCAACCGAATCCCTCGGAAAAACTCGTCGCGCGGGGCGCATGTGGATGATCAATTTCCCGAGTAGGGCAGGTGCAGAAGTCGCGACTACGTCATCAATGCGCACGCGCGCACAGCCATGGTACACACACGCAACTCTGCCGATCAGCGCTGGTAGCGAGCGAGCGAGCGAGATGTCAAGCTAACCGGACCACCCATCGCCTCGACGCTCCATATAAAGCTGCGCGCCTCTCCTGTGTGCACAGTCCTCGTCCACCGCTTTCTTCTTGGTCTTCTTCTTCTTCTGCTTCTTCTTCTTCAGATTCTTTTTTCCCTTCGAGCCTCTTATCTGTCTCTCTTTCTGCTTCTGAAGAAAGGACGCGAGCCTCCTGGTTCTTTCGTGCGTTTCTTGCCGGCGTGCGCGAGAATTATAAATTAAGCTATTAAACGCTTGTTCGGCGCTTTTTGCCGCGAAAGAGAGGCCACGATGGGAAAGCCCCTCGATCTCGGACAGCGTATTATCGTCGAATCGATGTCTCGTGAGTCGAGTTGACGACTTCGGGGTCTAAGTGAGTGTGTAACGAGCGCAGACATGCCGGCCGATTGTAATGCGGCTTTATGTTGGAGCTGATCCGCGATGTGCAGGAACGAGGTATAAAAAGCGTGAAATTTTCAATACCTCACATGATGAAGAATTATTGAGCCGGGAGCCTTGTCTTGGTTGGATTTTTATAAAGTTCTGGTTTTACGCGTACTTTATTTATTAGTTAATTGATTCGATGGAAGTTTTGAGGTAGTGTAACGTTGTGTTTTTGAAATCATTCGTAGTTCAACTTCCAATTATATATGTATTACTTTAATGACTCTGATTACTTATAAACTAAGGAAGAGTCGTTTATTTCGTCATATTAAAGCATTTTTGTGTATACAAACTCTTTGTTTGTTAATTAAATTTAAGTTAACACAGTCCCTTTGGGTGTGTTCTAGAAATAGAAAATAATATCGCAAAATTTAATTGAAATAATTGAATTTGGAAGACAGACATAAGTATTGTCTACTTGGGAACTCAGTCGTCTACTTCGTTAGTTTTGATTAATACAGTTTTAATCACTCTACGCATGTTATATTATTAATCATTGCAGATTTTTAAAGAAAATAGTTCAATTTCATTCTAGTTATAATAATATTTTTGCAGACATGTACTGATAAAGATATAATATTGCTTATCTTGTTCTGCGAGTCTCCAATATTAGTATCAAGAGACGTCTGTTAATATAAGAAGTAAATAATATTTTTTTTTCTACTGTCTATATATAAGACTTAAATTTTGTAAATAGGCTTTTATTATTATGTTTAAACACTAAAATCATCTCTTCCCCTAATTATTTTTTAAAGACATCATTTTTCCAACATCCAAGCTGCACCTCCAGGTCCGAAAATCATCCAAAACCTTGCATCAATCTTCCATTCGATTCGTCGACAAAGATACCGAGGGCGAAGAAAATCCCGAGAGAAAGAGCAAACCAGCGAAAGAGAGTGTGTGTGTGTGTGAGAAAGAGACAAGTATACATAAGGCGACCGTCCGTGAAGCAAGGCCTGCAGCGCGGCAGTAACTTCCGGTTAAGTCAAACAGGGCGCAAAGTCGCGCCGCGGAACTTCGGGACTTGGAAAGTCCCAATGAGGCGTGTAATGCCATTAAAGGAAATCTTATTACGCCCTTAACGCGCCCTAGCTCTCTTATACGCTATCTCTCTCTCTCTCTTCGTGCTAAGACGACAGCAGGAGTAGCAGCAACCACTCGCCTTCCTTTCTCTCGGCAACAAGTATTACACGGTCGCTCGCTCGCTCCATCGTAATTAAGTCCCGATTAATTCTCCGCTTAGTTTGCCCGGCAAATAGCGCACGAGCGGCGCGACTCGGCCCACAAGAAAAATTAATGTCCCCGGGAGCAAAGAAAGTTGTTCTTTTTTTTAAGTGTGCGGAGTGGGTTGAGCAAATTATGCACGAAGCGGGGTAATTATGGATGCGTTGAAATTTTGGATTATTAATTTTCACGGAAAAGATTGTTGTGTCGGCTAACGATGATTAAGAGAAAATTTAGTTAGTAAGAAATATATGTATTATAATATAATTTTAGCTATTATGCAAACGAAGACATTGATTATCTTTTTAATAATTTCTCGAAGTATATGAAACAAAATGTAATTTTGTAAGCAGATTGAATATTAATAAAATTCAATTAAACCGTAGATCCTAAATGGATCTATTTCTAGTGAAAAAAAAATATCTATGTATATACCTATTTAGTTTATAATACATATACAATATTAGTTATTACGTCCAAAGTCACTTGCAATAAAAAGATTTTGTACAAAATTTATAATAACGAAAAAAATAATGCCAAGGAGCAAAAATCGTTACGTGAGCAGACATAATAATATTATTACCTTACTTACCCAACACTACATGCACATCAAACGAAAATCACCCAACTAACCTCGAACCTTCATAAAACTTCAAAATCAATCAAACCTCTCTAAATCCATAGATCCCTTCCCGCGACTCGTGCGCGCCTTACTCCCTCGGTCCTTCTTTTCGCTGATGATTTATTCAGAATGTTGCCGGGGATTCGCTTTTGATCAAGGAGCCGGCCGAGGGGGGGTTAGTTATATTTTGGCGCGGCATAAACTAGGCGGGCAATCTCCTTGGACGTATGCGGGCGCGTAGGCCGGGAGTAGTTATGTATCCGAGGGGCCAAGAGAGGGTGATTCCATGATTAATGCGGCAAACAGCGAGTACCGCGCGACCGGCGACTAACGTGCGGCTCGTGTTGGAGTCGGTAGGTAGGTACTGGCTTGCTTCAGAAAGTTCTACGGAGTAAGCTGTAGGTGTAGCTTGGACAGGGATGTGTTTTTAGTTTGGCCATTGAATTAGCAACTTGTTGGTATTAATTGGCATTAAGAGGATTTGAAATAAAATCTAGATGAGGTTATTATTATTGATATAATTAATAGATCGTTTTAATGAGGCATACAAATTGAAAGGTGTTTTTTATTTGGTTACAATATAAGAACAATGTTCATAATAATTTGAGACCAAGAAAGCTTGAAATTGATTAAAATTATAACCAAATTTTTGGTATTCTGAAAGGCATGCAATAAAATGAATTTGATAAGTAATCTTGGGTTAAAAATCCAACCAGTTTCATTTATATCTTCTGCAGCATAAACTTAATTTAACAGACTCCATTTTACGTTCCCTCAAGCCAACTGATTATGATCTTCATAATTTCTGTAATACCAATACTGCTTGTCAAATGAATGATGAGTTGATCTGGTACAACTTCTGAATCATTGGTAAATATAACGAATGTAGGTCAGTCTTGATAACAGATACAGTAAAATGAATTTTTATTTAATTCTCTGACATTAAATAAATACAAATTAACAAAATCTGTTTTATTTTTGAATTTGGTTAAATTTGTAATTACACTCACTAAATACGTAAAACAGCATCAAAATACAATTTAAACATTTATTCACTAAAAATCTCATTCTTTTAATCGAGATGTATATCCATGCATTTCTAGAACGTCACATTTTATTAACGATATCATTCACAGATTCATAAAAAACGTTAAATCCAGGACAATACATTTTTGAAACGATACGATACTAACACATTAAAAATCGTCCTTATAAATCAAAGGACAATCCAAAAAAAATGAACCACGAGAGCCAGTGTAATAAGTCACGCCGCGATTTCTCGCTTTGGGTTTTCCCGTGATTTCCCGCGGCTGCGTGTGAAATTTAAAATAAATCAAAACTTATCTGCCGCTCGTACTTGCGGTGATCTGGTATGTGTATATGGAAAAAGCAAGCGAGCAAGCATGCGATACTAAACAGAACACCAGAAAGTGCGTCGGTCGCTCGGCGCGAACAGACCACGTGCACGCGCGCGAGAAGAGAGACTTTTTATTTCGTCAGCTGTTTTTTGCTCGGTTAGCTCGCCGCGTCGCGCGTTACCTCTTTGAGGCTCGATTAATTCAACGAGATTCCTGCGAGTTTTTACGTTTAATTGCCGGCATTTAAATAGATAAAAGGGAGATGGCGAGAATAAACATTCTATTGAGCGTTGAAAAATGTAGATTCATAATTTTTTATTTAGAAGAAATTACAAATCTACCGGTTCCGTATTGTTTTATACGTAGTTTTACTTTGAAAATCATAAAAAGGAAATATTTTTCTTATTATATTGACTTACATTCATAATAGTATAAAAATAAACGTAAGTGGTCACAATAATTATAGTTTAAGTCATTAACGTGAATCGTGCATTAGTAGTAGTAACGTCATAAAATCTATTTTGTTCGAATGCCCGTTTAATTTTTTACTTTCTAAGCTGAAAATGCACTTAAATAATTGATCGTACGTTACTGAGTATACAATAAAAATAAAATCATTAATATTTTAATTCAGCGTCTAAGAAAATGAAGTAGAACCCATGATTTACTAACACCAACGCAGATCACAACGATACGGTTTCGGCTGTTGTTCACGTTAAAGGGTTAATATACTAGGCTAAAAATATTATTATTAAACTGATCGTTTCTGTTAAAAATTTATATTCCATTTTTAGTAAATGAAAAGCAATTGCATGTATATTGACACTGATTTATATAAATTGATAAAATTATATATTTATCGAATTGCTATTATTTTTGGTAACACTCTTAGAATAATTATTTATAAAGTAGAGAAACTATTCATAATATAGGTATATACAAAAAAGGCTAACCCCGAAATTAATTCGTTCAAAGATTAGATCACTCAGGAAGTCATTGAACACATGAGTTTATTTAGAAAACTATTTTAAGAAGGTAATTAAAAGAATCGACGCTTTTTTGTACCAATACATACTGAAGAAAAAAAAATTCACATCTCAAGCACATATACAACAAATTCTTCAATAAAGTTTTTCGTTTCTTTTAATTTCTACCTGAAATAATTCTCTAAACTTAAGTATCATTTCTTGACCTTCAATGTAGTCTAATACTTCATTTAAATATTTTCGATATTAATATTCCACTTAATTTATAAAAAAAAATGTAGCAAACCCCCCGAAAAATATCAATCTCCCCCCACCTCGCATCATAAATCCTCCCTACCCAACATCCAACCACCACCAGCCTCCAAAGAAAAAAAAACTCCCAAAACCTCCCTATACCCCCCAAAAAAAGTAGCCTTCTCTCGCCCGAAGGTTCATCGCCTCTCTCTCTCTCTCTCTCTCTCTTTGCACGTCAACCGACTGACTGGCCCGCCGTGAATAAATACGTCCACGTCCACGTCCGAACCCTCGCTCGTGTGTACGCGTGCGTAAGTGCCCCGGGGCGACCATCTGTGCCCCTCGCTGCAGCAGCAGCAGCGCCACGTGGATTGCATTATCGTTTACGCGCGCGGAGCGAGAATACATTAATTGTACAGCGTGGATGGAGCGCCAAGGGGGAGGAGAGGATGTGTCTTATTAGCGAGAGAAGGAGGCAGGATGGGTGTGAGTTATTCAGTTTTGGGGAAATTTTTCCTCTTTTTATGGGAAGTTTGCTGGTGATTGAATGTCTTGATCAGCGGGCTGACACGGGGCTACTGGCTACATTGCTGATCGATTTAATGCAATTTTTGGGATGTTGTGTTTTGGATAGATTTGATGGTATAAAAGTGGTATTCAAGAGGGATTTGGTATACTGCACCGGTTCCTCGTTGGAACTCAATTCTTTAACAGTTTCTAAAATATATATGATTGCGTTTGATAAATTATTACACAAAAATTGAATTTAAAAATCAGGAACAGCAATGCGTATATTTATATCAGAAGATAATTCCTAATCTGTATAATATATATTTTGTAACGAAGACATTAAATTATAAAAATACACTCGGTTTGTTCCGCAGTGATCGCTTAGCCCTATTGTATGATATATATCTTTAAATTTTGATTACAATAGTATTGTTTACTTTACTGTTGTATATACAGCAAAATTGTGCAACAAATATTACTATTTCTGTTGTTATATTAGTGACATAAAACTTACCATACTTTCAATAAAAACGATTACGTCAATTTTTGGAATAAATATAATCATTTCCACTGACTATATCTCAAACGCACAAACCGAAACATCAAATTTATTATGTAAATTTCTCACAGCATAAATGAACTGAACTTTACAGTCTTCGCAGATAAAACTACCCCTTAGAAACAAAGTTGCAATAAAAACTGTGCCACCGAATCAATTAGCCAAAACGAAACTTTATCTCTCCCTTTGAAAAGCCGAAATAAACCTCGCTCCTCGCTCTTAATCGTCACCATCCGTGACTAATTACACCGGCTCCCACCTCCCATTAATCAAGATACGAATCTTCTCCCGTTCTTCCTCCGCCTCTTCCAAAGAACAACACAATAACCTCGCGATGATCATCATCCTTACCGCGCAACATAACTCTCGCATGCGCGGAGTGTACTTTATCTCGTCGTACGCCGCGTGACTAATTCGTTCGACGCGATTTCGAGTGTGCAGCTTGACTATCATCTGGCGGCGCTGGCCGTAAAAGTGAAGGCGCGGGGGGCGGTGCCGTACGTACCGACGGGGTGTCGGGTTACGCGCGTGCCCGGTAGCGGTCGATCCGTGCCGAATTCGTTGTGCCGGGAGTGGTATAAGTGTATGCAGTCGTAGCCCAGGGTTGGAATTGGGAAGTGACAGGATTATGGGTATTATTCTTGAACGAAGGTGTGCATTTTCGGAGGTTCTCGAGGCTTGCTTTGTGGGAGGATGGTTCGGTGGCTTTTGAGGGTTTTGAGGTTGTTGAGAGATTACGAGGGTTTTCAAGTGTATAGGATACTTAAGGTTGGGGATAAGATTGGCCAAAGCGCTGTTAGGTACATGTTCGCTTAGTTGGCAATTCTTTTATTGTTAAGTGACATTGTTAAGTAAAAAATAAATGCGTTAGTCAAACATTTTTCATTATTTTAATTTAATATAACATAATTTATACATTTTTATTTGCTTTCTACGCTGTAATTTCAACCCAAACTTTTTTTATTATTTTTCAGATAATATACATAAATAAAGCTGTAAAACAGTTAGCTGTACTTAGTATGGACATTAATATTTATTTGTTTAAAACACTGAAGAAACAAGAAAAATTAACCATTTGCCTGAATAAATCGCTTAAAATATCATTGAACGTATAACTGTTTAAATATATATTAAAAATAAATTTGAGTCTACTAAGGCTGGTTAACATCTATTTTGAAAATTTCAAGTGAAATTTAATGCCTAGTTTGAATTTAACAATAAGTATAAAGTTGTATACTATTTTAGCCTATTGTCAAAACTACAATATTTGGTAGCCATAGCTCTGCAGATTAAATTCAAAAATTTGAAATCTCGAGCATTTTATTGCATGTTTAAACAAATAACGATCTGGGTTATTTCCTAAATTACAACAAAAATAATTAATTGCAACTACGGAATTTCTTATGTCCAAAACCTATAGAATTCAACAAATGATCGATTAATAACTTCTCATACTATTCTTCTGAAAAGAACAGCATTCGGTCATACCTTTTATATACAAAACCCATAAAACCAACAAAATTTCACCTATAAACCAGACAAAAAGTAGATCTGCCCCATTTCTCTAAGAAAAAAACCTCTACCCAATTTATAACATTTTTTCTTAAACTCGTACCAGTCGAAAATAATAGCCCGGGCAATAAATTACTTTTGACGACCAGCCTCGGACGATTTCCTGATTATATCCGAGAGCACGGAACCCCCTGTAAAGATACTCCGAATTCTATATCGACATCAAAAGAGCAGGCGCGCAGAGTTTCTCGGATCCCCTCCTTTTGGCTCTCCGGTCTCCACTGTACGTACGTACACGCGTTCCCTCGAATTTTCTTCCCCAGTGGATGGAGCAGGGAGGTGCGGGAATACGAGGTTGCCCCCGCCCACCCCAAATTGCCAATTTTATCGATAATACGAATCTTGTAATTCGATAGAGATGTAATGCAAATTCGCCTTAATTGTCGGCTTCCGTCGGTTGTGTTGTAGAGAAAAGAGGTGCGCGTGGCAGATCTGTGTAGAGAATGATACAATGATACGCTGATTGTTTAGAAATAAATGTTGAGCTTTTGTTTATTTAAAAGAGTTTTTTTATAATATATTTCGATTCATTTTTATGAAACACAAAGACATAGGTAAATTTATTTTTATTTTCTAAAAACAGATCTCACATTTTAAAGTTTAATTAATACGAAGACAGTGATGCATGTTACTCTTCCTAAGGAACGCTAATTTAACGTATAAAATAATAATCAAATTTCATTTAACATATTTATTAGCTGCTATCAAACAAAACAAATGATTTTCTAAAAATAAATTGAAATTTCTTTTAACAATTTTTTGTACACTTTTCATTTCATTAATTACCCAGTCAATTGCTATTTTAATTTACTAAAATAACTAAATCTACTAGTGATAACAATCTAATATTGTTAATTCGTAATTATTTGTATAAACTCAAGAGCCAAAAATCCACGAGTCGCACATTTAAAAGTAATGAACCTCGCACACATCCCATCCGAAAATCCCGCTTAGGGGGTGAAAAGCGCCACTCGTATCTCTATTGTCCAGGACTGCTCATACATAGCTACCTCCCCGCAGTATAGAGTGTCGGTGTCCTTCCTAGATTGAGTTTCCGACGCAACGATAGACAACGAACTATTCCGATCCGCTATACTACCATAGCGCCAGATGGCACGAATTTGTCCGGGGCCATTGTCGGCACGAGTCGGTCACCTTGCGCGCGCGCGCAGATTTCACGTTTCCGTTAAAAGCGGCGAGATTTTCCCGAAAAAAAAATTAGTTCTATTTCGATTTTCTGTGGCTATTGTTTATGAGGGTGCAGGAGAGTAGATATACGCGACAGAGATAGAGAGAGAGTCGCAATTTATGGGGCTGCTAAGTGCGCAACAGAACGACACGCGATATGCCGTAAATTTTTGTGGTGGAGAGAATGTGTGTATCTATCATGGCTGTAGGAAGCGCGACTCTTGACATTTATGAAACGAAAATATTTTGTAGCCGATTTTATAACCGGATACGTAGTGATTGTCGATTTTATCGCTATTCTATTGCCTCATAATTAGCGATTTTTGTTTCTTAAATTGTGTAATTTTTTTTATTTAGAAGAGTAACAATCCAGAATTATTCTTATTTATATGGGACACTTTTCTAGCCAAGTAATCAAATCATAAATTACATCCTTTCTGTTAATAAACTATATTTGATGTGATCTGAAACGTTGGCGATTTTATACAAAGCCCAAACATTTATTAATTCTTAAACGTTATTAAGGATACAGCTAAGAAAGTATCTATTTGTTTCTAATAATATTTATTTTATTTTAATAAACATTTATTATGAATATATGGAAAATCATTGCTTAAAACTAACAAATTTTTATTAATTTCATGTAAATTATTTGTTAACTGTATTGTGATAAACGTTTATTTGAATTTGTCTAATTTTGTCTTCTCGGTAGTATCAAAGGTCTGACGTAATGAAGAAATCAACGGTCAAACAACGCGAACCCGTAAAATCTAAGCATCACACCTGACGCTCGACCTTTTAAACCGTCACGAGGAGCTTTAGCCGCGTAAACGCCTCTTTCTCTCTCACTGCTAACCCTATCGTAATTGCAAATCCCCTAGTAATTTCAAGTGGTCGTTTAAAGGGTTGAGTTCTCTTCCCCCATTAGCATACACGTCAGCTCTGGCGTCAGCGTTGTCCGCCATTCACTCGGTACGTCCGAATCGTCGCTTTTCGACCCAAAATCCGACCGTGTGCCTCGGTGTGTGTATATTTCTGTTTCGTTCCGACTGGTAGACAAATAATATGAAAGTCCAGTGAACTTGGGCTGTGAGCGCGCACGCGAGCCCGTTTCTCATCGCATAATTAAAAGGAGATAAGGAGAGTCGAGAATGTATATTGGCTGTACAGTCGGGATTATCGGTGATTCATTCTTAATTCAAAAATATACGAATGTTTTGAGAAGGACAAATAAAACTGATTGTTAATTTGAATGAGTTCTTTAAGTTTAAATTGAGCTTCATTTAATATAATAAAGAAACAGAGAACATAAGCCATGCAATTGTTAAAAAGTTTTTACAATTTCAAACTATACTTATGTTTTGATTTCGTGTAATCAATAATGTACAATATAAATATATATAGTACCAAAACCTAATTTCTATAATAAACACAAACTGGAAAAAAGAACAAATTTATTGTCAAAATGTTGTTAATGACTAACAATAATAAAAGAAAACAATTAAGTTCATATGAAAAGAAAATAATGAGTGATTCTTACAATACTAATGTTAATCTATAAATATTGCTCCAAAAATATGATAAATTTCACGTATAGTTCTTTATGAACTAACATAAAAAATGAAACATTCTTTATCTGATATGAATTCACCGACAGAAACTTCTATTTATAAAAAGAAACACATTATTTAATTCCGCGTGTGTAGCAAAAATTCATTTGTATAAAAATTACTATAAGCAAAGCAATGACAATATAAATTAAAACACACCGAAATCCCACTTCAACTTTCAAATCCGACTGTACCTCCACCTAAGAACTTAATCACTCGCTCGTCCGCTCGCGCACCTCCACGCGCCACACCCGCTACTATAACCATTGTTGCGATCGCGTCGCGTGTCCTACACACGCGAGCTCGTATACACACACTGTCTGTTTTGATACGAATTAGAGTGGACGATGCGCAGCAGCTGCTTAGCTTTTACGCCGATCAGATCGCCGGCGATAAAACGAAAAGTAGCGTGTCCGGCGAATAATTTATGGAAAGAGGAGAGCGACGCGTAACGACGCGAGAATTTCGTGTCGCTTTTAGCCGGAGATAGGATCTGCATTCGGTGGTGAGTGTGAGGATTGAAGTGGAAGTTCGAAGTGTGGTGGAAAATTTGTGATCGGGTGTTGCGTGAATGAGTTTGCGTAGATGATTGAAAGTATGTTGAAATGAAAATAGAATATTTTAAGGATTTTGGGTACTACCTTTTAATTGGTTGGGTGGATTATGCGTGTTCACGTGTTTTTTTTCTGTCTATACCTTGTTTTTGTTAACTAAAAAATGTATTTTTATTCCTAAAGCTCCTGTAATACGTAATTTTATGATGATTTTGATTAGGTAGTATGAAACTTTGAGCTAAGTAAGATAAAAGTGATAACGGACTGACCTCGTTGATCTCATTTAAAATAAGCAGCTTCATAATAGATAAAGTATATTCTTAAAAACAATCTTAATATCAATCGATAAATAGTAATCCAATTTTACAGAAAAGAATCTAAAAATAATTATATAGACTTCAAATTTCAAATAACTGACACACCTTGTTCACCGAATCAGTGATCCGATTTTCCGTATCCAGAATACTCCACTGCAGCTCGGAAAATTCCACTCACTTACCCCTCGTTACCCCATTTAACTCTCCGCCCACTCACGCAGCAACAAAATTTCGCGAATCCGCTCTCGCAAAATTGCCTCATCGCCCAAAAAACGAGAACACCAAACGAGCCCAAAAAAAGAGTCACGCGGTTTGTTCCAGCTGCCGTCGTACCGCGCGATCGCCGATCATTCGATTCGCGTATCGCGTTAGCCGGAGCGAGAGAGAAACCGAGCGAGAGGGTGCAAATCTAATAGAGTGTCCCGTAGCAGTGGCCCGACGAGCGTCGAATGTCACCCTCGCGCGCGTGAGCATTGTAGTTTTTGATTGGCTAATCCAGCCTTAATCTAATCGGGCGAGCGCGAGCGCGAGTGGCCCTATTCGGGAGATTTCCGTGAGGCGCGATGACGAGAGAGACAGAGATAGAGAGAGATCATGGAAGGGAAAGGATGCGTGGGTGGGAGTAGGTTAACGCGACGCTGAGATTCGATTACGTGCGGAGTTCGCGATTTTTCCGTGGTGGGTAGGTGAGAACTGTTGGCGCTTGTACAGCTTTTTATTCTCATTGACAGGAATTGATTATCTTTTTCTGTGGAAGAAATGTTTAGAAATGAAGATACCTGTTTCGCTGTAATATTTATTCTTTTAATTATTCAGAAATCATACAACTTAAATATTAATTAATGACTGTGCCACAAATCTAATTATATAAAAATTAACCCTGGTAGAAAATTTAGAACTATGTAGATCTATCTAGTTTGCCAAGGAAATAATCGAGGGCCTCGATAAAACTAGATAATTTTCTACCAGGGAATGTTCATTTATGTATGTAACAATATTTGCTCTCAAATGAACGTTTATTTAGAAATTGCTGAAAGAAACATTTATGTTAATTACTACTTTGATACAATATTTATTTGTATTCAAGCAAATGTTTACTAAAAGTAAAATGACCGTGATTAATAGTTTCTTTAATTTCAATGTATATTATCAATGCAATCTATACATTACAATTACTAACTTTATAACTCTTTTTTGTTGCAGGTACGTATCATAACCAAACAACGAGCACAAGAATCCCAACTTTGGTAACGTAAAGCACAATTACAAAATAAACAAACAAAAATCCACTGTTTCTCTTCCAAACGTCGGTACATCAGCGCCCCATGAATACCAGATTCAACGCAAAATTCACTATATACGCCACGGCCCTCGCATCGCCCGAAATTTCCTCTCGAATGGCGATACCAGCGTCTACGAGTGATAATTTCGCTCCGCGTTCTACTCGGCTAGATATACCATCCACCCACGTATACGTACATACATACATATATATATATATATATATACATATATACATATATATATATATATATATATATATATATATATATATATATATATATATATATATATATATATATATATATATATATATATATATATATATATATATATATATGTATATATATGTACATGAAGAGCGCAGGAGAGATGCGGATAGTCGCGGGGAATATAGAGACGTCCGACACACCCACTAAGAGCCCGAGACGTCGCTGCGAGGGTGCATACATTGTGTCGTAGGCGGCTAAAACACCCCCCTTTGTCCCTCTGTGTGTGTATGTGTGGGGATGTCTGGCTCGAGTTGGAGACGTCGTTGTGCGCAGTTTTAGTGGCTGTGTTTCGATGTAGGGAGGCGCTTTTCTTATTTCTCGGATGTTTTCTCCTTTCGATGTGTATTTAGGTGTTCTTACTGGTGGATTTGTTTTCTTAGTTTTGCGGGTTGTGTGACGGAATTGATTGAGAATGGTGTTCTGGAAATCATTATTATTATTATTTTTAAAATATGTCTATTTGAAAATGTAATTTTTTAAATTATGATGACTTGTCATTTTTGCTAAAAATAATAGATTATTAAAAAGTTACTTTTCTGAAAGATAATGTAGTACAAGTTATGAATCTATATATTCATCATTTTGAATATAAAATAACTTAAACTAAACATGTCATATAAAATGAATTTGAAAAATATAATCAGTTTTCATTAGCTTACGGTCACTTTTGATTCCGGATCAGATGACAAAAAAGCATGTGAGAAGTAATAATATATGAAATGGTTAAAGAAAAAGAAACAATCACAGTCAATGATGGCAATAGAAGTTACTATTAATTCAATGGAATATCACTTCCGATTGGCTTCATATGACTTGAGAGAAGTAATGAATAGAAACTGAATTTGCGACTAACACAATTGATTATTTTATCATCAAAATGAAAAAACCCCTTTTCAATTCCAATGTAAAATTGTGACCTCATTCACTTCCATCTCACTTTTGTCACCTTCCTCTTGTTCTTCTTCTGACTCACTACGCATCTTGCCCAACGCGCAGTTATACGCAACACCCCTGCACCACAAGAACCAACAACACACACAGGCACAGTCCGACACCGCCGGGGCTTATTATTTTCCTACGGCTCATCGAGCCTAGTGTGCACGCGCGCCGCTATCAATTACAGGACGTTTCGAGCCCTGGTGTACACATTGTACAATGTGTACGTATACACGAGCGCGTGTCAGGCCAGCAGCGGAATACTTACGGCCGGATAAACTTTGCCGAAATCCCATCTGCGCTTCTGCTGCTGCTGCTATCCGCGCGCGGGACAGTGTAATCGGGGGTTTATTGATTATCGATTAATTCTGACTTTTTTCGGGGGTGTGTTATTGTTGTCGTTAGCAGCTGGGATATGATGCAGTTGGTTACTGAAAAATTGCGTTGGAGTTGGTTAATTGGTCTGCGGGGTTCGTGATTTATTAGCATTGACGTACGAGTTTTACAAATTCTGTTGATTTCGGGATTGATTTTATACCAAGCATTGAAATGTGTTTTTAAAATATTATAGAATTTTTTCTAATAATTTTAGGTAAACGAATTGGATTGAAAAAATGATGATCGCACGATCATAATAACTATTTTTTACTTTATGTAACAACAACTTGAAAAGCAAATGCTTAGGTTATTTGACAGGGTTTTGCTTGTACCTTGTAAAGCAAACACACTAGAATATTGCACTTAAAATACTATAAAACGTAATTACATTTAACCAACTCTAATAAATTTTTAATGATATAGAAAAGAGTGTAATGTTATGATGTTTTGTAAGTGTGTTACTATCAATTGCTTTCCAGTTTACAGTGCCGTTGCCTTGTCAAGAATCTGAAGGCAAACACCTGCAAAATATTCAGTTCATTAACATTCTCTTGGCTGAAATAAGTAAGAAAACAGTTTTGATCGTGTTACCATTATTATTTTAACCCACATAAGTTTTTTAATAATTGAAAATTGCTCGCTAAAAAGAACTTAAAGAGGCCGACGCTCTACCACATTGACATACAAAACCTTCCAACAAAAGGCCACTTCGCATCTTTACCTTTCCATATCTCTACACGTATAAACTCGTCGCACATGCTTCTCGCTGCCTATGTAAATCGATCCTCCTACATGCACTTCGGAAAAAGAGGCCCCTCGCAACCCACAAATGTAGAAAACGAAATTCCGCACTATCAGAATATAGATGTATATGACACGAGTGCAGCCAACCCCCCTACCAAAGTGGCGCCGGAGGCAAAACGCGAAAAAAGCCCGGGGATATATGCACACGAGTCTCTTGCGACATATGGCGCTGCGGTTAAAGCCGTATCGCGTATATATATATGTGTGTGTGTGTGTGTGTGTGTGTGTGTACTTTTCCGCTGCCATATGACTGCTGCTAGTACCGCTCTGCTGTGGAAGCTGCGGTAGGATTCGAGTTCCAACGAGACGTCAATCATGCGGGATCATAATTCACGCTTCGCTGGGTTCTGGCGGAGGTGTAGGGCTCGGTTTTTTTTTATTTGGAAAGGATTTGGGGAAGGGAGTTTATTAGGATGGCAGGATTTGCGTTTAGTGAGGCTCGGATGTGTGAGGGTTTAAGAAGCGAAATTCTTTATTTCTGTTAGTATGAAATTGGGTAAATATTGAATTGTATTGACAATAACAAGATTGCGTGAAATTTATCGAGATGCATGGCAGATTGTGAAAGGAGATTTAGATGTAAAAGTAAACAATCGTGTTGTAACGTAAATTTGTTTTCTTTAACGGTGTATGATATGGACAGAAAGTGTAAGTCGAATTGCAATTCTGCTTACATTTTTCAAAAGATGCTTGATTTACATAAAGTTTCAGCTTATTTATATGCTCCTCTAAATTATGTTAGGACGTACTTACTTTAAGGTGGTTCGAAAGTCATTTCTCTGAATTACCGACTGAACCATACATTATTTACTTTAAAAACAAAATTACGTTTATTTAGCTAAACCCAAACTCGCTAGCCCTCCATTGAGCAATTATGGACCTATGAATGAAGTTTGAAACGTTAAAAACGGCACCGTAAAAAATTATTCGAATGAAATTTTATAAAAATTCATTCCAATAATTTTTTAGGGTGGCGTTGTTTTTAACGTCTGAAACTTGGCACATAGTTCAATTATTGCTCAATGAAGGGCTAGTAAGTTTGGGTTTTGTCTAAATATAAGTATTTTTATAATTATAAATAATTATTCAACTCGGTCGATAAAAATGATGGCAGAAAATTTGAATTCTTAATTGACTTTCGAACCCCATTAAAGAATACTGCATCTACAGTATGATGGCATTCATATAGTCATTGTGATGAGACTGTGCTAACTTCCCTCTTGCTTATATTTGTCATTATCGTATTATTCTAAAAGTTGTCAAGTAAAAAAGGAATCTAAGAAATTCACATAAAGCTTTACTAGTAACTAATTCAAAGGACAGCATTTCACTTCAACGCATAAGGGACTTCAGCACTAGATCTTAAAAAAGAAAAATTTCGTACTCTTCACTCTTCATCGATCGCGATTTCTTACCTCTCTTTCCTCAGAACCGCGATATACACTTTCACGCGTATCCTATATAAAGCGAGACCTTCAAGGCAAGAGGCGAGAGCACGTACCACACGTATCGAACGTAATAAGATAGATCACGCGCGGACAAATGATCATACCCCAGTCCACACGCACACACATACTCACATACATGTAATCTTCCACCTGCAGACCCACTACCTGTGTATACCAATAGAATTCTATGTGATCGCGCCCGCGTGTGTGTGCTCATGTGTGTACGTGCGTATGTTTGTGTTATTCTGTGCTTGTATGTATATACGTGTGCGTGAGTACATGTACGTGTGCGTATACTAGATATAAGGGACAAGCTGTGTGTGGCCCGAGACGTCGAAGCCGGCGAGGTGAGCCGCGGCTCGCTAAGTTGTCACTCGTCGAAGTCAGCGACTCCTCTTTTTCCTGTACATCCTTCCTGTATACCCTCTTCCACCTCTACCTGCGCTCGCTCGCTCGTATGTACGCTATTAAGCGAGCTGCGAGCCTACGAAAAGACAAAAAGGAGGGAAGCGAAGTATCGAAGGGAGACACGATGAAGGAGAAAGGAGAAGGACAAAGCGATAGAAACACAGGGATAGAGTGTATATATAAGTTCGGAGAGAGAAGAGTAGGAAGGAGCAAAAATTATCGAGAGGAAGGGGAGATATAATTAAAGAAAGAGAGGTTATAGAGGATTTCCAGTTTTTCTCGTGTACGAATGCTAGCGGCGGCGGGTCTCGTGGAGATCTAATAGGTCTCGGTGGCGAGTCGTCGTGCGCTCGACACTCTGTTTCGACATATCTCTATAGGCTGGATGGTTTTTTCTTTTTCTTTTTCGTGAAGAGCGAGGCTTTATTATTTGGTTTTTACTGGAGGCTTGTTACACGATAATAAATGAGATCGGTTGCTGACGAAGAAGGGTTGACGCGATGGATCGGTTCTTGTGTATATGCGCTGATATTCTATTATCGAATGGTACTGTGAACCTGATTTCTTCTAATTTTAATTTCGAGATCGAATGGTCCTGACTGATCAAGCGTAGTGATGAATCTATGATAGATATGGTCTAGATATATTCTATAATCTACGAAAGCACATGAGAACGTCATGTCGGTTTCATGATGGTCACAAAGTTCAAGTAATACATCAAGTCGTTTCTTTTTATCCTTCCAATTATGTGACCTGTAGCACGACCTAACACTAATCAAACAAAGCGCGAGTTTTGATTTAGAATAGGAGTCTAATTTTCCACAAACCTATTCGTTTTCTCCATCAATCGATACAATAGTCCGCCATCTACTCCACACCAAATAATCAATCACGACACTCCCGAACTAGTAAATCCTCACCACCTGGCAATCGTTCAACCTGGCATCGTCCCCATCAAAAGTCTCCGCACCCGCTCATTTCCTTTCCCATCTCTCCCCCCCTCATCGCGAGCTTGCGCCAAGCACTCAGCTAAAAAGTCTTTGTCTCCCGTCGTCGTCGTAGTCAGCGATTTGCGTCCTCGTCCTCGTTTACCAGCGACTGGCGTCTTCTTTTGTGTGTATATACACTCCTCCACCTCTTCCTCTTCCGTATACATTCACAAGTGAAGAAAGAGATAGGAGATACCTATAGCTCGCTTCGATCGGCTCGGTTTATATACACCGAGCGCGCAAAACGCGAGCATCGTCGAGACGAGACGACGACGACGACGAGAGTAGCTCTCGACCTAATGAGGATAATTCCTGCATTGATTGGCCGCTTCTGCTATAGGTACACAGGCGGTCGAGAGTGTATACACAGAGAGAGAAAGAGAAAGAGAGTGAGAGAGAGAAGGAAAAGGAGAGTTGCCGGTAAATCATTCTTAATTAAACGATAGATATTTAATTAGGCTAGAGCGGGTCCGCGAGTAGAGGATTGCCGCGGTAGTAGCAGCAGCAGCTAGTTAGTTATGAGGCATTTAAGCGAGTACGACCGACGAGTCGTTTATTCTTCCTGCTCCGCCTCTATTACGCGAGTGTGTACAACGTCCGTGCGGATATATGTATAGATATGTACGTTGTCCGTTATCTCGGCGGTGGGCGATTCGCGAGACCGATGGCATCTGGACGGACTGCCGCGCGTATACGACTCGTTCCTTCATCTCTTTTACTCGTGCGTTATACAAGTGTGTATGTGTGTGTGCTGAGTGTACGTGAATATGAATGTGCTTGTGTGTGTCTGAGTGTATGTGTATGTAACAGTACGTATGTAAGTATGCATCTGTATGAGTACGTATGTAAGTATGTATCTGTATGAGTACGTATGTAAGTATGTATCTGTATGAGTATATGTGTGCACTGTACATATGTCAACGAGTATAAATGTGTATATGTATGAAAATGTGTTTGCGTGTATGTATATGAGTATGTATGAAAATGTGTGTATGAGTATATGAGTGTATGTGTATGTATGTTATGTATGGCTGTGTGTGTGTACGATTCTCCTTTTTTATACAGTTCGGATGGTTTGTTTTGCTGCGTTTCTGTTTCGTTTTCTTTTTATCTGGCGATGAGACTGGCGGTGAATTGAGAGGGAGAAAATAAAAAGTGAGGCGTGCGGAGATTCTCCGGAGTAAGTATGAGAGAGAGAGAGAGAGAAGGATAGAATGGGAGGTAGTGAAAGTTGGAGAGCGTGCGCGCAATAAAATTTAACGCGTCGAAAGTAATGTCGGTACAAATTACTCGTGTACGATGGATTGTTTGCGAGCAATGAAAGTCGAAAGCGATGAAGGGCTATTTTCAGTTTCTGATATGCTGATTTACTTTGGAGTGATACGATTTTACGTAAAATTGAAACAATTGACATTTTTATGATATTGCCGATTTTTTTCCAGACTAATTCTGAATCATTTATAATTCAATGTCAATGCCGATCTCCCTTGAGAATATCTATCAATCGAAAAAAATGATCTCCTCTTTTATGTTTCGAATTAGAATCGTTTCCAATCATTTTTTACAATATTGCTTAAGTATAAAAGAACATTGATCTGTAAATCTTAACATAAACTACTATTCGTTAAAAACTTCAATTCTCACCAACAGCTCTACAACCGATATAAATCTCACTACCAAATGAAACACCACTACTATTACACAAAAAATCGTCCCAGCGCCTCTTGAATGACTCTAACGAGGTGAGAAAGTTTTGGGTGTAATGATCTCGTTTACGCTACTCACACAGACCAACCGATATATACCCCGTGCAGAATCCAGTCTCCTGATTGACGCGCATAGGCATCGCGCGGTAGCCAAGCCAAGATAACGTCCGATCTCTCCGATCTCCCACTCGCGATTTCTCCCCCTCCGTCCGTCCGTCCGCCCGTCGGTCCGTCCATCCATCACGGATTAACTACACGAGCCGCACGGAGAATACGCGCGATTACGCGCCGCGACCGTTGCAACTGCTGCAACTGTGCTATGCGCTAACGTCGTGTCTACGATCGGTTAAAAAATCATAGTCCTCTAGCTTTTTTGTTAATATCGTTAATATTATCGTTAGTCTTATTATAGGTTACTGCAGGATACTTTTGACACAAGTTAATTCGGTGCAATTATAATAACAATTGAAAGGAATATAAATGCCGGTTATTTATTATCGCTATTTTTTAAACCCAATTTTCAGTGCTTGCCTTTTTGTAAATATCGATATTGCAAAGATGACATTAATTTATAAGTGGAATAGAATTAATGCTAGCAGAGAATATTTCTCTGCAGTTTTTACGTACTGTAAAATATTTTTTTATATTAGTAGAATCGATATTGTTCGATGGTAATCGTTAAATTGAGAATCTGTCGATGTATGGTGTGTCGCAGAGAGTAGAGCGAGAGAGGAAAATATATGGATGTCGGGTAGAGACGAGTGAAACTCGAGGAGATGAGACACGCGCCGCTTGACCATGTGGCGAGAGAAGTTGGTCGGTCTCGAGATGCGGTGATCGGCATGTAACTAGCGAGTTTAAAAGGGAATTGAATGTAAGACGGGAGATCTTGTTATATTACGCTTGGTTGGCGTGTTTTTTTAGCGTAGCGCATGAACTTTTGACTTGGTTTGTAGGTATGTCGATGTGTCTAGGGTATTCTCGATATTATTTACTATGTAAAGAGTGAATTTGAACTCTATCTCTACAGGCTTGTTGTGTTATTTTGTCTCATGCATATTTTATAATAAATTGAAAAGAATTTGATTTTTTATACATTACAGACAGCAACGACCATGTTACGAATGGAATTGTAAAGCAGATAATCTCTAATACTAAGCACCTCGTTATGCCCTAGATCTAAAAATTAACAATATATTAGTAACCTATTCTATTTTTTTAAATTGCAACTTAAACGATTTATAACAGTGTATCCTGTAAGTTTTTATTAGCACCATGGCAGTTATAGTTTATCTCCATATCGTCGATCGATTGCACATTTCAAAGGACTTTTGTATTCAAGTAAAATGGATTGTTATAAAAGAATAAAACAGCAAATAAATTAGCTCCAAAAAATGCTTTTGTGCCCATCTGAACGAAAATGGCCACTTTTATCCCTGTAAAGCGAGACCAAAATTACACTTTTAGCCCACAAAAATGATTAGTGCAAAAAGTGACTTCACTAGAAACTAGTCCAAATTACTTTATTTCATCGAGTTCTACCAATAACCCTGATTTTCGATTGTCTTTTAACACTCCATTAGTTTCTCTTTCCAAGTCAAAAAGTGGCCATAGTTGAGATGGGCATAAAGTACTATATGTAACTCGAGAAAAAAGTCGATTTTTCCCTCGGGTGATACTCGCTTCACTTCGCTCGCTCGGGCAGTAAACTCACCCGCGGGAAAAATATTCCACTTTTTGCCCTTGTTGCATAATGTACCATTCTTGCGTTCTAGAAAAGAGAAAAATTAAAAAATACAACAATTATCAAAATCGCCGATAAAATGTTTTCAAAAGCTTCTGGAAAACTGCCTGAGAATCGTTGCATCGATCAAGAAACCCAGTACAGACTCTCACCCAGTTCCAAGTAACGAACCAATCACTTCGACACATTCACGCATCCTCCGCATCCTCCTCGCTCTCATTTTAACACCACTTCCGTGTCTCTCGCACTCCTCCCTTTTAATCGCCACTACGATTTGTAACACGACTCCCCGCACAGAAGTTCCAAAAAAAAAGAAACCTCCAACCCCCCGAACGAAATCCTACACTCGCGTGCATCCTATCCCCGATGAAAAATCCGCGGTCCTTCCTCGGAAAAGCCAAAGTTTCACGGGAAGGAAGGAAAGTCCGTCTGCACGCGACGGGAACCAGGCGCCAGGCGTCAGCGACACGTACATCCCGCTGAGCGAGCGCTCGGTAAATAGTCACACCCACCGGGAAATTAGCCGTTAAGTTGTTTTATGCATCCGGTGCTTCGATGATACGAGTGTAGAGAGTGCGAGAGCACGTGGTCGGGAAAACGAGCGGCTGGCTCTCTTTTGAGAGGGAGATTATTACGTGTGATGTTCGGCTTCTCTTTTTTTCTGGGGATCGGAGGTGATACCGTAGACTTGAAAGGGCGTTTTTTTTGTAGAGGATGACTGCTGGGATTTATAACTGTCCAAATATTTGAGAGTGGTGAGAGGTTGCGGGAGGATTTATAATGAGTTTTTTTAACGGTTTTGGTGTAACTGATATACTTAATGATGCTTTTACTGTAAGAAAGCTTATTTAGTCTTGAAAATTAACTGTTTATCATTCATACCATTTAATATCCTTCTTCATTTATGGGGAGCACTCCATATAATTGACTAAAAAAGTCGTTTTTTTTTCTTTTTGCGGAAATCGATAGGTTTTAATATGGAAAATATGTTCCTAAAGTTTCAAATTGTAAATCGCTCTCTAAAAGGGTCTATAGTCTAGTTTAGTCGTGCGTGCTCGCGTGCGCGCCAAATAGGTCCGTAACTTTAAACGCGTTTTTCTCAAAACTACATTTTTCAAAATGGTGGGACAGATAACTTGAAAAATGTGCGGTCAATCCTGGTCAAACGACGCATACATACACTTTATCACATTCTACACCGACTGAACCTATAAAATGAACAAGTTCTTTAAGTCTTATGACACAATTAAAACGATTTGTTTTTCGTAAAAATGTAACTGTTTTTCAAAGTTCCATCATTTGACAAATTTTATAATTTCATTTTGTAAAAATAGGTTTAATCGCTGAGTATTATCATAAAATAACCAAATATTTTTGGATTATCTACTTTAGACACCTGCACAGGCCGAGACCATTGCAAACGTCTCCAATATATCTATATACATTATACTTTCTTTCAAAAAAACCTAAAAAATTTTTTTTTATGATTTCAAATATGCATCTAATACACATAAGAAGTTTTAGCGCCGTATAATATATTTTTTTCTGTATTAAAAATCATGGTACATTGCCTTCATTTTAAGCGTTTACATGGAGTGGTCCCCTTAATAATCAGGATGGTATTTAAATATTTTTATTAAATAATTAAAATAATTATTTAAATAATTATATTAGTGAATTGAGGCTCTTAACGATTTGAAATTTTCCAAATTCAATCAAAATATAATTTATAAATACAATAATTCACATGACGCACCTTGTTTGCGATGATAACCCATTTTTCATGTAAAAATGTTTCATGAATTTAGATTATTCGATGAATTATACGTTGAGTTTCTATAATTTGAAATTTTACTTAAACTCTACAACTCCTAAAACTCAATATAAATCAATATAATATGTTTGTAATCAAATGCCATTAATAGGAAACTTGTATGATATTATTTTATACCTTATTCTTTCATCAAATATTAAAGAAGATGCAGTGCATTTAAGAGTAGTGGCATATAGCCTTCGAAGTAGACGTTATGATGCCATGTAGGAATTTTGAAAAACAATAACTTTTACATACCTCTTTTTCTTAATTCAAACAAATCTTGAAATCGGCGTTTTGACTCTTTCAATTCAATGACCTCGGACGAAAAACGAATTCCCATGTATTTCCCCCATTCCACGCAGCAGATAATTATATTTTTTATATTTATTTAAACCAGAAAGATTCACATACATAAAATTACAGTATGATGTAAATCCCTGCAGAGCTAAACTAAGTTACCTGTGCGCAGGTCCGGTACATAAAATTAAGAAAAGTGACAAAAAAAAACTTTAACATAACTAACTTACTTAAAACTAACTTAAAAACTAAACTAAACTAGTATCGTATACATCTCATAGTAGACTAGAAACATTATAAAATTTAGAAACTATTAACATTATAAAAATATTGTTCGTACATAGATATATTTAATATAATTGCACCTCAAATATTATAGTTATCTTTTATCCACATTGTCAGTTTATATTTATGTGACTTTTTATCTAATTCTAATGTTTTTAGATCATTTGGTAGTTTATTGAAAACTTTTGTGTAACTGTAGATCATAGAATACATTTAAAAAATCAAACTACCATTCTCATCTACACCAACCTGCTACACCTGCCACGAGGAAATATCATTGCCACAGCAAATCCACGCACACGCACCGTTACAAAAAAGAAACAAAAAAAAAACCGCGTCACCATGCCCTCGTCCTTTTTCTCTCACCGACGCGCTTTCCTCCAGGGCTCTTTGTGACGCACGCGGCCCCGTCGTTTTTGGCTCTCCTCTCACACACACACACACACACACACACACACACACACACACACACTTTGCCTTGTAAGAGACGCTCGCGCACGAAGACAGATCGCCTCGCGCGTTTTGAGGTGAGGCGGATTCTCGTCCGTTCGTCTCTTTTTTTATTCTCTCTCTCTCTCTCTCTCTCTTTCTCTCTTTGCAGAGCTCTTGGTTTAATGGCCGCGAGCGCGGCGTCCTTATAAACGAGAGCGTGCGACGCGGCAAAAACGCGCATCGAATTAAAATCGAAGCGACGCGCGCGCGCGCGCTCTCTCGATGGATGCCGATTTAGGGTCTTTGCGCGTTTTTTGCCAGCGAGAGAGGTGATGCATGCGGGAGAGAGAAAGAGACAGGTGGGAAGGGAAGAGATTGAGCGACAGGTGCGCGCGCGCGAGTTTTGGTCAAAGGTGATTTGTTACGAGATGGGGTCTTTTTACGCGGAAAGTGAGGAAGTTTGGGATGGTTGTTAATGAACAATGAGGGATCGGACCGGTAGGTTGATTGTTTGGAACGTATTTAGAAATAAGATTAATTTATGAATGTATATAATTTAATTTCTTTATTAACAACAGCCGTTCGTTTATGTACTATAATATTGAATTTAATATTATGTGTTCTATGCTTGCATGTAGTAGCTTCTTATTCATTGATACGAAAAAAAGAAAATGAAAGGATAAGATTTGAATCATTACCTCAATTTAGCTTTTGTGTAAAAGTTGAAAATTCATAATATTATACTATATATCGTTTTAAGCTAAAAGATAAAAACCAAACTACGGTAACACTTATATATAAATAAATTAATATTATATAATATGAATGACTATGTACACTCGACATAATAGATATCGTATCTGTATCAATATAGTTCATAGTTAGTTTGTAGAGTAAACTCGATAGAGTATATTCGATAGTTACCGTTAAATCTTCTTAATGTAACCCTATGAGAGTTTAATCTTTGGATTTGAATAACTGAATAAAATACAAAATTGAAAAGAGAACAATAATTCAACCATTGTGTGTACAAACTGTGCTAATTATGTACAGTTATAAAAAAATAAATTTTATAGCCTGTAATTAGATAACGACGATAAAATCGTCAAAGAATTGCCAATAAAAAGAAACAAATTTTGTTCTAAATGTGCTTTAAAGAATCGACTTTCCGTTTCTATATTATGTTTAAAAAGTAATAGATTATACTATTACTAATAATAGACTTAATTTCAATACGGGTTAAAATAAGAAAGCATTTTTAAATACTAGTTAAGTTTACTTGCTAACACCGTGTAAAGATTTTAACCGAATATCACAGAATACAACATTAGCAAAAGAGTTTTTATCGGAGTTCACAATAAAGTTCGTAAATTTTGTACCTTCCGGCACAATTTTCCCACTCTAACTTTCTCCTCTAAAAAAAGACCTAACCATCCGCAAAAAAGTAAAACAAAATACACGTCGAGCAGAAGCGACGGCCGCAGTTTAAAGATTATTCTTCATAATGAAATTGAATCCGCGTCCGCTCTCTCGGATTCGCTAACCTGATTTTCCGTCGCGCGTCCATTTATCCGTACCTACGTAAAAAGAGTCGGCGGAGGGCTTGAATTTTTCGCGGAATTAAAAATTGCGCCACTTTCCGCGAGAGGAAGGGGTAGAAAAAGAGCGAGTGCTGCGTATCCGCGGTAATGTAGCGGCCGCTCCTCGTCGTCACGCGATGCGCCATTTAGCAAAATTGAGAATGTTGGGTATGGTATATATCTAGCCTCGCATGCGCGAAGGAGATTCTTTCTCGGGTATTTATGAAACATTTTCTTAATGCAGCTTCTAGTTTATTTCGATGAATTTCGTTGTGTGCTAAGAATGCTTGTGCTTTTATTAAATTAGAGAAATTTGTGCATTATTTTCCGAAACAATTATTTTTAATTATTTTAGTTTTCTTGTACTTTCTCAAGGACTGTTATATAAGTAAGCTATCGAATGCTTGAGCTTTTATTAAATTAGAGAAATTTGTGCATTATTTTTCGAAACAATTATTTTTAATAATTTTAGTTTTCTTGTACTTTCTCAAGGACTGTTGTATAAGTAAGCTATCGAAACTATGGCTTAGCGATGCAAAAAAACAAGATGAATACGTTTGTTACAAAAAGTTACAGCTTTAATGTGGAATTAATATCTTTAAAAAATTATCTTAAATATTGTAATTTTATTTTATCATAACATAATCTTTTTATATATCTTCATATAAATATATTGGCAGGTTTATTACATGCTCTACTGTATAAATACATAAATAAGAAACTCAAAAAATGTTATAAATACTTGTCCAAAACCAGTTTTCTTTAAGAAAATAGAACTCTCATTTATAATAAAGGCCATCAATCAAACCTCTCGCCAAAATTCTACTTCAAACACATACTTTCTACATATGAAGAAAATCGATTGTTTATTCCCACGAAAAAAAACGTTGTAGTGAGAGTGTTAAATTAATGACGTATTAATCTAAATATAAAAACACAAATTTATAAATTATAATGAACTTATATACATCTCAATCTCCTAAACCCCATAATAAGCGTAGACCTGAGCTTCGAAAAAGATAAAAAATGATTCCATAGAAACTTAGAAAGTGTTTACGTCGATCATCCTTACGCATCTCCATCACACCCCCAACCCCCCATCCAACAAAGCACCTCACAGCCTATCACACCAAAGCCACCCTTCAACCCTTCCTCTCACCCACCCCACACACAAAAAAGAAGCCAGTTCCCGCAGTAAAGGATATCCAGAATTTACGGTGGTCGAGTATAAAATACAAAGATCCGCCGGCTCCGCAGCTTCAGCTACAGCTACTTCATCGTAATTTCTACGATGGGCCGAAGGAGAGCGGAGATCCTTCGTAGGTGGACGAGGAGCGTATATTTATGGCCACCGTAAAACTCGCGAGTTAATTGAATGTTCGACCTTACGTATATACCGTCGCTACGTCGCCCGTAGTCTCGGTGCTCGGCTATTGCCGGTGGGAGGAGGAGGTTGGGAAGCGACGAAGACGTTGACGTCGATTGAAGGTTGGCGCGAAACGTGTTGAAGCCGACGCGATGCGAGACGTTTCAGTCGGGATGTCGGGGGATGGAGAGAGCGAGCACGAGAGAGAGTGAGTGAGTGAGTGAGAGGTCGTTGACGAAATTTTCAATCGAGCTGCGGGATTTTGTGCGCTTGTTGAGAAGAGAAATCTGAGGAATGAGATGTGAGCGCGGAGTTAGGAATTTATTTTTGACTGCTTAAGGGTAGTATATATTATGTATTATATATATATATATATATATATATATATATATATATATATATATATATATATATATATATATATATATATATATATATATATATATATATATATGTATATATACATGTTGACTTTAATATTTGATATTCGCGTTATTCTCAAAGTTTAACTAAGCGTTTGTGCCAATATAAATAAAAGAATCAGCGCAATATTAAGCGAAGATCTTGAATAAAGATTAAAACATGTTAGATACAAATTCGGTTGTTGCATGATTTTTTTTATTTCATATTCAAATAGTTTATGCTAAAATAATTAGGCCGTATTTTTTAGTTTTTCAATTTAACGAAAATTGAAGTAATGACAGCCATTTGAAATTTGCGTGACGTCACGATTGTATACTTTCGTGACGTCACGTAATATATCTATATACATCGAAAATTAGGAAACTTTAAACGTCTGTAACTTTCAAAATTTTCATTTTTATGGCAAATACAAAAATACGACCTAATTATTTTTCGCTATTCTACTTATTTCATGCGAAAAATCAACTTTCTACTTTTATGCAACATCCTAATTGAAGCAATAAGTATTAAAATATTATGCGCAAAATTTGGCGCAATCAATATTAATCTTCCTTGACTCTGGCGTCATTATGGAAACCGAAACATTATCTTTTTATTGTATTTTTCTTTATTACTTTTCAATTTTATAAGAAACAATATAGGATTAAGAAATCTTGTTTTGAATTTCACACACAAAAATATATACCGTATATTATTAAGTTCAACTTTGAGTAGTGCAGTTGGCGACAAGTATACCTTGAGTTTCTGACTTCGTCAAAGGCACATCCATACACTTATGCAAAAACTACATAACCCCTACACACTGCGATAACAGTAATAAATTATCCAAATGACATCGAACACTCTTCAATCCATCTCGAGCCATATAACCTCCACCTATAAAAACTCCGCTTGAGTAAAGTGCCCAGCTGAAAATAAAAAATTGGTCCCTCTCTCTAGTATACGCAACCGCTTTTCCCCGATCGAGCTAAGCACTACACATCGCCGGCGTATTACATTTATTTAATATTATTTACGGCGCAAGTTTTACGAGCACAATGATACGTACCTACCTACGTACGTATATAGGTACGAGTCGTCTATCCAATATCAAATATAACGTCGTATAACGGCCGGGAAGAGGGGCAATAAATGTACGGGAAACGGCGAGACGTTCTTGAGGGAGAGCACGGCGGTGGTGTGCGTGGATATATATATAGCGCGCCAGTCAGATCGCGACAGACGCGTCGTAGACCCTTCGGAGAGTGTACGTAGGTGTATAGGATGTGTTTCGTGGGGAGTTGGACGAAAATTGGACTGTGAGAAATCTTATATAGATTTGTTAAAGTAGCGTTTGTCGGTCTTTGGTGTTTCTTTATTTTTCATATTTAGTAGATAAACTGCTGGATATAGAACTAAGAAATCTCTGGATATTCAAAAATAAATGTATTGAGAATTATAATTCCAATCTTTAAATGTTTACTGAACAATTATAATACTCAATAGATTTCTTTCAAAATTTGTCAAAAACTATTTTTAATTTTTTCAACGATTAGAGTAGACCATACAAAAACAACAATATACCTAATGAACATTTTCTCATCAATATTATAATTATTATTAATTTATTTACACGCAAATTCATACAAACCTCATTATTATCCCCGAAAAACCCGAAATCCTTGCTCGAATCTTCTCAGCCAAATCCCCGGTACTCCGAATCGAATGGCAGCTCCTCGCGACAACGACTCGCAAAACAAGCACTCGAAAAACGTCTAAATAAAAAAAACGCAAACGACGAATAGAAGTTTATGGCCGGTCGGTCGCGCGTCACTTCTCCTCCGGCGCGCTCCTTCGATCTGTTCCGCCATTGCCCCGCGCGCGCACCCGCCTTCTTTCTTTCTTCCTTTCTTTCCTCGCGTCTTGTTCCGTCTGCGCGCGAGGTCTCCCCTCGCGCGGCGACCTTTACTCTCCCTTTTTTTTTCTTTCTGCGCGCTGGCGTCTCGGCTCTCGCAGCAATGGCTCGCGGGAGTTTCGGGGAGTCGCGAGGCGTGCGCGTTATGAATTAAATGCGTGTTCTCGATGGCGCAGCGTTTGTAGAGATGAAAAGTAAAGTTTTGTGTATGAAATTTTGAAAATCAATGTATATAAAGTTTAATTTTGTTTTGGGTAATAGCAGGTAATAAATAAACTCATTGGAAGTAGGATTCTTGATGCTTTGATGCCTTGATATTTTAGTATAGTTATTTAAAAATTTATAATTTTGGGTAGTTTTTCTAAAGTGCTTTATGATGGGTTGTACGAAAATATTGTACAATGATAGATGCAACTTATTGCTTATACTTAGCATATACAAATTTTACTTTCTGATTTTATGATCATATATTTACGTGCATTTCAGGCTTGTATTTATTTTGGAATACTTCACAATGTCATAGTGTAGATACTATATATTCGCCAGAATACGTCCAGCATATTTATTTCCTTATCATGAGGCCTTATATGCCATTCAACTTCTTAAATAGCAAAAATAATCTTCGAAAAATGCTAATCTTCAATAATTGATAGATAAAAGTAATTTTTATTTTTCTTTCGAATTGAATAGATACCTAAATTTAATCTGAAAAATATTTGAAAAATATTATCTCTTGCTTACATTGAGTATTAAACTACCAGTGTATAAATTGATCGCGAGCTCTTATGAAAGAAAATAAGCAAGAAAAGCACCAACCTGCAGCATCTCCCCCATTAACCAAAAGAAACGAATTTCAATGCCCATCCGACGTAAATCCCCCACCAAACGCAAATATTTCTCCTCAGCTTATAAATAAAATATCCCCGAAAGCATCTCACACTACTATTAGCCAGTACCCACAACAACCACACATAGAGAATTTTCTAATAAAAATTATAACGAAATTCAGGGTAAAAATTACCGTAAATAACTATAAAGCTGGGACACTCCTACTTTCTGGCACTTTTTACTGATATTTTACTAAAAACTTTACCTCATTGACTACAAATTTTACTGCACAGACTATAAATTTTACCGCACTGAATGGTAAAATTTACCTGATTTGAGAAAAAGAAGACAGCTGATAAAGGAAACAACTGAGCGTGTACACATTTTAGGTTAACTCAAATATAAATGTGTATATTGTACTTATTTAAGTATTAATGATACTGCTACAACAATTGGAAGAAAATCCAGATTTTTAAAACATATTTCATACAAATTTTACCACAAATTTTGGCTTTCTCTAAGATTCGAACAGGGAACTTTTACTCTGCGACAGGCAAATTTTACCCATCAATACGGTAAAATTTATCGTAAATATCAATAAAAACTGGCGGAAAGTTAGAGTGTCCCATCTTTATAGTCATTCACGGTAATTTTTACTGCGAATTTCGTCATAATTTTTATTAGAAAATTCTCTCCGTGCAGTCATAAGGCTAGAAACGGAGGATCGATACTCCCCAACGCAGCAGCTCTCGCGGCACAAGGTCAATCTCCTACGGGATAAAAAGAGCGGCCAACTCGGCTAACGGCGAATATCGAGGTCGGGCCTACACCGGTAATAGGTATAGCGCGGCGCCCTCCGCGTCCGCGGGGCGCACTCTCCTCGTGAATGTTTTATGCGGACAATTCGCCGGTGCAGTTATTTCACGGCTGGGGCGCGCGCCCAACAGTCCCGGCACGTATTTTTGTGCGACGCGGGGCACGTTCTTCTCGCGGAGGTTTTTCGAGGTAGGTTCGTAAGTTGGTAAGTTCTCGCGTCGCGCGGACGGTCACTTCGATTAGAGCGTTCTTTTTGACGGGGGGTTTGCGATTACTTTTCTTGGGGAATTGATATTTGTTTGAGAGATGGATTGGCTGACTGAGTGGCTGATGTATATTTCATATATTTATTTTATACTTTTTAATTTGAATGTATTTTGTATTCTAAAAAGGAGATTGCGATATCTTGCAAACATTTTACATATGATGTAAAGAAAATTGTTTTGAGTGTCGATTAATTTTGGTCCTTTCGCTTGAGGGAATTTCGCGGGAAATTAAAATTAGTATAAGGTAAAAAGGAGTATTCGGGACGAGAATAAACTAAGGATTTTGTTAAACTAATTTATATACCATTTATGATAAAGTCTGTTATTTATTAAATACAACATTCGCCTTACTATAACGCGCTTTGTAACTACCGATCTGTATAAAGGCCAGAGTGCATCTGGTCTCTGCGTCATTCTTTTTCGAGTTAGAATGAGCCGCTATACGCGCCGCCGAAAGTCGCCGCCGTCGACCGCCGAAAACATACATAAGAAACTTGAGAATGTCATCGCATTTGAACTATACAGAAAGTTTTAGAGACCTTTTGCATAGGAACTTATTACACAGTTACATTTTCTTATTACTCATGGGTTCTATCAGTAACAAGGAGTGCGAAATACGTTACGAACTTCTAGTAGTATTAAGAATACATACACTTCCTTATTGTTTAAGAGAGTTTTCTTAAATATTGGAGCACTCAGCTTTAAATTCAATATAAGAATTTCAATGAAGTACTAAATTTGATATTTATAAGCCTTTGAAACAATATACATCACGAGGCAAAAATAAGCATAGAATATTGATAGCGTCATTTGCATGAGCATAAACGCGTCGCTAGCTTATCGCGTCGTGCATCGCCTCCCGAAACGAAAAATACCGGGCGTTCCGGGCAAGAGGCCGCACGGAAAGGAAAAAAGTAAGTAAGTACAAAGTTTGCCCTTGAGGGAAGAGAGCAAGAGATTCCTTCTTTCAATTTGTTAATTCAAAGTAATCTCGAGGAAGCTAGCTAATTTCCACCCCACTTTTTTTTCCCTCTTCGAGCGTCGAATCGACTCCTTTTCTTCCTCGTTTCACCCTCTCTCTCTCTCCCACCCTTCCCTGTATATACATTTTTTGGTCCTCGTCTGCTTTCTCTCGTTCGCTATAGTAGGGCTGCACGGAACACTTGCGACTTTTAATCTGTTTCGCCTTTCGTTTGTCGTCTAAACGTCTCGCCATCAAGAATCTTCTCCTCTCTCTCCCTCCCACGACTTTCGGTCGGGCGACAAAATAAATTTCTCCTTTCTGCGGGAACGTAGCTCACTCGGAGCTCGTCCCTCTTTTTTCTTCTCCTCAAATTTTATTTCGCTCGAGTAAAACAATTTCGGAAGTTTGCGTCAAGCGGTAAAGTTGACTGAAAGTAATTACGAGAAATAACTTTGTAAATATAGTAATGCTTTAGGATACTTTTTTACTATAGAATCTTTGCATTTAATTCAATCAAAAATCTTTATTGGAAATATTAAACAGTACTAAATCTCTAGTGCAAAATCGATAGGACTAAATGTTTCCAGTAGTAGTTACTAAGAAAAGTGATATGTATCATACTGTAAACTAGAAGAAAAGGATTATCTTACTTCTTTTATTAGTAAAATTGGAAATTTAAGAATTGAAATTTAAGTATTATATTCAGAATCTGAAGCTCAATTGTAGATGAAATTTTGGCTATACTCAATGCAGAGGAATATTTAGCTTTAAAATAATAAAGTTGCTATTTTAAATAGCTGTCATTATTATAAATATTTTTATTAAAAATTACAATAAATTATAAATTTTACTGAAAAAATAAAAAAAAACGTGTCGTACCAAATTTACTGTATTCTACACAAACTATTGCCAATAGTTCTTCCTTAGTTCTTCTTAGTCAATACAATACAAATTTGTACCTAAGTTTTTAAAATCTTATTCACCCCCTTATACCCAAAGAAATCATATCCCTGACTTTGCGCCTAAAACTCTAACTCTACACACGAATTCCATTTCGCCCGCGGCAGTCAACGCTCGCGGATTTTCAAACTCAGCTCCTAATGGCTTCGTGTGTACACACGAGTACACGCGCGAGCGGCCTAATGTGGGAAAGGCGCGCTCTACATTTCAGTGCGTGCGAGTAGCTTTCGAGCGCACACGCGGAGACACATCGAACGCTGCGAGCAGAGCGGAAAAAGCGTAGAAAGACAAGGACTGACTGGCCGCGAGGAATGGGCACGCGGAAAATGGAGAAAATTAAGAATTTTGCAGTGGTGGTGAAAGCCATTTGTGAAATCGCGGGAATGATATTTTTTCTTTGGTGAAGATGGAATGATTGGGGGATTCAGCGAATGGAGTTGTCATAAGTACCTGTATGATAAAATGCGTGAAAAGAGAGTTTGACAATAATATTTTCTTGATTGGTTAGGAATATATGATTTTGGCGGAAGAATTTCATTATTAATGTTATTACGCATGTCTGAATAGATTTTCTACTGTAAATATTTTTTCAAAGTCAATATTCATATCTAATGGTAAAAATCCATGAAGATTCAGTTTACGATATAACCTTCCTAATTAAAGAATTTTTACGAAGAATGGGAAAACATGGATTGAAAAAAGTTTATGACCTTACTACATCTACAAGCAAACTTGAAATAAACTTCTCATTTTTCAAACTTTGAAACAATGTTTCTTAACTTTTTCTGTGTAGAAGGATCTACTTCCTTTTAACCCATTCATTCTCATTGTAGCCGTATGGCACATTTAATACATACAAATGATTTTGCTTTTATGAGGTTCCTACGTAATCTATGTGGAACTTTTAGGTATAGTTTCATCCTAGTATGTCCGGAGAACCTACTTTATTTAAAAAATAAGCATTTTTAATACTTTTTTCTTTACAATGCATTTATGCATGAAGAATCCGATATTCAAAAAATAATTTAAGCACAAAAGAGTTAATTACTATATGTCTACCCTCTATATAAATTTCTAAGTCTGAAAGGTCCAAGTAACATTTTCAATAATTTCCGTCATTACACGTCAGCATCATAGTTTCCCATAAACCCCAAGCTCCACATTCTCATCAACTCATTCAAATACGCTCTCTATTTTTTCTCTATCGACTACCACATCACCCACAGACACCAACCTCCGAACCCTCCTCTCACCCTACACAAGCATACACACCCAAACTGTATACTCCTGTCCCTTACTCGCTCGGCTCGATCCACTCCTCACCCCCTCGCATCGCATCCCTTAACCCCGGCGAGCAAGCAACCATAAGTCTCCATCGTCGTCGTCGTCTCCGGTCTTTGAACGCAGAATTCTTGAAGGCTCGCTCGCTGCGCTCTGGTCGAACACGACCAGTGTACACACGAGACAGGGGAAAGGGGTGGAGGGGGGGGGGGAGTATATATGACGGGCGTCGTCGGCCATGTTGTCTTGACATTCCCCCCGCTCGCGATGCCTTGCCGCTACACTGCTGCTGCTGCTGTTGAGGCTGGGTATATTTAGCTCCGCGCCTCCGGGGAACACGACCTCCCTCACATAGTCACAATGTATTTAAGCGTGTGCGCGTGTGCGTGTGTGTATGCGTGTATACAGACGCATGTGTTTGTTTGTATGCACATATGTGTGGTTGTGTGTATGAGAGTGAGAGTCCATATTTGTATGAGTGTTTGTACGTATCTGTGTCTGTTTATATGTATGTATGATGTGTGTTTGTGTGCATGAGAATTCATAATTTTATGCATGAAAGTGCATATTTGTGTGTATGAAAGTGCACATTTATGTGTGTTGAGAATGCAGATTTGTGCGTATGTGCATGTTTGCATTGGTGCGTGAATGTGTGTATGTGTGTTTGCGTGTTTATGAGTGTCTGTTATTACATGTTTAAGTATATATGCACGTTTATATGTATGTGCATGTGTTATTGCATATTTAAGTACATGCCATGTATGTACATGTAATTGTGTATGTGTGTGCATGTGCCTTTTTATATGTGTAAATGTGTGAGTATTGTACGTGTATCTTCGCGTGTATGAACTTACATACCTGTGTATATACGTGATATGTTCATGTGTGTTTGTGTGAGTTAGTGTACGTAAGTGTGTATGTGTGTGCTTGAGAGCGACTAGGCCGCAGTATGTACATACATTCGGATAGCCATGAGCGAATACGGGTGTACATATACGTGTGTCCGAGCACGCACAGACAGTTCAGAATTCGCAAGAGACGAAAAGTGAAGGTGTGATGTGGGATTGGTTTACGTATGGTACTCAAAGATCAGAGACGCGCGCGTGACTTTAAATTTAGGATGTTTGAGGGATTTGGTTGATATGTATAGTCTTTGTTGGATAGTCATCTTTTGGATCGCGTGAAGGAGACTGGATTAAGAGAGTGGATGAAAGGGATCAGGTTGTTATATTCATGATTTTGTTCTTTTCATTACTAGGTATAATGTAATTTTTGTATTTCTTGTATCGCCGAGTATTCTTTACTATATCGCAATACTTTACTGCAATCGAGGTGCTAGTTTAAATGTGACTATTTCTCGAAATATGAATATCAATTTAAAAACGACTAAAAATGCATGCACTCGTCTTAATTATAAAATTCATACTTAAATTTTAATAACCAATCAAACGTTTGTCATGTTTATAAGATGAAACAAGCTCTTTCGTAGAATTGGATAGATAATTTATTTTTTTAAATAAGCTAACATATTATTCAATACTAAATATAACTTTGGCAGAGATGCTCCTATTACGAGAAGTTCCTCAATTTTAAAAAACAAATATTGCAGTAATTGCGAGAACTAAAAGTTTCCTGATCGGCATGAGTTATACCTATTTCGCAATCATCTCATAAAATAACAACAATTGCACTTGTTACAAATCGTAGTAAGCTAAAATTACAGCTGAAGAAATTCCTAATTTCTTTTGTGTACTCTCTTAAACAGCAGCGTATACCTAACATAGTTAATCATTTGTAATCATCACGCAAAAAGTAACTCCACGTCTTCAAACTAAAACCAAATCTCTCTCAATTAAACTCCTTGCCACCATTAACTCTCGTCTCTCCACCTCTACATTTCCATTCTTCTCCATCTCCACGCGTGTACACCCGCACGCATGATGTGTAATCTACGATAAGTTGTCTCTTTCCACCGAAGCATCCGCATCCACCATCGCGCAGAAAAATAAGTCATCAATATCTCCTGCACGGCCTGGCCATCTCCTCCTTACACTCCACGCAGAGATCACCCACACACATTCACTCTCTCTCTCTCTCTTCTTTAACCGAAAGAATGAAGGGTACCGCACGCGCCGGCGACAATACTTTCTCCGGCTAGGCGGGGGCGGAGTCACGTCTAATCCCCAGAGTCAAAATGGAAGTCTCCGGAGACCTTCTCTCCCTCTAGCTGTCTCGCTATCTCTCTTTTGGAGAGGCGAAGGTATTGTCGCGTGGGGGGACGAGGACTGCCTAGGCCGGACAAAACTTTGGCCGAGTCCTGCCTGTGGCTGCACGAGGGAGGAAGAAAAGAGTCGGAGAGAGAGAGAGAGAGTGAGGTTTGGTTGGACTGTGTACTAGGGCGCGTGTATAACGTATTACCGAAAAGCAGGACACGCGTGCGTCTAGGAGGGTGATTTGGATGAGGGGAATTAAGGGAGTGAGGGCGAGCAGTAGTGAGCATTTACCTATACGTGAGTTATGAGGAGGTGGGATGTGGGGGGGTGAAGAATGTATGGCGTTTCGATGTTCTTCTTGCATTTAATGAGGATGGAGCTGAGAAAGTTTAAGTTTGTTGTGGAGTTATGTACACTGGAGGTCGACAGTGCGCATTGAGAAAAATATACACTTGGCAGTAGTTATTGAACGCTCTAGTAAGGCATACTTTACTCGGATTATTGATTTTTTTTAGTAAGAATTACTATTTTATTGCAACGTGAAATAAATTAATAAGAAAAAGTACTCCTCAAATGTAATAATAAGAAAGCGGAATTATTTAAGAGTATATATACATTAAATTTTTTATATTCATGTGTATAAACTATAAACTTTTAACTTTAAATAATATTTTATTTTTTAGTTGTATGCTAGAGAAATTTTCAGTTACCCTTACTTGGTATATTTATTTGTACAGATTCAGCACTAAAAACTCAAGTCCTTTTATAGCAAGATACTCTTTATTTCTCTAAGGGTATTTATATTACATTAGAAAAAAAAACATATTTGTTAATGTTTATGAACATTGCGCTAACAAGACAAGGTCGTCATTTTTCAATTTAATAGTACTAGTACACCTACATTGCTAAAATAAAGCAATACATTAATCATAATCTTTGTACACTAAAAAAATTAGAATATTTTTGCGATGGATGGTACAGAGATTTACAAGCAGCAGTCCAGACCCTTTACACGGGCGCTCGCGACTTCGGCTTTTTCTTTCAACGATATCGCGGGCGCGTGCACGTGTGTGTGTGTATACCACCTGCCAATAGAAGTTCCGCCCAACGACGGGGACGTCGAGGACGGCGGAGACGAAGAAGCGGGACTTTCGATTTTTTTTCTCTTTCACTTCCCGCTTGTCTGTAGAGCGAAAGAGAGAGAGATAGATATAGATAGATAGGAAGAAGCAGTCGCTTTGGTCCACAGGCTGAGACAAATGTGTCGTGGGAGGCTTTTTAAAGTATATTTAAAGACGTCGCGGGAATTGATTTGCTGACGACAGACGGGTAGGAACATGGCTGTGAGTGCTTAGGAATTAGTTATTCTGTCTTTACTTCTGAATAACAGGAATGTAACTAATACGAAGTATACATTTATTATTTATAACGTTGTAGTAATTCTTTAATTCTTATATAGTTTTAGAAGATTTGTGTTGCCCATGTAGAAATTAGAAAGCTAATTTATGACTAAAATAAATAAGAAGATAGCGTTTTACTCAAAATGGACAATAATAAGGTCATTTATTAGTAAAGTGATATTATTATTGATGCTTTTGAAGGATATGTTTGCACCTCGATCTTTATTTGGTTAATAAAAAGATAAATATTTTAAAGAACGTGTTTATAATAGGAAAAATGGACTACATTTTATGTTGCATGTCTTACTAACTTACTTTGCGTACAATATATCTGTCAGCTAAATCTTAAATTATAATATCTCAAATATACCAAAACGTTCACCACACCATCTACTTCCTTTACATACGCGTTGCCGCACTATTTTCAAAATTCCCCGCAACCTCCTGTCGTCATTTCTTTAAAAGGAAAATTCTCACGCCGAACAAAAATATAAATACCCTCTTAAAATTGATGAACCTCAACGCTCGCATCCCCCCGCATATATACATAAATACTTAAAACATCCTTTAAAAAAGAGTGAGAGCAAAGCACAAGGAATTTTCGATGCGCGAGAGCTTGAAAAAAATAAATTGCGCGCGACACGCGACCGAGCCCTTGAAGCCCCAGCATCATATATCTATATACACCGCGGTAGTAGTGGCCGCGACGCGCCGCTCGTAGAGAGAGAGAGAGGGGGTGCCTCTCAATTATTTAAAACGTCGCGCCTCGCCGGCGCGTGTACTGAATATAACGTTTTCAAGATTCACTTTCATTTTCCTTGCCACGGAGAGTGTATACGCAGGCTACGGCCCCTTGTACTCGCAATTCTCATCCGGCGCGCGGTCTGCGAGGAGGAGCCGGAAGAAAGATTACGTACGGGAAGGAGGAGAGAGCGCGGGGGTGTAAAGTGGGAGAGCAGGGATATCGCGCTGGAGGAATCCATTTTTTAGACTTTCATTTTTTAATTTGGGCTGTGTTTCGGTTGTATACTTCTGTGTTAAGTTTGAATTTCGCGCTTTAATGCATCGACCAATCGAGTCGACGAGTTTGTCGTGTTGTCAAGATGGCTGGCGTGCATTTTTGAGGTAGGATTGGCTTTGTTGGTAGATTTTTTGTTGAAGATGATGAAATGGTTGGATGATACTACGAAATCTAATTATTTATGTCTTCCACAAGTATCTAGATAGGTTTATCTAGACGGAAAACTTTGTTGAAAAGAAAAAATCTATGCAGCATAAAAACTCGCGCATTTAGCTAAAATGAAGGATAAGGGACATTGTAAAACTAAAAGCTAAACAAATGTTTTTATGTAAGTATTAAGTATGTAAAAGTACCTACCTATATAAAAACAAAAATAACATTAAAAAACCTATAATTTATTTTTCTCAGACTGGTATATAAAATTATTAATAATTATTCAAATGTACCTACCTAATCTTTATCTAGACAGCTGTATATTTGGATAAACATTTGTCTAGATATAATCTATCTTGTTAATTTTTAAAGATGAATCACGTAAATATGTATTGTATACAGATAATTTGTTGCCTAGGTATCGCTTTATCTAGATACATGTTTGACCACATACTTTGTTCAAAAGAAGTTTGCAAACGTCATAAACAAATATTTTTGAAACCTTTTATACAGTTGCGGAAAAGAAAAAATATTTTATAAAATTTCAGATAATCTAATATATTTTGTCATTACTTGTACTATTTAGGAGAAAAAATACATCGAAAAGCCAAGAATGGTTACATTAAAACGCCACCTAAAAACAAACCAAACATTCTATTCAAAACTAGAAGCACAGGCACGAAAAAGCGACTACGCGAGACTCACTAACCTGGCGAATAATTTCAAAAAACACGGTAGTACAAGACGACACAGGTCCGTGTGTATATAAAGCGGCAACAACCCTCGGCGAATCGTCGGGGTAAGAAGCCCCCTGAAAGGCAACCGAGCGACGGGGCTAACTGCAATACAAGGCGTATAATTTCATACAATCTTGGAGAAACTCCCATTCCCATTCCCACCGAGTCGCGCTTGTTCGCTCTCTGTCTCATCCGTCCTGACTCCTTTCTCCTCCCCCCCCCCCCGGCTCTTTTCGGATTGCCTAGCACGCGCGAGTTCCGCCGAATTCTCCTGCGCGCGCAGCGAATACGGGCGATCGTTTCTTTATTTTTTTAAGCGTAAAAGTGATTTTTATCGGTGTATTTTTTTGGTTTGAGGTTAGTGGTAGTTTGTAAGTTTTTGAAAATATTAATTTTTAAATTTTAAAGTTTAATTTTAAAATTAATGTACGAAATAGGTAGCATATAGCAGAGGGCTCACGAGGAAATTACTATTCGTAGATTTTTTATTTATATTCACTTCTAAATATAATGCTTAGCCCATATGAGAAGTTATTCAAAATCACGCTAATAAACATGTCAAATATTTACAACAAGAAATATTTAAAAATGTAGGAATTTGTTTGCTTACAAAAACACTCTTTGCCATTATTATTTTAGTTTACAAATCAGCGATAGGTGGCGCGTAACAAAAATTATTAACTTATGAAACAGTGCAATAACTTTTTAATTCTTTAAGTATAATGATTAAAAATAGCAGAAAATATAGAAAAAATCATATTCCTGTTGACGATTTTTTATTATAAAATTTTAGCAGTTATTTATTAAGACACAATTTTTCTTGAAGTAACCCCCTGAAAAAGTAGAAAATACTAAAATAAACATATTTTGTTTTCGAAAAATGTTTTTTGGGATTATTTAAAGGTGGCTAAAATTTTATAATAAAAAATCCACAACTTCAGAGCTTGTAAACAGACTGTCAATAAAACGCCTAAAAATTATCTTCTTCTACAGTTTAAAAAAAATGTTGTTGGCAGCTTGTTACTCAATCACTATTCTTTTAGATTCGAAGATAAAAATGAAAATATCTGAAATCACGATTTTTGTAAATGTCTCCGCATAATATAAGAATTCTGTAATAATCTTGTACAATAAACAAATTTAATGTAAACACATAAAGCGCTTATTACACTCAAATAAGCTTACGCATAAAAAACAATACAATCGCACCGCATTGTTTATAAAATTTACAAAATCTCCACATTCTCCAAAACCTGCTAGCCCAGCACATTCCACGACCTTAAACACAAATAGTAAATAGCAGCATACTTCCACGCGAAAAAATACGCAAAACTAAAGCTCCAAAAAGGAATCCACGCGAACATCCCAAGACAAAGTCGAAGACAGCAGAAGCCAGCGAGCGCGACGCAGACCGGAAGCTCACAAGCCTCTCTCTCTCTCTCTCTCTCTTCCACGCGTCCGGAATTTCCGAAAGAGACAGAACGCTCGCGCGCGCAAAAGTCACCCTCCCTCACCTACGCGCGCTTACACACGCACACACACAGAGCGAGAGAATCCCGCGGGACTATCGACTGCCGAGTCCCGAGGGGCGAGTCGATATTCCGCAGGGACGCCCTCTTTCCCTCTCTCTCTCTCTCTCTCTCGTCGACATTCGACTCCTCTAAACACTCGGCGCAAGCGCACTTACGCGGCAGCGGCCGTGGTGGGCTCTTTATTCGTGCGCGGGTAGCGAGTACGCGCCGTGCGGGAAAAACCAAGGGCGCGACGCCGAGGACGCTGTTGAATCGGATTCTGACAAGCGTCGGCGGTGGGTTAGAGAGGGCTTCTTGCGGGGCTTCCTTTTGCGAGACTTTGTTTGGCGATTTGGTGGTTTGTTGTTGTTTTGGGGACGTTGGGGGTGGAGTGTTTTTCTTCGCGATGGTTGAGGATGAGCTTGTTGAGTTATTGTTTGGTTTGGGGGTGAGTTTTTGTCTGTTACTACTGAATTTTGTATTATTGTTTATTAAGACAATTTTAAATCCTCTCTTATGAGGATGGGTAGTTTAATTTCCATATGGAAAATTCTTATTTTATTTTACATTGTTATATTTTAGTAAAAGTTTAAATGATTTTATGATATTATACTAGTTTACGCAACAAGGGAATAAAGTCAATGATCATTCCCGCGGGTGGGTTTACTGTGAAGCGAGGGCATTAATCAGCCGAGGGAATAATCGGCTAAATTTGCGGGATTAAAGTAGAATTTGCAGGAATAAAGTAAAATTTACGGGAATAAAGTAGAATTTGCTGGAATAAATTACTTTATTAAAGTAAAAGCGGGAATAGCGCGTCCCTCTCGTCCCGCTTTTCAGGTCAATAAAGTGGCCATCATAGTTAAGCCGGGAATAAAATGTATTACTAATAGAAAAATATTGCAAATTGACGTCGCATTTCAATACATCAACAGCTTTCTTTTAACTCGACTTGTTCTCGCATAACCATACTCTTTCGTCCATTACTAGTACTACCGAGCCCCTAATTCACAACAGCACCAGCCCTTCATACGCTCAGAAAACGCAACGACACACCTCCTAAAACTCGAAAGTACAAACCGGAACCACTTGCCAATAAACGCTCGCGCTCTCGCCACCACTGGCAATCCACCGCTTCTCCAGCGAAGCGTTGCGCCGCTCTCTCGTAAAGCATAACCCGCGACGAGCTCGCAGAGCTGCCTCTCGCAACCTGCACAGAGCGAGAGAGAGAGAGTGAGACGTTAGTTAGGCACGCGGGAGGGCGGAGGGGTTTACAGGTACAGTGGCGCGATAACGGCCTGGCAGCGGCGCGGTCAGGTTGTCAGCACTGCCTAAGTTATTTAGCGGTTGAGGTTGACCTGCTGGGACGCGCGCAGTTGGCAGCCCTGTCTAATTGTAACGACACCTCTGGGACAAGCGCGCTGTTACCGTTTCCCTTTCCCTCTCTATATGCGTGAATATATACATAGTAAACATGGCCGAGTGTAGGATACGCGTACATGTATGTTTGTGTCTCTGGGTGTATGTATGTCATTGTGAGCGTTGTGGCTGTTTCTGTATGCATGTCATTGCAAGTACATGTGTATATGTGTTATTGTATATATGCATGTGTATATGTATTATTGTGAGTGTATGTTTATGTATGTATATGTATATGTGATATTAACGTGATGTCGAACATGATGATTGTTAACATAATTATACGAAAATGTAAATTTTATGTACGTACATATTTTTGTATACGAATACGAATAATAAGCATAGATACATCGATCTTTCTGAATGCATTTGTGTGTGCATGAGTGTGTGTAAGTGTGTGTGTGTGTGTGTGTGTGGCTTTAGACTGTGGCTGGAAGCTCAAAAATCATGTGCAAGGAACAAAACTACAAAAGACTTAGTAGACGTGCCATAAACGGGATGGGAAGAGGGGAGGAAGGCGATGTACGAGTGGGACGTTGCGGTGGCGAATAACTGCCGCGCATTTCTTTGCGCTCCCTTTCTTTGAAAGAAAGACAAGTAAAAAGGATGTCTTACCGTACGTAGAGACGTTCTACTGCGCGCGGGTTAGTCGGTGTGCAAGCGATTCGCATGTAGGTATTATACAATGGGAGTATTATGGTTTTGCGTCGATGCATTATTGAAGTGACATTGTATTTTACTTAAAGTGGAATAAATGTGCCGAATGTTGGCACATTTACTTAAAATTGGTTTATAAAGTAATCCATATGATAATAAAAGTTACTAACTTGAAGATGACATGACTGTATAAATTACGAAGCTGAGTTCCACAGTTAAATATGATAAATAGCGTACGAATATTGAATCTATTTACAAAACAAAACGGTACGATAACAACCTAAATGAATACAACACTTCATTCATATTAAAATTTGGGTTTAAATAATTGCATATTCTTATTTAATTGCGATAGTTTTCAATACTTCATTTTTCATTCTCACATTCACTACTGAAAAATAAACTAAATTAAATTAAATGGTAATAAAACATAACTATTAAATGCATAGAAAACAAATTTACAATTTCCTATCCTAAAAACTATCAATAGCAATCTTAAACATCACTTACCACTCTCAAAACTTTCCTACACCAATCCAATACAGCAATCTCAACTCGCAATACCTCCCGAAAAGCCCACGATATATCGCCTCTCTCTCTCTCTCTCTCTCTCTCTCTTTTTCTCTCTCATAGATGGCCATCCGATATTTAATTTCGCCGTGGCAATAAAAGGAAACGAGCCGTATCCGTTCGCTCCGCGCGCTATCTCGAAGCAATAAGCAAGTATAATTACGGCCGCGTATATATACGCCAACACCCGACGCGCGATGTTTTTGACGCAATCGCGCGCGCGCGCTCACATACACGAGTGAGAGAGGGGGGGAGAGGGAGAACAGGGGGGGGCGAAATTGCCAAGAGTGTGCAGCCCGCTAGCGGCGGCGGCCCCGATAAGGTCGTGTCGCGATAATCGTTATCGACGCGTGATCAACATTTCTCGGACTACCAACACTCCATAGAGGAGGGAAAGAGAGTGTGTGTGTGTGTGTGTGTGTGTATGGCGTTATGCTGTGGTAGTGTATAAGGTGAGCTGGGGCGGTTATATTCGCTGTCTGGGCGTTTATTTTCCTTATTTTTCCCGGAGAGTGCTTCTATTGACGTTCCTCGGTTATTTGCTGTAAATGTTTGAATGTTTATTGCGATCGGCATTCGATTTGGTTTTTATGAATTGGTTTGTTTTTAGCTGACTGTAGCAAGTGATCTTTCATGTTTATTTTCATGTTAGTAAGCTATTTGCATAGATTCTACTTATGTATAATAAAATTTCACTATAAAACATTGACTACTGAGGGCTCTCTGGTAGTCCAAATTTGTTGTTCAATCAAAATTTTAACAATGAATTTTCAAACGATACCAAAAGATAACTCTTCAAGTTTTGATTTTTGGATAAATAAGTTCTTTATACTGTTTTATAGCAAAAAGAAAATTGTTAATATTACCAAATGTATTTATTTATCAATAGATATTTTATTATTGCACTAAAACAATAATAGGTCTTCAAAATATCTTTTTTATTGTACGTACATTAGAGGTGAACTAGTCGAAAAGTAACTTTATCGGCAAGAACAAACTTCAAAAGGGTTAACTTTAAACATGTTCTGCGTTTATTTGACATAATCCGTATTGTGAAGATTTAAATGTACTATTCTGTTAATAAATAAATTATGTTTGGACGGAAAGTTAATTAATACTGATTAATTGTTCATGATCTAAATTTATATCCGTATATTTCATTCAAACTAACTATATAAAGTGAGCTTTTACGTGCTTTTTTGTCAATCAATTTCAAAAAACTTTTTATTAATTAAATTTCGTACGAGAATGAGCCTTAATGGCTCCGTCTCACCACTATATCTGTGGGTTCCCGGAGAAACGACTTAAGTCCACTATTTGTGTTTTTGAGATATTAAGGTTTAATGTTTTTAATTTCCATTCAAACTAATGTTAAAAAAACTCATAAATAGTCGATATGGTCACCAATTTTTACCCTTACTTTATTTTTTACATACTATGTTAGCATACCAAAATCATTCGAAACTCAACTTTCAAAACAAACTTGAACTTAAGTCGTTTCTCCGGGAACCGACAGATATACTCAATTTAATTTATATATACTTTCCTTCTAACACAAAATTGTTTCCAACAATGCATCTTCTTCCTTAAAATTAAATTCTCACAACGATAATCAATTTTTTGCAACACTTTGTCATAAACAAGACGCCTCCAATCCCCTCTACCTAATCTCTTCCTCGATCTCTCCAGTCTCCTTACAGGCCTATACACCGTCCGGTGGAAGCGAAACTGAGCTCGCGCGCGCCAAAGATCGGGCTGCTTTATTGCAAGCTCACCCTATCTCTCTCTCTCTCTTGCAGAGGGGGAGAAAGGGCAGAAAAGGCTCGTAGCCAGCATTATCATCCCACTCTCTCTCTCTCTCTCTTTCTCTCACTGCTACCGAGGGTTAGAGGACACAAACCCTCTCTTTCCATCGCCATGGCAACACCCACGCGTCGCGCCGAGAACGCGTGGCGGTGGCAGTTTTCTGTGTATAGAACCTCGCGTGCGCGCGGAGCTTCCGCGTATATACAGTCCTGCAATATGGCGACGATAGCTCGCTTACCTTATCGCGCGATTTTTTCCTCTCTTTTTGGAGATTTTGGAGTCTTGTCTTGTGCTTCGAGGTTCGATTGTATGGGAGTGATGGGCGTGCGTCGTTTTACGTCGTATTGTTCGTTTTTAGAAGAGCTGAATGGAGCGCGCGCGCGTGTTAGATTAAGATGGAGGAAATTGGGACTGGCTTTATTCAGCATTTTGACGTGTTGTTTTTCTTTTATATTTTGAAAGCGGTAATGTTTAGCATAGTGAGTTCAAGGGTATGTAATTTGTTTACTTTTTTGTGAAGGTATATGATAGTATATCGTAATTTCGTATTTTGAGCTGGAATGAAGCTTTGGAAGAACGATAGAAGTGTAATTTTGCCACTATCTATTTATTTACTTACTTACTTACTATTTTATTTTCTTTAGAAGGAAACGAGTAATGCTAATCAATCGATATTTTCAGTTAACTAACAGTTAAACTAAAAAATTAATTTTGAAAATCACTCTTAGTATAGAATGCTTTGAGATGCAACTTTTGAACTTATATGCAAGACTTCATTAAAATAAATACATGCCTTTTTATTAATTTAATTTAGAAACATTAATGTTTTTAATACGTGTAGTAAAAGCTAATTATATCAAATGATAATTAGTTACAGAATAATTTTATAGAGTGACAAGTTTCAAAGCTCTCTTAGAGAAAAGAAAAAAGTATATTTCTGAATATTGGTGAACACTAAATGGCGACTGTCTTACTTTTCAGTAAACAAAAAGTAAAAAATCATTCTCGCGTACATGAAAAGTCGCCAATATTAAATTTTACTCGTACTAAAATTCGAATAGATCTAATAAATAAAATATTCAGCAGTACTGAATCATCAAAATTAAGACAATTTCCCTTTGCACCGAACTCCCAAATCAAATAATCCACGCCAATCTCCAAAATAAAATTATCCTTCCTCCACTCATACTCGGCACTGCTATGCACACGTCTACATACCACACAGAAAAAATCGCAAAAAGAATCCAAAAACTAAAAAAATTAATTTCGTCGCCCATCAGCCCCAACGCACCTTCCCTCCTTCCCTCGTCCTCGCGGGAGCTATTAAAAAAGAAAAAGAAAGAAAGAGAGCAGAAGACTCCAGCAGCGACCGCGGCTAAAATTAAGACAAATTTTTTAATAAAGCCCGATAGCGATCCGCTATATACAGTGTCCGCCTCTGTCCTCCGCGCGCGTATAATTGCCCGAGAGATACGCGCGATAGTCCGCGCCACCCCCCGAACGAAGATAGCCGGCGCAGGATTTCACCCAATTGGATTTTAAAATTACGCGGAAATGGGGTAATGTACGGCGATTCCGTAATGCTTCCTCCTTTCTCTGGCTCGCGCTCGATTCCTGCATGGGTTAAAGGTGGAAAAGGGTTGGAGCGCGCCAATGGCACGTGAATAATGCAGAGCCGAATAATGCGGATGAGATAGAATGTTGATCATTTTGTGTAGCTGTGTGTAGCGCAACGTAGGGAAATTATTTTAGTTAAATATAGGTGATTTTGTTTATTTGCACAATGCATTATCGAAGTGTGTTTACCTTGTTTAATAGGAGATATAACTATGACATCTTAGCCTGATGCTATTTACATTATTGGGGAATCTATAAAAGATATTGACAAAGGTATGCGAGAGTTTATTTAAAATCATGTAAGAAGTTTAATACAATATTTTTAAAATTTAATTTACTTTATTTTCATTACAATAATAAACTATAAATGTTACATAAAAATCACAAACATTTATAGGCTTTGAACAATGAATTTTCTCGGTCGAATAAATAATATGTACTAAATAAAAATAAATATTATTTTATTCTAATAAACGATTTTTTCAAAATTATATTAAAACTAAACATTTTTTATATTTTGCGAACTTTGTTTCCACTGCAGGTTCTTTTCAAGCACACGCACAATGAAAACAAAACATAAAAGAATTCCTCTCCACCATCCCCCATTCGAACATCTTAAAAATCAGCCCCGTTCACTCAATAAAACCCAGAACAACATTTACCCCGATTATCTCGAATTTTCCTCGAAACTCCGGCGCTTCTCGTATTACGCGAAAATCAATTCGACGTGCGAGTGCGCGGAGCGCGATTCAATCTCAGACTGCGAATTCCAAAGTTAAAGCTCGCCGGCGCAAGACGACGAGAAAATACGCGAGCACGCGTCGAGAAGAGGCAAAAAAAAAGGACGAAGCACGCGACGACGAAGGATGGAAAGCGAATTTACGTACACGCCCGAAAGTGCGACGGAGGGCGCAACTCGCAAGTTCCGCGCGCACTGTGCGAAGGATTTTACCGAGTTTTCGAACAAGCGGAGCGCGCGCGGCGGAAGATTCCCTCAAAGGGGAATCCCCCCCGCGTAAAGTGTGGCGAAGACGAGGAGGAGGGGAGAGAGAGGAGTATAAGCGAGTTAGCTAGATAGTCTCGCGTATATTTCGTCGGTATATCTGTCCTCGTCTATGCGAGCGCTCAAAGGAGCAATATTAAAATTACATTTCAGCCACCTCGTTCGACAAACTACAGGCGGTTACACCTGCTTTTCCTTTAAGTCTATGTTTCACGCTTCTTAAATAATATTATCCAGGATTATCTTGTTAAGATAAATGATAAATTTATGGCTTTTTAAGACTCATTTTACTTTTGAATTGTGGTGTCAAAGTCAATTAAGAATTCAAATTTGCCGCCTTAAATCTTACCGATCATAGATATAGAAATAATTAATTGTGATAAATATTTATAGACCAAATAATGAAAATCCAGGATACTATTGCTTTTCCTTGTATAATAATACACCGTTAGACAAATTATCAAGCAAATATTTAAGAACTTCTACCATTTGAATAAACTATCCAGACTAGATTGAACTATCTAACTAGATAGACTAAATAGAAATATCGACAATATAAGCTCACTCTACTTTTTAAATAAAGTAATATGTAAATTATCAATTTTTGGTTAAAATATATTAAATTTATCATAATTTACAAAGGATTTAAATCGAGAAGCAACGACAAATGCAATAATAATCATCTTTTTAATAAAATCACAAACAGCATTACAGAGATCAGTTTATCTACTTCCCTCTCAATCTCACTAGAGTCAACGCAGCGTGCTGCAGTGGAACTAAGTTAGCTGGAATTAAGTGAAGTCTCACGATTTCCTATCTCCACCTCTCTCGCTCTTTATGCGTTATATATAAAGCCTGGGTACCTCCCTCTTTCTCTTTCTCTCTCTTCGACGAATTCGCTTACTGTCGCGCGCGCGCCGCCACTTAAGCTTCGCGCGCTGTGTACCTACACCACGCGTACCTGTATAGCAAGAGGATCGCTTTGAGCGTGGGAATTCCCCGTAAGTTTCTACGGCTGCCTCGTCTCGTTCTTCTTCTCTCGCAATTGTGAAATATGAATCGACTTGTGGAGGAGGAGAGAAAGTTATTGGCTCGTGGATTTCTAGGAGTTGGAGGGAGCTCGGATTGAGGGATTATTGAGATGAGCTTGCGAGTGCATACTGATTTTTATTTTTATTTATGTAGATGCTTTTGTTTATATTTGTATACAGGTTATTATTTGAATACAGAGTCTTCGACTTTCTCATTTATGAATTTGGTCCTAAACAAAGTCCTCTGTTTAGATAATTTTATTGACGATTTATAAATATCAGAATTTCTTTATATTTATTAGTAGCTCGATAAGCTATAATTAAAAGAAAAAGTTAGAAAACTAATAATAAGCAAGCTAGAGGATATGAATAAAGTAATATAAAAAATGTGTATTCTCAATCAATAAAGTCAAAGCAAAGTAAAAATAAACATTTACTAGTTCGAAAGTAGATAAAGCTAGGTTTAGTCCGGCGCACATCCGATTAGTTTATGATATAATATCTAAAATTTTAATAATCCATATTTCACTTCGCTTTCCCATCCAACTGCGCGAAATAATTCAGATACTCGATTAAAACGCCAGACTGTCTCGTATTCTTGTGGATTAACCACCGCGCCGCACGCGATACACGAAAGGAGGTGCGGCAAAGAGGAAGAGTGAAATTCAGAATTTCTCTCTCTCTCTCTCGCTCGGCATATTATGACGGCGAAATTGCCGGCCGCAAAATTATCTCGGTGCCGTGGGCTCGGACAATGCGTACGCGCGACATTTCCATAAGCGCGCGAATGTGTCCACTTCGTTCCGCGTGGCGAGCCAACTTATTCGCCCGTTAATTCGCGAATAATCAGTCGTGCAAAATGAACATCGAGTTCTTGGCTGTCTTGAATTACGCTTTAAAAGTTGGAAAAATTCTTTTGTAAAAAGTGGTATTTTTTATTTACAACCAGGCATTAGTCAATTAATATCATACTCGTTTTCTATAACAAGAATTACCCTCTTACTTTAACTCTAATAAGAGTTTTTAAATTATTATTTCTGCTTAAAATAGAATATCAGCACAGAAGGAAAATTAAATTAGGTAACAGCACTTTGAATTTATAATATATCGACTTTTTGTTCTACTAATGAAAAAAAATTAGAATAATATTCTGTCACGTATTTAAGGCGAAACGGATACTGAAGTTCAATTATTAACATATTCAATTATTACAAGCTCCGTTATAGAAATCAGACAATTTATAGGTCTCCTTTTTACTAGAAAACTAGCCATATCCATAAAAGTGTACTAATTTCTGGCCAATAATATGTGACTTTTCTATAAGATCTTCTTCGCAACGCCTTTCCTTTATGTATTTACAAATGAAAAGAAAAAATTGAGAGTTCATAACTATAACAGAATAAATCCATTATGGAATTTTCGACAGCTGTCACGAATGTTCAAACATTAGTGACAATAATAAAAATTATAACTCGAATACACTATGTATTAATTGCAAAATTGAAATAAGATAGTACAGCAATGGCGACTTAATAATAATTTCAATAACTACGTAATTTATAATGTTCATCCAAAACAGTTACTATTAAGAGAAGTCCGTATCTTCTGTCCTTGTCTAATCACGTTTTTGTTATTTATTCAAATAGTAGTTTGTTAATTGAAAAACTGAGAGTCGTCCCCAATTCTTCGTAAAATAAGGAATATTTTGAGACCTAAAATAATATTTAACATTATTTCCTTTTCGAGAATACTTCGAAACGCGAAAGTTGAGGTTAGGTTTTCCGTTTCGAACTATTCTCCGAAAGTAAATAATGTTAGGTACTCTTTTAGGTCACAAAATATTCCTTATTTTAAGAAGTATTGGGGATCACTCTTAGTCTAACAATTAACAAACTACTATTTGAGTGATTAGTAAAAATGTGATTAGACAAGGACAGTAGATACGGCTTCCTCTTAACACCAAAGTATATAGGAAACGAAGTATCAATCAAAGCATCCATCGAAATACTCAAGACTCAAGAACCGAAAGTCAACAACCCAAGTCCGAGCAGGCGCTTAAATCGCCGGCCGTTAAAGCCCCGTCCACAAGTACCTCGCCACTCAACTAAGCGCTCTCGCTCTCGGCTAATAAACGTCGTCTAGTCGTCGGGTAAATCGCGCCTAATTCTCCCGCGGTAAATCGCTCCTCCCTCTCGCTCCCAAACATCCACCGCGCACCTCCTCCCACGAGTATATACTACAAACCGCGTGCAATGCTGTCTCGCGACTAATGTGATAGACTGCCATTAAGGGAACCCCGCGAAGACGACGTCTCCTTACACCACATATACACACACACAGAGTCAGAGAGAGAGAGAGAAACAGAGAGAACAAGAGAGAGGGGTATAAGTGGCGAGAGCATAGAGGGCGCACGCGTCGGCCTTGTTTCTCCAGGTAAAACGTATTACTTATCCATGAATTATGCAACGTCTTACAAGGGTGCAGGGTATAGCATGCCGAATATAGCCGAGCTTACGTATATACACTTCCGTCTTACGCAGCTGTACGAAGCTCTTTTCGTGAAAGACAGAGATAGGAGCCAGGCCGTTGCATTCCCGCGGGACTCTCTCTCTCTCTCTTTCTCTCTCTTGGCTGTCTAATCTACCTTGCATGCTCATAATTACGCCGAGGAGAAAGAGCGTAAGCTACGAGATGCTGCTGCTTCGGTCAGCAGGTAGCGAGAGTCTGCCGAAAGACTTAACCCAGTCAGCGCCTAAGTATTGTCGAAGCTGATTACAACGGCTAAATGGTTTAGGGCAATTTTATCCTGCCGGCTGGAGCTGGTGCTGCTTCTTTCTTTTTTGGAAGGGTATATACCTACATTGGAAGCCCTGGTAACTAATTTACAGGAGAATGCGTTGGCTTTTTCTGGAGGAGGGAGGGATGACAAGTTTTGTTGGAGGGTTATTGAATGTAATTTTTACGAGGGCTGGGGAAAGGGATAGATTAAAAGGGAGGATGTGATGTTGTTGATTATGTTTATTATCATCGTTTGCCTACTGATTAGAATTTTTTTTAAATAGATAGGACACAGTTTCATAGTAGCTTTGTATCTTTCGATGCTTTAGTACCCAATTTTCTTTTTTATAATTAATATTTAATGATTCCGGAAATAAGATGAAGGCTAAAGAACAATCTGGAAAAAGGAATGTTTCTTGCATATTTCTCTTGCCCAGTTTCAAGTATAAGGTTAAAAAATACATTTCGAAGCTATCTTTGAAAATACTAAAAGTAAAACAATAGCTTAAAAGAGTTTCTGACCCATTTTAATTACAAACATCCACTTGCGATGTTTTTACTATTGGTTTACAAATATTAGAAAGATTCACAATCTGTACAACTATGAATATTGTCAATATTTGTTAGATCCCCCAGTATTATTCGTTATTGTAAACCAACCAAATAACGCCATCATTCTCACCGACTCGAAATCCACAAGAAATAATACATCTTCTTTATGTTTGCCTCGACAGGCAAAGACTTTCTTAACATTATTCTCTAAACAGTATCATCGCTCTCTAGATAATTCTCTATTCGTTATAAAATGTTCTAAAATCAACCGTCAAAATAGTTTTTGAAGCTCGTCAAACATAAGTATCGGCAAACGAGCTGCCGATGTTTGGCACTCAACTTCAGACCAGGAAGGCGAACTACCACCGGAAGATGAAAGAGCGAGAGAGCTATAGCGTTGGGTTAGCGCAAGGAGGCGTAATGGAGGCTGGTTAAACATTAAGCATCCCCTGATACCTTCGGCGGTGCTACTACGAGTGGCAGGGTACGGCAGTACCTCCCTTACCATAACCCCAGCCAAGGTGTACGCAAGGGGTATGCACACCTCTGGCGGAGCCCAGTTGTATATATATATATAGATATATATATATATATATATATATATATATATATATATATATGTATATGTATATGTATATGTATATGTATATATATGTATATGTATATATATATAGGCGCGTACCGATCGCGCGCGGGCCTCGGCCTCTGTACACATTCTTATTAATTGAGACTCTTGGCTATCTTCATTATGCATTCCTAGAGAGGATCGCCCCGGGGCTCGCAGCCTAGAAGCTTCGGCTTCTCCCTCCGTTGCTTGGCACTTGGAAATATAATGATCGTAGCTAGGATCTGGAAGGAGGTAGGTACACATATAGATGGGTGAATATTGACCGACGTTCTGAAAACTTATCGTGTTAATGTGCTTTTTGTTTAAATCATATTTAAACATGCAGGTGAAGGAAATGATAGATTTGAATAACCAAAACTATTCGAAAAACTTCGAGTACATTCTGAATTTAGTTGTATTCATTTTCGCAGTTTCGTCATATTAATCCTTGATGATGAATCAATTGGATTATCAAAGAATAGAAAATAAGATGATTGAATGAACAAAGATTCAGACTTATAAATTCCTAACAACTTGTAATGTTGTTAAGATTAATGATAGAAATATTACTTCTGCTACCATGCTAGCTGTGATGATACAAGTATTATTGCTGCTACCATTACTGGCTGTGCTATATAGTAATAATATTTTAGTGGTCATATCATTATAGTATATTGTATACCATGGGAGAAAAGTATGCTTTTATTGGTTGCGTGTGAGGCTTGAAAGACGAGTCGAAGGCGACCAAGTACGAGCCGAAGGCGAGTGTGCATTGCGAGCTGAAGACAAGTATTGCAAATACACAAGGGCGAAAAAGGCTTCCCCCCCCCCCCCCATGGTGCACACCATAGTTTTTGTCAAACATGTGTTGATGACGTACTTTCTTGCCTATGATAGGAAACTAAATTTGGCCGTTCTTCGACACGGTGCAAACACATGCTTCTTAGACTGTAAAATCAGCCTATTAGAGTATTTAGGCATACCTAAACATGTGGTATCATCCGAATGGTACCCCATTTTTAGAGGTCTCTAAGCTTTCTTAGGGCTTATTTTCGAAAATTTACTTTACCGACTATCGGTCGGAAACCGGCTACTTTAGTCCCGTTATATGGGCATGGAAAAAACGCGTTTTCATGCAAGTGTGATAAAAAATCTTTAAATTACGATTTTATCCTTTGAATATGTTACTAGAAATGTTATGTTTGGCTTATTTTAGATTTTTTAATTTGACAATTTATTGAATAACTCAATAATACCAAAGAACAATAAAAGTAAATTTGTTATACATACAATTTTATCTGTCATATATTTGAAAACGCTTTATGTAAAACCTAGCTACTTAGCTTATCAAGATTTTAAAGTGAACGCTCCAAATATACTACAAAGGACACCAAAGGGTAAAAAATATACATGTATAAGTCAAATTAATTATATGTGAATCAGCCATAAATATTTTAAAACCATTAAGCCAGAATTGTCCAACGTATCCCAAATAGCTTACACCAGCTCAAAACACAATAATATCTATTTTAGCTCAATAAAAAAACGCTGCACTACACATCCCGCGAGTCCATAAATATCCAAAAGTGTCGCGCGTCAGTGATAACAAAGACGTCGCCGATTACACTTGTATAAGCCCGCGTACGCGCGCCCTCATCGAACTAATGTCCTTGGGGTCAAGCTACTCTATACGTCGGAGCGCGCGAGGCGAGTACACAGAGGTTGGGTCCGTATTAATAGGTGATTAGCGCACTTCATGGCCGTGCCTGCCTTCGCTATAGATACTTGAGCGAATAAAATCTTGCCCCCGCATCGAGCAGCGTTGGAGTTTCGATAAGGGCAGAGGCAATGAACTGAGTCTGCAGTGTCATCATATTAACCTCTTGCTTTCTCGTGTTTTTCTATTTACGAGGAGTTAGGGATGTTTGCTAATTTCTTAAGTGGAGTTTTAGGTGTAATAAAGCGTTTATGTTGAATATTTGATTTTACTTTATGGGAGAGAAATATTATTCATTGATTAGACTGTTTAGAAGTGTCATTTTATTCGGGATCATTGATTGTATTGCGGAACAGTTTTCATTTTTGTTACTTCCCACACACTTTCTTATCACACCTCCTACTCGAAAAGGAGTGACTGTACTTCTTTACCTAATGAGAAATAATTTACTTTTAAATTATTGTTAGATTTTGCCGTTGTTCTGAAACAGCTTTATGTGGACCATGACTGAGCTAAAAAATACCGAAATTGAATAAAACATAACCAGAAGTAAAGATTTGATGACTATTTTCATATTTGTTTTATATTATAAGATACTTAATTTGAGTTATAAATTATTTATCATTATATACCCAAATTCTTATGAAAATAAAATGTAAAATAATTATTATCAATCTACAGAAGTTTAGGGGAGTGTAACTATCAGTTTCGAATTAATGTTCAGAAAAATCTGATATTTTGTATACTAGAAAGTTTTGACCTTAAACTTACTCATATACATTTTTAGAGAGCTTCACCAACCCAGAAAAAAAATATTAAGAATTTTATATTTACGTTTTTTACGTTTTGATCACGTACCCTTATGGGAGCTCACGTTTCCGGCAGTTGCAATCAAGAAATCCATTAAAACTGCTATTCTGATTTGTACGAAACTTTGAGAAATATATATGTAATATCCCATAAATATAATGCATAAATCCAAATGTTGATTCACCAATTTAGAGACCTAATATAAGCAAACGAATAAAATTTGACTCACGGAGTACCGATAGTACTCCCTTAACGAGACAGAATATTAGCTTATAATATTTTAATGGAAATAGAAATTCAATAAGATTGAAACTAAAAAATACGCTTTTTTGAATGAAATTTACAATGAGAGGAAATAAATAGAGAAGAAGGCGCAAAAGTCAAAGGTTAGCCATCGTCGCATTAAACAGGGATTTGAGCGGGAGAGAAGAAAGAAGAGGGGCTGTTGAAAACATGATTAAAGATCCTTCTGCGTCGGAGAAAATGGATTTCTGATACGCGTAATGCCACCCTATTTGCTTCTATTACGCCTAAGTCTTAGAATAAGCCCCTTGTGCTCATCTCACACCCCAGTATAGCAGCTAAAACGTATTTACTATGTCGAATATCACTCGGAAAGTAGAAAATAAAACTCATACTAGGAATAAGAATCAGGCTAAAGGGATATGTTTTTGTTTTTTATAAAATTAGAGAAATACAAATGATAAAATAATCCTAATAGAAATGAAATGACTTCTTTGGCTAATATTTAAACTTTTAACATGTCATCTTGCTTGTTTATGCGTATTTATTTAAAATAACCAGTTATTTATCTCGTAATCATCCACTCGCTAACATATGAGTTTCAGCGCTGTAATGTGCTAAGTAACTAAAATATTTTATCAAAAAACTAACATTTCAACAATTCCTATCTACAAAAACAATCATTTTTAACAAACTGGCCAAAAACTGGGAAGAAAAACCTCTTCATTTACTACCAGAGAGCAACAAAATAAATAAAAATTATAAATTGAACATACGAAAAAAGCAATCGTCTGTGAATGTAAGAACCGGAATCGTAGATGATCGCTTTTTATCCGCAACCGATTCTTTTTTCACCCGTTGATGGAAACCCGTTAATTGGTACACGGAAGCACAAACAGAAACTCGGCGCTGCCGGCTGCAGCCACTCCGATGATTTATTGCGAGGTTTGATTGAATTTATCGAAGCTCGCGCTGTTTGTACGTATTGGCCACTTTGCCGCTACTGCTCCGTCGTTTTTCTCACCCTATTTAGCTTTTTTCATTTGCGCCGCGAGCGTTGCGCTTGTCGTGCCGCGGGTATATTTTTTTTCTGTTTTTCAGGTGCAGCAGCGAAATTTGACCTTGTCCTCTCGTTCCTTTTCGGTTATAAAAATGCCTCGTTCTCTTCGCATTTCATTTCTGTACATTTCGAACGTTGGAATATGCGAATAGATGGCGGAAATGATTTCTTGTTGTTCTTCTTTATTTAATCAGAAACGAAAGGATTTTTTGAAACAGAGAACATTGTTAGTATATTCATCGCGATTGGATTGTCGGTTACTTATTTACAGTCATGGACAAGTACACTAACGAAAAAATTTTTTTTAATAAAATCATGTTTATAGAACGCAACATTTGTATATAAACACCATGATATATATATTTTTAAATTTTATTATTAAGATAAAAGTACGAGTGATTGGACACTCGAGCCCATTATTTGGACAACTAAATATTAAGTTTTCTCTTTCTATCTACAATGATATGTGTTAAATAAACTATGAAAATACTTTAATCGTTAAATAATCTTTAATAAATCGCTAAATATACACTTCATAATAAAATTGTGATCATTCGTTATTGTGTAATTTGTCCAACCACTGTAATATATCCAATCACTGATACGTTTTATCTACCAAAGAATCAAAGCCAAAACCAATTTGATAGGTAGTAATAACATTTTTAAAATATGTCAAAATACCTTGTCAGATATGAAATTTTTATGTAGTTGAACGTAAAAAGCTGTTAAGTTTTACTTTTAATCTTTTATATTCTTATTCACGTCTATTTCCCTTATAGGAATAAATAAAATATTTGTATGTTGATGCCTATTTGAATTATTAAATTCACACTTGACAAATAAACTGAAACATTTCCGAATCTGAACAATCCATCATCTTTATTCTTACATCGACAAATCTACAGCCCACCCTCACTCGCACGCGTCTCGCCGTCCTTAATTCCGCAAAAAATCTCGTCACTCGACGCGCGCATGATGCGAAATGACTCGAAGAGCTCTCGCTATCTAACGCACAGGCGCTAGAAGGATAAAAATCTAATAGACGCCCGACGGAATCGAGTTTATTCCCCTACGGGGCTGCCGAAACTAACACCCCTCGCGCTATATCGATGTCCCCGCACTTCTCTCTCTCGCGAAAAACGAAAATCCAGTTCGCATTTGAATCAGCCGGTAACGCAATCCATTAGGCCCCTAATAGCCAATACCTTCTCATACGTGCGCGAGTAATGCAGAAGATAGGGAGGGAGAGAAAAGAAAGGAGAAAAATAGAGAGAGTATCAGAGTATCGCGAGGAAATAGGTGACGAGAAGATATATACGCTTTCGCGCGAGGACGTGTCGCCGGCGATTAGCCGACCCTCGGGATGCGTATGGCGCGTGTATATATACGTAGACTGTATAGGAGAATCTGTGTGTCTTGCTTCTTCGGCGTGCGCTGGTTTCCGAGACGGCGAATTTTGTATCGGTTGGTGGTAATCGATCCTGACAGCCACGGCTAAGACAATAATCTCTCTGGGAGTTCGTATAAGGATATCTTAGACTTTGGTGTCCTGGTCGTAGTTCGCAATTTTCTCGCAAAGTACATTTTTTTAACTGGATATGCATTATTTTAACTATATATGTGTAGCCTTAAATCGCAAAGATATTCTTGCAATCCACACTGTTAAAAATAAATGATTGAAAATTCAAGAACTCAATTGAATTTTTAATAGCATTCTGCACCACAAAAATTAAATATCATAAAACTTGCATAAAAGTACTTTTATACAGCAGTAGTTTTTAAAATGATTAAATTAACACATACTTCCAATCTTATTATAGGTACTTAAGATAGATTTATTCAAACAGATAAATATAAGGAGGATTCGAGCCTACTTAATTTTGTTATTAATAATAGAAAGTATTAATGGTAGAGAAAGAGTATAAAATCTAATCGGCTATTTGATATTGTTTTTATGCTAGTGAAAATTTTATAAGTTTTTTCAGTTACATGTACTTGAATTTACTTAGCAATGCATGCCGAATCATACATTCAATAAAATGTTACTGAATTTCGTTTTCAGTTACTAAAAATTGAATTTTCAAATACAATTTGTAATAGAATTTTCAAGCAATTTTTAACAGTGCAGATATTCTTTTATCTCGATTAGTATCTCAAAATACCTATCCATGGATATGCACTCGATGCATTAAGCACAAACTTCCGAATAACTAGCAACATCAAATTTTCACAAACAAATTCCCACCCGATATTCCCACACTCTCCCACTACCAAAACACCGATCGAACAAAAGCCGATCGCTGCGTTCTCTCTCCTGTACCTGCACCTCCAACATAAGACGCATACACACACACTCCGACTAGATGGAATTCGCGCGCGCGCATATATCCAGAGATATCGCCTCGGGCTGCCGCTGCTGGCGCAACGTCGTGTTTAGAGCGAGATTCGCGCCTCCGATAAGCCGCGGCACCGGCTGTATATATACGGCACAGTGGTACATGCACACAATGCCTCGCGAATGCTGCGCAACACCCCATCCGTGGCGCGGCGCGGCGTCTCGATAGAATCTTAACGCCCTCTAAAAGCGAACGAAATTAAATGTGCCAGGTCGTGGTGCTGCTGTGAAAGGGGAGAAACAGAGAGAGAAAGAGAGAGGAGGGGATTCTTTTTTAGAGCTAGTGAGTATTTTGTTTGGAGAGTGGTAAGATGCATGATCGAGACGTGTTTTTATGGTTATAGGGAGACTTTTGTTGCTGAATTAGATGAATAATATACATTGTTTTTATTGTACTTGATCTAACAGTCTATCTATCGCATTTCATGATGAATGGCCCAAAATTTTAGGTTAAATTATAATTAAAGGTGGTGCTTTACAAGAAATAACATTTTTCATATCGTGGTAGTATCTTCGTACATATTGCTTTTTAAAAAAAGTGATGTTTGGAAGAAAAGAATACGAACAAATTTTTCAGAAAGAGTATATCAAACTTACTTTGTATACAACTTTGTCACACAACCCATAATTTACATTTTTCATCTAAATCTCAGCCATCCATTCTTCTCTTACTCTTCTTTTGGAAATTGAAAGTATGAAAAATTGGGTGTTACGTGATAAAAAGAAAGCGAAAAACAGGCTCCCACAATTTTACAGCATAAGTCTTTACGGGGAGCAGAAGAACGAAAAAAAAATCCTGAAAATATTGGTTATACCCCTCTCTCTGTTACTACGACGAGGAGGAGAGAATACAAATTGAAAGTATGCGTTAGATTTTTCCATGGAGTGCCGGACGCACTCCGCAAGGGGATGACAATGGCCTCCCACGGGAGTGCGAGAAGGCTTGCTCGTATATATATATACACTAGCCGTTGGCTTTTGCCACTGTCTTACTATGTCTCTTGCGCTCTTTTGCTCGATCACTCCGTGTCTTTCTATACCACCCCCCCCCCTGAACTCCATCTGTTTTTTTTTGTTTTGCGTTGAATATACTCTCGCTTTCTCTCATTCGCGCTTAATATCTTTTTTGGATTGGACATATAGACGCTCTTGCTGCCCTTCGATTTCTATCTTCTTTATCGGAGCTTACGTATTCTTCCCTTTCCCTTTTCTAGATCTTTTGTTTTCTGTGATTCAGACTCTTCGGAGTTTTCATGTTCAATTATGATATTTGATCCATACGTATGTCTTTTCGTATACACAAAAATGGCACAAATATATTATTTTACATTATTTTATATACATAATAAAGTATTATGGTAGTGTGTAACACATATATGCTCGTTAAATATTTATTTTACAATACGTTTGAATTAAATTACACTTTGTTTATAATATCTATTATGTCAATAAAATCGTAGCATTTTATTAACACATAAATATGCACAGACAGACACACACATCATTACGCACATAATTACTCTCTATCTCTCTCTCTCTCTCTCTCTATTCTTAGTCGTGAAATATGTTGTAATGTACAAAATATAAAGAATATATTTTAATAAAGAGTAAATTTATCTGCGTGTGTGATGAGTGTATCTGCTGAATTGTAATTGTTTTTAAATTGTGACGTGATGGATGTACGTGTATGCAAGAATGACTAAACTTTCAGAAATTGTTATGGAACTGTGATATAAACAAACTGTGATATTAGATAATGACAAATTTGTGCAACAATTTTTTTATATTTATATACTGACGACCTGTGATAGTGATCAAAGACTTTAATGTAATGACTAAATAACAATTTTTATGTAATGTATTTTTGCAAATAATGACAAATAAATCGTATATCTATCTATCTATCTATCTATCTCTCTCTCTCTCTCTCTCTCTCTCTCTCTACAAATTGTAATTATAGATTGGCTATCGCTGTTAGCCTGAAAATTTTCAGTTTTCAAAAGATTAATGCGACAGCCAATCAATACATTTTTATAAGAATCTTCAATTCTACATTTTATTTCCTTTCTATATTCCTACTTTTCAATCCTTTTCACACTCGCACTACCTCACTATACATGCCAGCGTCCTCTCCGCATTTTCCCTTCCTATATCTAGCAGGCAAGCCGGCGGCGGCTGGTGACTTTTTTCCTCGCGCATATCCCTCTGTCTTCACACGTACACTGCGCATACCTGTGTGCGCTATACCCACCTTTCTCCTCCCTCTCAGACAGCCATTTCTCTCTCTCTTTCTCTTTCTCTCTTCCTCGGTATCCTCCGTTCACTGGGGGCTGCGGGCCGAGCGGCATCCCCGAAAAAATTTCACGGAAATTCAATATCCCCCTCCGATATTCTACATAATTCATGAAAATTGAGCCGCTGCCGCCGCCGGCTTTTTACACTGCGAGCGCTACTAGTAGCTACTAGTACTGCCTCTCGCTCTTTTCTTTATTTTTCGGGGGCTTCTGTAGCTATTCTTGCGCCTCTCTTGCACCGCGCCGTGCATGTGTACATGTCGATGTCAGAGTCGGGAGGGTTTTCTAGTTCTCGAGATAGCTGCGATGCTCGAAATCCTCGGCTGCGCGTGTCGGGGAACAAAGCGAAATATTCACGCGAGTGCTGCTCCTTTATAAAAGTTCTCCTATTCCTTGTGGTCCGTAATATGCTTTTTTGTTGGTTATACATTTTTAAACTGTGATTATTATTTACTGAATAATGATTTAAGATAATTATAACTTATTTATCTGAAGTTTACGATAATGATATTTAGAGGTTATGTTCGGCCCGTGCTCTTGAAAAAAGGAGATTTACATTTTTTGAATATATAGTTCTATCTTTTGTTCTCATCGTTACTTTAGAGTATTTAACATTTTATTTTTCTACATGTAGAAAAAAATTTGCTAAACAGGCCATTAGCATTGTTTATCTCATAAAAATAAATTACCCAAACTTATGAATCAGCGTCTTTAAGATGGCACTCTCGCGCAGTATTTACAAAAACAAGGCCGAAAAGCTGGGGCGCCTTTTTCTGCAACCCTGGCCAAGAGTCCTAAAAGGTCGACTTTCGGCTGCTTCGGCTGCGTCGGCGGGCTCTGACTTTAATCTAGAGAAATACTGAATAATGCAGTCGGCCAGAGCGAGGCCACGATTGGTTCATGCACTATTCAGACGCACTTTCGCGCATGTGTGTGTATATATATATATATATATATATATATATATATATATATATATATATATATATATATATATATATATATATATATATATATATATATATATATATATATATATATATATATATATATATATATATATATATATATATATATATATATATATATATATGTACGAGAGCACGCGCGTATACGTCCTTTTAATTAAGTTTCCCGGCTTTAAGGAGCATTAAGCACCTCGTCGACCGCTTAAGAGTGAATTCGATTGCTGATATTTTCCCTTCTGTTTTGCTTGTTGCAGGTTCTTCCTCAAATTCTTCCTCAAGTGCAATCAGAATTGCCTGAAGAACGCGGGCAACCCTAGAGACATGAGGCGCTTTCAGGTGAGTTATTGTTATGTGATTGATTTATGTATGTTTCTTATTATTGTTTTAATGGATTTAAATGTTGTATTACGTTTATTTAATTAATTTTTTATACTATTTATATATTATACATTTCAACTTTCTTTTCATAAGGGTATTTATTTTAAACAATATTCAAAAGACGTTATTAAATAAGGTAGTATGTAAAAATATACTTTCAAATCATATGCTATTAACTATGGTTTTATGTGACAAAATTGAAATTCTGAAAAATCATCAGGTGACTAATTATAATATCAAAACTATAAAAAATATATTTTGAATAAAAACGATGTTTTTTTAGATTATTTCATAACCATTCAACGGCTTTAAAACTCAATAAATACCTAAAATTAGATTTACATTTATTTTATTTATTTTTCAAAACAGTCGATATTAAATCTGCTAATACACATTTACTGAAAATTCTTAAAAACATCTAAAAATTTGAATTTCATGCCAGAAATACAAAGAATTTTTTTTGCAATTAATGAATGCTTAAAATATCTTTAACATCGAAGACATTAATAACTCGAAAAGTACAAAATAGAACCCGTACACAGTACTTTTCTACTGTAATTAAAAGTATTAGGTATGCTTTTATAGTATATTATGACACTGTTGTGGGAGATGGTTTTCTACCTTGCTCGAGGGTTTTCGCACGAGCGAAGCGAGTGAGAAAATCGAGCAAGGTAGAAAAACACCTCCCACAACAGTCTCATACGATATTTTATAGCACAACAACCTCAAAATCGACAATAAAGTTGGCATTTTGATGTTAGTGTGCTATAAAACAAATAACAATGCCTTGAAATCTCACATATCGACCAAATTCATGAAAAATGATTTTAATCAATAATTTAACAAAACAAAATTTCACAAAATTTAATAATTCAAACTCAATACTCCCCAACATCTTCCCCCATCCACGCTACTGGCTGCACGGCAGCCGAAGACTTGTAATCCAGGGGGCTGGCAATTAGCTTCTCTCTCTCTCTCGCTCTGGCCCTGTTCGTGCCGTGTTCCGGCTTCTACTCTCTTATCCCCCCCCTCCCTAAAACGAGTATAGTCCTCCCCTACGTCATCCTCGCGCGCTATCACCGCACGGTGGCACGAAACAAAAGACAAAATTAAAAAGTAAATGGCCAAAAACCGCGCGAGCAGCCCTCTTTTTCTGCCGGTTCTTGCGTATTGTATTAAAGGCGAGGGAGGGAAAAAAATGTTGAGCTTTTCCAAGTAGATTTGTAGCGAGGTTTGCGTAATTTGTTTTGAAAATGACGGGGCTTTGTTTTCATGAGTAGAGAATTTGTTACGGAATTGTTTTGGAAGTGTAGGTTAAGTAGAATGAGTCGTGGTTGGTGAGACAAGTGTGCCAATCAACAATCAGATCTATTTAATTATTTATTATATTTTACTTTTATTTATTTATCAATGCATATTACTTTCATATCTTATCTTATGCATATAATAATACAGTACAAAGATAAATTGAGCGCAAGTTAGATTTTCACCAGCGATAAATCAGGCTCTGTAAGAGATTTTCTATTAATCGACTTAATTTTTTAAGTTAATTGCAGTATTATAACCTAACTTATTAAGTTATCAATTTTTTGTAGATATTTAGTAAAATGGTTTTATTACTTTATTTTTAAAATAATATTCACAAAAAACTATAACAAAAAGAAACTTGAAAAAAAAAACAATTTTTAATAAATATTCCTACACATTACGTTCAACTTCCTTCCTCTAACCAAAATATATAACAACTTCGTGTACCCCGAAATATGAAAAAAAAAACTTTGGCACTTCCAACGCAAACGAAATTAAATTATTTACAACACTTACGAATTTCTTCGGGAATTGCACATTGCAAAAACTTGAGAATTAAAATTCTAGCCTCCCTCCTGCCTCACTCCGACGGAGAGAGCGACTTTTGCTCCTGCTCTCCCCTTGCCGCGCCGAAATCAAGTTGGCACGCGCGCACACCCGGGCTATATAGTCGCCGCGGATAAATGAACGCCCGGGAGTGCACGAGAAAGTTGGCGCGCCTTCCCTCGTCGCACGCGTTGTTGATTTTTTATTACACGCGGGCTCTTTTCCACGTCTTCAGTTTCCTCTGCCTTTCTCGGTATCGCCGTAAGTACGCGTAACGCGCGTGAAGCCCTTGCGTGAATTAAATTGTGGAGGTTACTTCATTTTTTAACGATTATAAAGACATTTAATGCAGTATTTAAAGAAGCTGAAGCGATCTCTGCAAGACAATTTGTTTATTAGTAAAATCTAAATTTGGTATTCGTATTTTCTTTTATGAAAATGTATTGTTTACGTGTAAACACTTTTAACAAGCTTTTGATTAATTTTCTAAACTTTATTCTAAATATCAAAATTTTAAAATAAATAGAAATAGTTCTATTAAACTTTGAACAAAAAAGTATTGATTCATTTTAAAAATATTTTTTTCGTTTGCAGGTCATCATTTCCACTCAAGTTGGCGTCGACGGCCCACTCCTGGCAGTTTCGGACAACATGTTCGTTCACAACAACAGCAAACACGGCCGCAGAGCGAAACGACTAGATCCCAGCGATCCTGGCGAGTACAACAGTGAGTTTATTAATTTTTTGTTTATTATTTTCGTCAAAATGTCGCGTATACCAAATATCAAATATTGACATTCAACTCCATTCTCAATATTAAACAAATTAAATCCATTAACAAAATCTTTTATTTATTATTCCTAGTAACTTTTGCATCTAACTTCAGAATAAATGTGACGAAACAGTTATCCAGTGTAGTATTAAGTATTGGCAATGTGTACAACGAGAAGAGCTTTGAGAAAAAAGAGAACACATAAATACATTTTATCAAAAACTGCCTTAAAAATATTCTAAAAACAGCCAAGTATCGGCGCACTTTGCTTGCGATAGCGGCCATTCGAAATACACTCTGTTAATTCTACGAATAATTACAATCTAATCAAATACAAGACATATTTAATTCATCAAATAAACAATCGATTCGCCGAAACGAAAAACAAAACAACAAACGTTGTGTAAACATCTGTAACAAGCGTGAATTCCTCGCCGTAAAAAGCCATTCCTCTTGCGCGGCGCGAAAACGCCGAAAGCGCGTACAAAAGGAAGAAAAAAGAACGAGCGAGCCGACTATACGTAGCAGTACGCGAGTGATTTGGTGGAATCGGTATAACGACCGGTAGCAGCAGCAGCAGCGGAGGCGGAGCGAAGCGTAGCTCGCAGAAGAAGAAGGATATAAGGAGTCATAGGGCAATTCAGCAAAGTTTGGCGTCGGTCGCGCATACAAACGGCTGATATCGCCCGAGAAGAGGGGAAAAAGCGCCTTTCTCGCCCTTTCGCTTGCTCTGCTCTCCTCCCTCCGCCAAGACAAGATGTAAATCAATGGAGAAAGAGAGAGAAGGGGAGGAGGAGGAAAGGCTAGGCTCGTTTTCTTCTTTCTGGAGCTGGCTCGTTGCTTGCTCTTTCTAAGCTTCTTCGGCTCGGCACCCTACATCCGAATTTTCTCTACCGGCTCGGGTGCTTGATCTTCTCTCTTTTGTCTGCTGAATGTATGGCTGCAGTAGGAGCTTGACTCTTAACGCGGGCGTATATTTTTTGGCTTCGTTTGTTTATTTCGCGTGCGCTCGGAGTTTCCTGAGTTTTGAGGACGAAAGGTCGTTTTATTGCTTCTTTCTTTAAATCGCGGAGTAAACGCTTTAAAAACAGTTTAGATCAAAGTGAATAAATAACTTTGTTGGTTCAATATTGACTTATATAATAAATTTACAGTCTGCGGTATGAAGCCACCTGTTGCCGTTCATTTTGCACTTTAACGTTCTTGTTTTATAACTGGTCGTAGGAAAGTATTAAAAGTCAAAATACAAAACAACAAAGTCAGTCGACTGCGAATTTCCAAATCAGAAAAACCGATGTCTATAAATATTCGCAGTATAAAAAGGTGTATTATTTTAATGATAAAATTAGATTAATTGCAAAATATTGAAACTGTAAAAATTATTAAATTCTTTAATTGTTTGAACGATATAGTAATTCTTGTTTATTGCTATATCTTATAGTTTCACTATAACTGACTTTCATCGCTGATTTGTCATATAAAGTTATAATGCCTTGTTGCCTTAACTCAGTGATAAGTGATTATTATAAAATATAATAAAATTGATCGCTTACATTTTACGCAACATATTTAGTTTTGAAAAGAAGCACAGCATAAACCGATCAATCAAATACGTTCATGATAACCAACGGAGTTTCTCCATATAAATTAATATAAAACCTGTGTAAAAAAGAACAAAATACAAACCATCAAAAGCTACATTATCCACAAATGCACCATCGTCTTACATCGCAAATACTTCCACCGAACTCAACTCTCGCCGTGCAAACACTCGCTACAGCCTCTCGTGTATACGAAATCATCGACTACCTTCCCACTCCCCTCTAGTCCCACGGCAAGCGCCCGGCTTTAACGACGTCCTCCTAATTCTGTTTATAGCCTACGAGAAGCTTACTCTCTCTCTCTCTCTCCGAGCAATTTAATTGTAAAGCGAGCGGGAGGAGTTATACTAGTAAGACGTACACGCGCGCGCGCGCAGTCTTGTCGGTAACAAAAAGCGAGAACGCCCCGTCGAGATTCGTCGCGTCTCCCTTCTCCTACGGCGGAGAAGAGAGACAGGACTTTCTACGTCGCGTCGCGCCGCCTCGAATCATGGCCCGTGACGCGCGCCTATGGCAACTCAGTGGATAAGTGTGTGTGTAGAGGAAAGAAATAAGGTTGAAATGAGTTTGTGATCGGGTGCGAGGGAAAGAGTTATGCGTTTGCGAAGCTGAGAGGATAATGGGCGCGGTGAAGAGGAATGTTGAAGTTGGAGAGGATTCGTTTGGCCCAGTTTTTATTATTTTATGGGTACACAGAGAGAACTTTCTGATAAAAATTACCGTGAAAATCATTGTAAATTACCCTACTGAACGGTAAAAATTAACGTTATTCATTATCAATTTTACCATTCAGCACGGTAAATTTTACCATGCAGTAGGGTATTTTTCCCATGAAGTCAGAATATCCCACGTTTACAATGATTTTTACGGTAATTTTTATCAGAAAATTCTCTCTGTGTACTAAGGCGTTTATGTGATTTTGATATTTATTTTGATTGCGGTGTCTTTTTAGAATAGAAACGGGATATTTTTGTAGATTGTTCAAACAGGAAAGGGATTAGTGAGGTTTGTTCTCGTAAAATATTCTAAAAAATACTGCTGATTTCGTACCTATTTAAGAACCAAAATTTTCTCAGAGCTTGCTAAATTTTGCGAAGATCTTCGCGCAATGCGCATTGTCGTTTGCTCGTCGAAGGATGCGAGACTGCGAAAATAGGTCTGAAGCATGACTCGTCAGTGCTAATTATAAGGGAATAATTTGGCCTTGCTTGTCTAAGAATTATATAACTTGTGCATTTTCTTCTTTGTTCGCGTCAAATATAAGAACTGCATACGTAGCCACAAAAGTAAATTTGCTTCATTTGTCCGACTATAACCGACTAATTCTACTGCAATAGGGCAAAGTAATAAAAATCCTTTTTTCATCAGTATCTAAAGGCCTGAATCGATGCCTATTTCTTTCTATACACAGAAAACGAACTGCGTTTATGAAATTCATAGCTATTAAAAATACTTTTTAAAAATTTTGCCTATATCCTCATTAATTTGTAAGATACCATTCAAATCCTACAAGTTTATGAAGAAACTTTATCACGATGCATATGAATAGGTATACTGTTAACTGATAATTAGTATTCTTCTCTACATTAATGAATACATATTTTTATTTATATTTACTCTTTTCATACTAAATTTAAATTTCGCGTTCAAATGCACGACACATCAAACTCTTTATTAATATACAAAAAGAAAATACATCTAGTATAAAAATCCATTCACAAAAATTTATGAAAAAAATGTAAAATTTATGAAGAAACTTTATCACCATGGATATGAATAGGTATACTGTTAACTAATAATTAGTATTTTTCTCTAATACATTTACGAATATATATTTTTATTTATATTTACTCTTTACATACTAAATTTAAATTTCGCGTTCAAATGCACGACACATCAAACTCATTATTAATATACAAAAAGAAAATACATCTACTATAAAAATCCATTCACAAAAATAGATAAATTAATAATATCCAATTGCACTCGAGATCCTCAATGCGCATAAATATTAATTCTCTCCACTGCGCGATTGGCGCTGTAATCTCTCGCGTATAAAGCCGCGGCGCCGTTTGTCGCACCGCCGCGCGCGGCACTTTGTTAAGGCGAGCGCCACGAGGAGATTTATTATATTCGCGGAACATTTGAGAGTCACTGCCTCCCCGGCAATATAACATAATGTCAGCCACTCTCGGCGAGCGCGCCTTCCATGCTCGTCCTTTTTTTTCTTTGTTCTTACTCGCTTTTCGAGGTTTGCCTCTCTGATTATTTCCCCTCTCGCGCTTCTTCTTTTTGTACCTAGCGTAGCGTTCGGTTTAACCGCGTTATCTTTTTATTATTGACTTTTGTCTTTTAACTTTATCGGTCAATTTAAGTTTATTTTGCAGAGGGTGTTAAATAGGAAATTAAAACTTTATGTTTTGCGCCTTAAATGTTACAGACATATTTATATGTAGAACTAAGATATTGTAAATCGTCCTTCCTTATACAACAATGGACTATATAATTGATTACTTAATCAATTTATTTGTTTCTTGATCGACAAGATTTAAAGCAGAAAATTTAAATTTTAGGTGATTCTAATTTGTTTTTTTCAGCGCACTTATATTACGTATATCCAGAAGAATTTTTCCTTCTGCAAAGTTTTACATCACTGCCATTAAAACTATTATCCTTTACAGCCATCCAACAAAAGAAAATACTCTAAAACACCACTATCCAGAATCTACCTCTATGCGTGTAAATTCCTCCGTCTTTGTTATTCTTTCATACCCGATTCTTACTTTTTCCCTCTCACTTCCATTCTCTCCACCCTCTCCGCACTCGCACACAAACAGCACGAAGGAGAGCGAGGTTCGGCCTCGGGGGCCGGAGGGGGTATACAAAATGATATCATTGGGTTATAAATTCCGAGCGGAGACACCGCCGATCGCCCACCTCCAGCGCATTTGCACACGTAGGGAGTCGAACCCTCTCTTCGTTGCGCTCGACTTTCCTTTTTCAAGAGAGAGAGAACGAGCGAGCAGGGGATGGAAATGTGTGTATATGTGTCGGGGAGGCGGACTTCAGACCGAATAAACAAAATATTCAGATAATTTTCCATACAGTGGTGTTGGGTTTGTGGTTTCGATGTATCGCGGTAGATGTGGTTGTATATGGTTGAGTGGATGCGCGATTTCGCGTTGTTTCGTTCTTCGCAGATTCGCTTCTCGTTTATTTTCGTGAAGTTTCGAATCGTACGCTGGAGAATATAGATAGTTTTTAATAAAATAAAGGTATACTTTATTTTATAGTATATACGAAAAAATAATTATTATATTTATGGATTCGACTTGAATGATCATTGATAAAATGACTGAGTCGAAAGAATGCTAGCTAAATGATGAAACAAATTGACTTTATTTGTTTTGTCAAGGTAAAATACTGTTAATTGTTGTAAAAACGATAATAGTTATACACGACACCAAAAATAGTATAAAATTGCACACTTATTAAAATTATACATATAACGTAATATAACCAAAAATTCAATATATTAAACTATTATTTGAACATGGTATAATATTTGGTATACGTCGATACGGTTCAATCAGAAAAGCATCTATGCAACGAAAAAGCAAAGCTCCACCTCAATTTTCATATAATTTGATAGAATCAAACTTCAGCCCTTAAAATTGTCGTAATTACGAATGTGCTTGCGTCCATAGGTCTGTATCCGCCCCTGCAGATGGCGACGCCCTGCATAAAGGCGATATCGCCGAGCGAGGGTTGGACATCGGGTGGGTCGACGGTCATAATAATCGGCGATAACTTCTTCGACGGGCTCCAAGTCGTCTTCGGCACTATGCTCGTGTGGAGCGAGGTGAGCACATAATAATACGTCTAATTCCGAGAGATCGCCATCTTATCTGCGACGTTTTAATGTTTTTTTCGACGCGGGAGATGCGTATAATGAATGGTTATTTTTGCAGCTGATAACGCCACATGCAATCAGGGTACAGGCGCCGCCTCGGCAAATCCCGGGTGTCGTCGAGGTCATACTGTCCTACAAGAACAAACAGTTTTGTAAAGGAGCGCCGGGTAGATTCGTTTATGTTTGTAAGTATTGGCATGCGATTTAATGATTAATTTATTATAGAACACTAGAAACTGTCTTACCAACGAATTAAGATATAACATTTTAGATAACTGTGATGATCTATGTTTTACTAAAATATGTATAAAGATTAAAAAATATTTATCAATGATTTTAAAAAAAGAAACCCCTTTTAAATAAACTTGTACAAAAGATAATTTATTTAAATAAAGTATTATGTAGATAACAAATTATTTACTATAAAGATACTGTTCAGATACTTTTACTACACGTACTTATCTAGATACTTCTACTAGAGAAATTTATGTAGATAAATTTATATAGATACTTTTACTACATATATTTATCTGCATAGTCTTACTAGATAAATTTATTTACGGAGAGAATTTTCTAATAAAAATTATGACAAAATTCGCAGTAAAAATTACCGTGAATGACTATAAAGCTGGGACACTCTAATTTTCCGCCAGTTTTTATTGATATTTACGATAAATTTTACCGTACTGAAGGGTAAAATTTGCCTGCCGCAGAGTAAAAGTTCCCTGTACGAATCTTAGAGAAAGCCAAAATTTGTGGTAAAATTTGTACGAAATATGTTTTAAAAATCTGGATTTTCTTCCAATTATTGTAGCAGTATCATTAATACTTAAATAAGTACATTTATACACATTTATATTTGAGTTAACCTAAAATGTGTACACGCTCAGTTGTTTCCTCTATCAGCTGTCTTTTTTTTCTCAAATCAGGTAAATTTTACCATTCAGTGCGGTAAAATTTATAGTCTGTGCGGTAGAATTTGTAGTCAATGAGATCATTTTTATAGTAAAATATCAGGTAAAAGTGCCAGAAAGTAGGAGTGTCCCAGCTTTATAGTTATTTACGGTAATTTTTACCCTGAATTTCCTTATAATTTTCATTAGAAAATTCTCTCTGTGTACAAATATTTTTTCTACATAAAGTTATTTAAATTCTGTACCAAATAAACTTATCCAGATACTTGCCCGTGAGCGTCTAAACAAAGTACTAAATCGAGTTGTTTCCACCACACTTGCAGCGCTGAGCGAGCCGACGATCGCCTACGGCTTCGAGAGGCTACAGAAGTTTCTACCCCGGCACGCGGGCGACCCGGAGAAGCTCCCCAAAGAGATAATCCTGAAGCGAGCCGCGGACGTCGCGGAGATGCTGTACAGCAGCGTGCCCAGGGCGACGAACTCCTCGGGCCTCGCGTCCTCGGCGCCCAGGAGTCCGGGCTCGAGTCACGCGGCGCAGCCGCCCACGTCCAGCTCAGCCACTGCCTTCAACTCGTACACGGGACAGCTGGCGGTGACCGTCCAGGAGAACGGCTCGTCGTCTAAGTGGACGGACGGTTAGTACACTCTCACTGCCTTGGGAGAGATGTTTTTGAACTTTCAGAATTGCGAAAGTCAATTGAAATTCAATTTTCCCGCTTTGAATTTTATCGACTCGGGAAATAAATAATATCGGCTATATAATTATAAGAATACTTGTATTTATATCGGAGTTAAACTCAGTGGGTAGGATATAGAAATAATTTACTATTCTACAAATTTGCAAGCACCTATTTTAACCCAATCCTTAAAAATAATTGAAGGAAGATGACATTTCGTTACATTTATGCTAAAAAGTATATATGTGTAAAATATGTACTTGAAACTTTGTACAATAGGGAAATTACATGCAAAAATCCATTATGCCCGTCAGATAGAATATCGAAAAATAATATTAATTAATATTTTTAATTAAATGATTATCAACGAAGATAGAGCAGGTTAAAATGTTGTGTGACGTCACAATCTCCTATGTATATCGATATACTTCGATAGGGAATTATGGCGTCGCACGACATTTCAACCTGCTCTATCTTCGTTGATAATCATTCATAAAAAAAAGAAAAAATACGTGTCGATTATTTTTTGATGTTCTATCTGACGGACCTAATGGGTTGTTTAATGCAAGTTCCCTATTACGGATTATACCAACATCTGAAACAAATGAGTTTAATTTTTCCATCATATAAGTATTTTCGAAATTTGAGTCGATTTTGCATTATTCGGTCAATAAAACGTAGTAGATAAGGTAGGACTTATATGTCCCCTTATTGCCTTATATATTAACTTTTCATCTTATTGAATATAAACTTTTAAAAAAAACTCGACTCGTATAAAATATACACATGAACGTTGCCTTTTGCTAGAATGTTTCTCATGAGTGCTTTTTTACCAGTGTTGAGAGATATATTTTCCACTTGTATTTTTAACGATCTCATTTGTGCTTTGCGATAACTGTTTATCGTATTCATTTTAATTGTGAAATATATCGTTTTTAATTTGTTTACATTTGAGTTTGAACAACATATATTACTAATTATTAACAAAACTTAATTAATGATCTATTTATGCTATATTAAAGAATTCCCAAAAATGTTCTGCTTTATCGACGCATCGGTCTTACTTTAAAATGACGAATTGAAATCACGTAATTTAATTCTAAATCGGTACACCGTTTTATACTAAGAAATTTCCAAAACTGATCTATTTTATCGACACCTCGGTCATATTTCAAAACGACTTTCAACATCTCTAAGTTAACAACAATCTTTATCGCTGCACACATCGCACAAATATCAACAAAATTAAAAAAAAAAGACACAATCGCGCGATATACAAAACTCTCTCAGAGCGTGGCACAGACAGAGAACTCGGGACGCGCGCGTAGATCCGCACTATCTGTCATATACGCCATTACTGACGCAACTTCGTGTCTGACGGGCAGGTTTCTATTTCTAGACGGCGGCGCCTCGGTGACGACGAACGCCAACAGCGGCAACAACAACAACAACGCCAACAACCACAACAACAACAACAACAATGGGCCCGGCAGCAACGGCGGCAACAACAACAACAACGCGGACGCTTACCGACAGAGCAGCAGCGCCAGTCCCCGGGGTGTCGTGTCCAGCGGTGGCGGTGGCTACTGCGGCAGTTCGGCCAGCACGCCGCACAGCCACAGCACGAGTGGGAGCTATTCCGTCGCCAATCCCTACACCGGCAGTCCGACACTATACACCTCTCGTAAGTTTTCGAGATGAAGAGCGTTTCTTTTTTTCTCTTGGTTTTTATACTTTTGGCGCTGTAGGCTTCTTTTTTAACATTCAATCTTTTTGATCGTCTGCTCGAATGATTTTTGTATGATAGTTTTAGTAAAAGGAAAAATGTAACCCTGTTTTTCTATATTTTTTAAATATGGTTATTGATATTGTGGAAGGACTTTTTGCGGGCTTACCTTTGCTTGCTGGGCTGTTATTTGTTTGCATAAGCAGATTGTTTATGTTGTTACTATTTGATATGAATTTAGTTTTACTGAATTTGAAAAAGGTTATATCAATTAAGTATTAATAAGAGTCATATTCTTAATAGTAAACACAATAAATAATCTTAATTTGAAGTCATGTGAAATGGTTCTGTAATACCCTATACCTTATCGACACTACCATCGATGTTTGTTTATTTTATTCAAAATACAGTTTGAAACCATTTTTTAATAGTATTTAATCATATTACGTACTATATTTGAAATGAAAAATTGTATTCTCGGAAAATAGTATGTTTTAGAACCGATTAACGTCACTTTAATTTCTTCTTATTACAAAAAATTAAACATTTACCGACTGTGTTATATTGCGCGTGTAATATTCCACTAGCATTATTCAATATTATTTTCTGTATTATATTTCGCAGTCGGTAGTTACAATAAAGTTGGTTGTTCCCTCGAAACAAAGACCAACTTTATTGTTTTTAGGCATAGCTTATAAAATATCTGCATGTTCGCCTTAAGCTTTTCTTCACAACCCTTGTCGCTGGCCGTAACTTATGATTTTCCTTGTGGATTTGTTTTATCGTTTTAGCGCACGAACAGTACGGCATTTTCTATTCGTCCGGGGACAGCAGCGCTTTCGCCCCCGTAGTCCGACCACCGACCACCTCAGTCCCACCGCACTGGTCCACACAGCACCACCTCGCTACGGCAGCCCAGTAAAATAACAAAAACACGACAAAAAACTAAAAAAGAAAAAAACAAAAAAAACATATAATCGCTCACCACTACCACCAAGCAAACTTTTTCCAGCACAATGACAAAACTTAAATAAAGCCTTGCGAAAATCAATGACCAGTTTATGCTCGAAGCGCCAGTGATTCATGTGTATGTACTATATGTTTTTATTTTTCTACTGTTACCTGCATGATTATTATTATTATTGCCATTTATATTGTTTGCAGCTTTGCTAGATTTTCTATTGCTATTTTAATATTTTAAATTATTGTTGCAAGCTATTATATATTTATAACATTTAATAATATTAAAATAAAAATTAATTTTATTAAGCAATATTTTTCTGTTGTTCTCTGACACTTGACGATATTCAAAATTTAAAGTAACAGGGAGTGAAATCAATTATAAATTCAAATTTCCCGCCTTAAATCTTACCATCTGATTGATAAATAATTAGTTAATTAATTAATTGCATATACTTATATTAAATTAAGTAAAACCAAGACATAACGTGTGTAATTATTTATCTGTTTGGCGGGAAATTTGAATTCTAAATTTCCTCTGACAACTTACACTTCCATAAAAGTTCAGAAATAAAAAAAAGAGAAGTTAAAGCTTTTTCAAACAATAACTCTAACCTTCGTAACTGTCTCTTCGCGATTGATCACGATCGTCGGCCAACCAACTAAAGTAAACCGACACAGTGGGCATGTTGCAGGGCTAGGCGACGTCGTGGGCTCGCCGTTCAACATGAACCCCTTCATGCTGCCGACCTGCAGCCAGGGCTACAACTCGACGGCCAGCAGTCCGCTGCTCTCATCCTCGAGCGGCAAATAGTGCCTCGGGGCGAGGACCTAAGCTTGTTCCGCACCCCCCTCGAAGACGATTGCGCTGCAGCGGTGGGAATCATTCGTCAACGGAGTTTTTGCCGAGATCTAGCCACGAACGCGACGCGATGGTTATAGCGTATTAGGAATTAAACACTGCAACGAACGAAAAAGGAATTGCCCGGAATTTTGCGAGATCGTGATTTTGGATTTCGTTTTTCTTTTTTGAGAGTTTGGAATTTTATTGTGGCAGTCATGGGCCGAATTATATATTATAATCTTTGAAATAAGTTTACGGTAAAAGCTAAGTGGTTATCTGAAGGTTTGAGTAACTTCATCTTTTTAGAAGTATGTCGAAAATATTTGTTTATTACTTTTGCTTATAAATAAACAATGTTTTAAAAAGATAATTTATTCAGATAATGCAGTGTTTAGATAAAAACGTATTAAATACAGTATTTTTTATATCTAGATATGCATTTATATTGATAAATATATCTCTAGATAACGTGTTTGGCATATCAAAAAATCAAATCATTTTTAATTTATCTAGATACTTGATCATTACTTGCTGTTTATCGTAACTATTGTTTGTCGTAAATACAGTAAAAAGAACCTATAGTATTCATTTCATGAATTTAAACATTTAGAGTTTGCGGGAATAAATTTTATTGTTACGTAATATTATGTTTAATTACGTAATATTATTTTCCAATTATAAGTTGAAAAATCAAAGCCACAAATTCAAATTGTAAAAATTCTTTTTCGTTTGTTGTAAAAAGCGTACATAGTACGTTTTTTGTAATAAAATTTTCATACGCGCATAAAGTGAGAGTGAGTGAGCAAAAGTCGAGCATATCACATGCAACCTGTTATAGAATTTTATCAATATAAGAAAATTCAAGTGAAAAATAAAAATGTAAAAGTGACACCAGTGCAAATTCGATAATATATATATATGAAAAAACGTTCAGGGCGTGTATTTATACGAGAGAGTCTGATACAAGGATTCTCGGACGTAGTGTAGTTAAAAAATTTATACATATCTAGATTGGGGAAAAGTGCAGAATAAATTTTCATCGGACTTTTTTCATTCTGTTGTGGCAAATTGTATAAAGACTGCGACTGTTACATCGGTATAAGAAAAGGCTTCACACACCCCTATTGATTGTACGTTCGGAGAAACAGGGAAAACCAGAACAAAAACTTATAGATTCCTTACTAATTTAAATAAAGCCAGTAGTAAAGTAAAAAGTCATGAAGTTTTTAATCAAACAAAATCTTAAAAAATATGAGAATCAAGAAATTTTTGAAAGTAATTTTGTACGAAAACGTCTGCATAAAAATGTAACACTGACAAAAATAGGGATTACGGTTTGAAGCCTTCTTATTATATTACTTTTATTTATGAAAATCTCCAAATACGAAAGTCTACGTCTATCAACTTTAAACTACCCTTCTTTTTGCCCGAGAAAAGAAAGTACGTACGTTTTGTTTGAATTTGAAAGAACCGAGCTCACGACGACGACGAGCACACAATATCAAGCCAGCAGTTTGCCGGAATAACAGAAAGCGTTAAATCTTTCATGGGAGAAACACGGTCGCCGTCGCCGTCGTGGACGAGCGGAGTTTCATAGCGGAGGTAAAAGATGCCACTAGACGGACATATCGCTTATCAATGACTAACAGACACACTCCGTATCACGCTCGTATATATACCGTGTAGCATAGTGCGAGAGTGGGAAAGAGAAAAATGATTGATTTTTTGCCTCGAGCGCGCGCGCGTAAGTTCCCCCTTTTCACCTCTTTGCCTCGTATGGAAAGTTATAAGAAAGAAAAGTGCATCAGACTAACCGATAATCTCGTAGTAAGTTAAAAAAAAAACGTATCAATGCGTGCCGCGTGCATATATAATACATATTATGTATATGAAAAGAGAGAAACAAGGAAAGAAATTGTAGCGTGTACATTATTTTGTAAATATTGTTGCGATGTACAAACAAATGGAAGAGGTCAAAAAAAGAATATCGGGACGAAGTATCTATTTATAAGTTGCCCCCCTACGAAGTGGAAAATCTAGAAACGAATGTAGAGTAATCGTTAATTATCTATACATAGATGTACATAATCTTAGAGCGTACCTAGCTTATCTTTTCTGTAAGATACTTTGCGTGCTCTACAATGTTTACTCGACGAGTAAAGAACTTTTAAAAATAAAAACGAGAGAGTATACTCGACATCTGAATTTTCTATGAATTTACAGAAAAGTTTACGCAACGAGTGATAATTTCAATTTTTAAATGTTGAGCCATCGAGAACATTGTAAAGTCGCGCGAAGTTTCGGTAATGTATAAAAAAACGTATAATTATAAATCGGATTGTTTGATAAATTGGTCCAAACATGTCTTATACAGAACTTATGAAAGTATACGAGAGAGGCGCGAAAAAAGCGAGTCTCTATTGACTTGACAAAACTCAGAATTCTCTAAGCGAAAGCAAAAATGCGTTGATTCCCGTTTTGCATACTTTTGTTAGAATACACTTCTTTTGGCTATTTAGCTTAGAAAATACGAAGATAAAATCGCTTGCCCGGTTAGTGCTATCAAACGTAATCCATAGACGTCTAAACTAAGCAACAGTTATACGATTGTACGATTCTTTCCGCAGGATTTTATAGAAAGAGTTTGGTTAAGTTTTTGTATTTAAGTACTTTTCTTGTAAAATTTTATTTTTCATTGATATCTACGCACAAACCAGGAATATAAGTCCATTTTCAAACACAGGAAATAAATAAAGAGACGAATCTTGTTGATGTATATTAATATAAATGAAAATTTTTTGGGAATTAAACATTTTGAATTCATCAAATTTCTGAAGTTACATTTATTACCCTACACTATCCAAAAGACTGATTTCCATTGAAATGTCTGAATGATATACAGTAGAAATTCCCGGTACTGTGAAACTCGGGATTAGCTATCCCCCGGCACTGTGAATTTGCGCCAACTAATCATCGTCAGGCACCAGGAATGAATCTAGGTCATATTAACAACTTTCCCTGTACCTTTGTATAACAAAAACTGTGTACAACAATCTATATAAAATTATATAATTCTTTTTTATAAAGCTTTCTATTATATTTTTTTAGTTTGAACATTTATTAAAACTTTTGAATTAAAATTTGTTGGCTTAAACCTTCGTATGAAACTTTTTCTATCATAATTTTTCGGTTTAAAGCTTTTCATAAAATTTTTTCCACAAAGTTCCACATACATAAACCCGTCCCTAGAAAAATAACAGTACCGTGAGCCACAGTGCCGGAAGTTCTACTGTACCAGCATAATATTCTTTATTCATCAACGCTCGTTTGGGTCCATACATGACTGTACGCATTACCTATTCAATTTTACTTGTTAAAACATTTGTTTTAAATTGAAACTATTTCAATAAACACTTACTGAATCGAAATCAGAAAAATATAAAGATTCCTCGATTCGTTTTTGTTTTATAACGAGTTTTCTATTTTACGATAATTTTAATAATTAATATTTAATTATTAATAATGCTTTAGAAAATCAGATCAATTAAACAGAGGAAATTATATTAGCATAAATTTAGGGTCGGAAAATATAGGTAATTTTAAGCTTTTTCTAATACATTTTTACTGCATTAATGATAATATTTTTAACATGCCAAAAAATTCGAAAAACCGCTGAAAACCTAAACGATACCAAAATGAGCCCAAAACATTAAATTTCAATGTGGAGTACCCACACACACGCGCGCGAGTGCACACACATACACACACACACACACACAAATACACATGCACATACACACACCTACGTGAGCATTTTCGCATATATTAATATAATAATACAGACGAGATTAGAAACAATGTGATATGTGTTGTTGGCTATTCATTATACTATGTGATTATGTCGTTTTTTTGACATTTTATAATTTGAAAAGAATATGTGGTAAATTAATACTTTTATAATTTTGCTGCACGTACTATTATAGTGTCGAAATTATTTAAAAATTGTCAGAAACAGCGAATAAACAAAAAACAAAATCTGGTAGTTTTTTCAGCCATTTCAATCTGCTATATTGAGTTTTAACAGTTTTCTGTGATATCTAATTAAAGTATAAGTGTGTATGCGAATAAATCCACTATTCAAACTCGATTGGATGACATTTTCATTAGTTAAATTATTTTCGTTTAAGAAGATGCGTCAGACCTCATTTAACCGGCGATAAAATACATTAAAAAATAACGTTTTTCTCAAAAAATACGCATCAGAATCAAATTTCCTTTTCAGGGTAGATTTATTTACGTAAAATACATGGCGGAACACTCAAATTATTATCAGAATCGAAAATTACCAATTATGTGATTATACTAATTTTATATTCTATATATCAATTCGAGTGTTCCGCTATGTATTTTCCCTAGATGAAGCGATCTTGTATAGGACATTTTATTCTAATGCGTATTTTTGGCGTAAAACAAAATTTTTGAAGAACATTTTTCTTTTTACTTTCCTATTGAGAAATAGAAGGTTTTGCCTCAAATTTTCAGTGTTCCGCTATTTATTTGATCCAAATAAAGCGATCCCTAAAATGAAAATCGATTCTGATGCGTAGTTTTTACGAAAAACAAAAATTTTAGTTTTGTTTGTCTCTGTCGGTAAAGTAGGTCTGACGCATTTCCTTAAGGCGCCACCTTGGAAAAATATTTCGATAAAAGAAAGAAAGAAAAGAGGAGACTAAAGAACTACAGGGTGCCAAGTTTCCCGAAGATCTATCGATTTACCTCTACAAAAATAATGAGAATGAAAAATACATATACCATTTCATCCAAAATCTTCCTACAAGCTATCCAACACTACACCAAACGCACTCGGCTAATCGATTCCTAAAAAGAACAAACACACTCCACAATAATCGTCAGTCCAAAACCCAGCATACATCGCATCAAACGCAACTGCGCGCGCGCTCTCTCATTGTCCTCCGCTTCCTCCTACCCCCTGCAGCAAATAGCGAAACAGGATACCACCACCACCACCACCACCACCGCGCTCGAGTACCACTTCAGAGCGATTAGTTCACATGGTGTTCCGTTACACCGACGGCCTGTAGCTGTTTGCGTTATTAGATTTAGATTGCCCGGCACGTGCTGCGTACACGCGCATAGGTGCGCACAGTTGCGCTGCTCTCTGCCACGTGCCGCGCTTATTCCGCGCAAAACACATTGGCCATACATACTGGAAATTACTCTGACGCGTGGACTTTGTGTGCGAGCGCTTCTTTTTTTTCTCGTGGAGAGCTGCATGCGGCCTCCCCCTTTTCCTTGTTTTCTTTTTATGGAGCAAGCAAGCGCCCCCTTGTCTGTACTCGTGTGTACAAGTTGCTTTCACTGTGAGGTACAGTGAGAAAACACCGGTAGTATTAATTTGTAATTGCGCTCGGGGGTGCATCCAAATATTGTTAGGGAATCGAAGTATAGAGGGCGAGTTGGCGATGAGAATGAGATTTATATTGTAGGTGGAATTGGAGGCTATAGGAGGTATTTTGTGGATTGGTATGCGATTTTGAATTCTGTGAAACTTAAGGTGGCTTCCGCGACTTTTTATAACAACATAGTATATGTCTTTGAAACTTTCCAAAAATGTTCTTCGAATATTATATTTATCTGTGTAAAGAGAATCTAGAGTCAATGACCAAATTATTGAAAAAACTAAACTTATAGGAAGTCACCTTTAACACGTAACCTTATGGGATGAGGCCGTTTACACTTCTTATTAAATTATAAAAACATATTTCTTAACAAACAGAATATGTAATTAAAGATTTTTTATGCAGAATTTAATTACGTTATTATAATTATGTGTTAATGACCAAATAAACAAGATATTGAAGATAAATGGTATAAATGTGCTTCTGCGCATGCGCACCGAACACTAAGTCAATAAATTAGCGGTTTTCTTACATACTACCAGAATAATTTTTTGTTGTAGACATTCAAAAGAAGTTTATGTTTTTCAATGAAATTAAAATGAGATAATTGGTTCAAAATTAAAAAAAATGAAGCCCCAATAGGGCCCTCGTTATAGATATGGTACCCACCGCTGAAGCCACCTTAGTATAAGTGAAAAAATCAAAATCTTATCAGTCATTAATAGTAGTAAAAATGTAAAAAAATTCACTATTTTATGTATTCAATTTTATACAGAAGAAAATTGTTGTTTAGGTTAAAATTTTATCCTCCCTTAGGTGTTACTTCTTTTGAAAATAAAAAATTCCATGACTCACACTTTTAATATATCAGAGTATGATTTTCTCCATTGCCATATCTTGGTAAATCTTATCATACCTTTCGAAAATTTGTTAAATATTAAATTAGTCAGTTACAGGCACTTTGTAAGGTTTTGCAAAGATTACCAAGTAATGGCAAAGTTAAGCAAACTCAAGCAACATATATTATAGTTAAGTTTAGCCAACAGTGATCATAAATTACTATAAAAGTTAGCACAGTTAGGCAAACACTTTTTTCCACTGGGAAAATCATAAAATACTTATTACAAACTAAAATAACATTGAAACAGTAAAATAAATATTCATTTGCCTTTTCTTATTAAAATCAAACGTTAACATGTTGCCTTTTGTTGTATATGCGAGAAAGCATTTCACTTCAAATTTTTCTGCTCCCCCTTTGAGAAGAACCCAACCCCCATTAGCCACTAATCCGCCGCGACCAATCTGCTTACTTTTTTTTCGGTAGACCCATGTTTTAAGGCTTGCTTTTATGTGACCCTATAGTTTACTGGTTATGGAATATAAAGAGTCTTTTAAAAGTAAGAGGTACACACGAGATGAAATAAGGCAAATGTTACTTTTGATATGTAAATTGTAGGAAATACATTTAAATTTAGAGCTTTCTCTGTAATTTTATCTTTGAACATGTACGTTTGAACTTAATATTCAAATTAATAATCTCATTTGAATGTTAAGTGCAACATGGACACATAAATTATAAACTGCTAATTATCTGATGAACTTTTGATAAAGCTTTTCGCCCGAGCGAAGCTCAGGCGACAATCACACAAGTTAAAAATCATCTGAACGCACGCATTGCACACATTATTTTCTGAAACATTTTTAACCATGAATGAATGAAAGTTAATATTTTTGACTATTTTTAAACTCAGTTCCCTATGCGAAAGTCTAGTATAGATTATGAAAAACTATTTAAATTATGTAAAAACTTAAAAAGTTTCGCATATCCAGTTACATTTTTTTCAATTGTCAATAATAATATTTGCAACAGTATAATTGTTGATTAAATTATATTTATGAATATAATGTATACTACTATTACAAATAAAATTTTTTCGTATTTTTGTAACTTTATTCGATTTTATAAACAGATTTATTCATTAATTACAAAAATATCATAAAAATGTAAAAACGTTTTAAATAAAAAACGAATAGATAAATCTAAAAGATTCTTCCTGAATTCGAATCTTAATCAAAAACGTAAAAAATGGGCTGTGATTAGTGTAAAATTACTTCATAATACGCAAGAAATCTACGATTAAAAACTTTTTGTAAAAGAAATACCAGAATATTGTAAAATCATTATATAACAAAAACGATTTGATGAATCTTGAAAGTTCTTTTTGATTCTTTTTCTTCATTAAAAGACGAATAAATAAACATTCATTGATCAAAAATTGCCATATAGTACTCGAGAAATAAGCAATCAAAAATCTGTTGAAAAGAAAATAACCTCGAATAAGGTAAAAGCACCAGTTCTGGGACTCTTTTGAGATACCTGTTTAGAAAGACTGGAATTCTGTAATCTGATAGTAAAATTAAAAAAATATTTTAGTATTATCATGTAGCCCGGGAAATTTTCAATCGATTGAAAAATATTGCTTTTTAAACCATTATATGCTAATAAATAGTTGTTTAAATAAATGAGTTCCTGGCTGCAGTAGCGGGACACGATATTTCGAGTTGACCCAGTACTGTGGCAGGCAATTGGCACTAATACTGGGACAGTTATTAACTAGCTTTATTCATTACCATTCTGCAAACAAATAAGAAGATACTCATTTTCTTAATTCGTTCGATAATACTAATCGATTTTCATGCTTTTGTAATTAGGTAAGAATCGGAAATTAAAAATCACAAAAATTGATAAATAGAGTCCCGTAACCCCACTTTTGAGGTTATAGAATTACACCCCACCAACCAAGAGTTACAGATTTACAAAATCCGAGAAATCGAAAAACCACTAAAAACAAAAACTAATTCTAAAAACTAGAAAAATTATTATTATGCCCCCTGCCTTTAGAAAAAAACAAACAAAATAGTCCCTGGAACATTAAATTTTACCGTGGATTACGCGAGATATGAATGCGTAGATACATACAGACACATACACACACACACACGCACACCCACACAAACTCTCACACACATATACGCACACACACACTCAGACACACACATACACGCACACACACACATTCACACACACACATACATACGGACACTTTCTAAAAATAGTGTATTTGGATTCCTTATGCCTCAAAACATGTTTCTAACACTTTTTTAGAGGAACTTTTTTTTTCTACGACAAAGCTTCCTCTTGGAGGAAGCAAAAAATTAATATATTATGTGAATTAATAATCTAAAATATAAAGAAGATTGATGCATTCAGAAATTCGAAAAACTTTTTCTGCCATTTCTACAAGAATTTCATCGCGCTCTCCTCTCAAGTCTCCGAAGAACAAGAAATTCATCCGCGTTATGAATATTAAATCCTCATTCAATCCTCGCCAACTCTCTCACAAACTCCCACAGTAGCGCCCACTCCAACAATCCACATCATCCAGCTAATCCAGCGTTACGCCCATGCAAAAAAGAAACAGCCATCCTAGCGATAAAAGCTTGCCGCTCAATCCTAATGAAGGGCGCTACTATTGCTCACACCGAAAGAGCACATTCGCTCGGCTGCCAAAAAGACGAGCGCAGCGGCACATCAAGTCCAACCCTCGCTTGCACACTACCATGTACGCATAGCTAGAGCTGTCAGCTCGAGTTCGAACTGGCCGGATTGCGAGCGCGCGATACGATGGAAAGATGAGCATCGTGGACGGGTCAGGGTTAACCCGGGCTGGGATAGGAGCAATCGGAGGAACGACGACGACGATGGTGATGATGATGATGATGCACCCCAAGCCCGGTTCTCGTTCTCTTTCTCTCTGACAGCCCGCGCGATAAGATCTCCGCTTGGGACGTTTCGTTTTGTCGGGTCGCCGCCGACACTGCCACCCTTGTATTATTATGGGAGGGGGTATGACTGCTGCTGCTGCTGCTGCTGTTTCTATTGTGTTACAAAAGAACATTACCATCTGCTGATTACCGGTGGATCTTTATTCGAAGATATTACGTTACTTACTCGTGGGTTTTTGTGCATTGGGTCTCTATTGGATGGATTGGGCGAAATAAGCTATTGGCGTGGAGCGAGGAGTAAATGTTTTGACGCTATGGGAGCACAGTGGTCTTGTAAATCAGGGTATATTGTGTTTTATTAAAAACGTGGGCGCATATTACAAGAGCAGGTTGTACCAATAAGGAGTGCTCGTAAACTAAAATGTAGATTGCAGTTGAAAACAAACAGGAGCGAATGGAGCTAGATTCGATACTTTATCTTTTCAGATTTTTAATTTTTAACATGCTACAGAAAATAGTGGTCTTACCAATTGCCATTAGGGTAGCAGTAGAATATTCATTATAATAGAATATTTCATTATATGCAACTCAAAGAAAAATTCCAAGTTAATGTAGTTAAACTTTGTGATTTTTATAATTTTATTTAGATTTGAATTATTTACTTAATAATTTTTATAAAAGACTGCGTTCTTCTTAATAATTAATGTTTATTTATTGCTGTATTGCTATATAAAAAACGGAAGATAAGTGCATTCAAGTGATGCTGAAATATCCAATATAATTGGCTCATTATATCAATTTTTCACCCTCACACTAATTAACTGAAGTTATCCACATTCTTTTCTGTCCCTCTGAATAACTGCATATTAGTATTGAAAATATATCTAAAAGTTATAATATATTATGTATTTGAGAATACTTAGTTTAATTTATATTATAAATTAAATTATTAGTATTCAGCTAGATATGCTTGACCTTTGGAAATATTATTAACGCATACGATATTCATTTGATGATTACTCTCATGCGAATTGTTAAGTACTAAGTTTGTTATAAACGCAGCTGGTGTTGGTATATAAGTTTGATCGAAGTACAATTACATATATTTGATCCTGCACGTATACAAGTGTTTATATTAGTAATAAGAGAATAAAACTCATGGTAGGCAGTCCTGTAGTTGCATAACAAGTTTCTAATGATAGGCAACATCATATTCTAAAAAGGCACTGGCACAACAAAACATGTAAGTGTGAACGCAAGTGAGTAAAACCAGTATTGTAAATTAATATTAAGAGGGAGGTGATAAATTACTATTAATTATATAAATAATAGTAATATGATACAACATAATAAAGTGTGTAGAGAAACCAATCAATAAATATACTTAAATGTTCAAATCATTTTCAGTCTGATTCACTTCTGATTTTGTGTTTTTGGTTTTTATTTTCATGTTTTTGAGGAACTTTAGGATGTTCAAAAAGTATGCCAGGTGTGGGATTCGAACCCACGCTCCCAAGAGGGAACAGGAGCTTAAATCCCGCGCCTTAGACCGCTCGGCCAACCTGGCTCCTTTTTGCGCGCAAAATATTCGCACACATAAAGGGTAGCCAGGACCTTTTGTATCGATCGAACGCTAAGTATATACACTTTCGTATTATGGATTTTTTGAGATTCGATTGCGCCAAAAGTAAATACGACAGTAAATAAAAGATATCATAGTGTAAGCATCAATTTTATTATGGTTTATTGAACTTAGAGATATGCAGATTTCATTCCTATTATCTTTATTATTACAAATAAATCAGTCCATTTAAATTAGTTTGAATTTGTACAAAATTTGTTATAAACAGAACGATCAACTGTAAAGTCTGTAGTAACAGTTTATTATAATATTATAAACATGATATGAAACATTAGATGATAGTCGTAATAAAATAATAATTAATTTAACCCATGAGCATGCGTGTGGCGCCTTTGAGATGCCACACTTTTTTTAAACAGTATTTTCTAAGCAAAATTTTTTCTTTATCTATTGGGATTTCCATGTATTCTTCAGAAATGTTATTTAGTTTCAAATAAGCCAAAAAATTGTTGAAAAAAATGTTTATTATTAACAAATTAATAAAAAAAAATCTATTAATAAAATCGAAAAAACATTAAACAAATGTTTATTATTAATAAATAAATCACTCCAAATTTTTTCAGTATTTTAGTTTTGTTAATAAAACTGGCTAACACCATTTACCTGAATTTATTTAAATTTATTATTTGATACTACTGTTGCAATATCTAATAAAACATTTGTCATGCGGATCCAATGAATATTATGATCTTCAAATGTAAGACTATTAACTTAAGAAAAAAATGTTTATGTAATAATAGTAAAGTTTAAATAATTATTATACATATACAATCAATTTATAAAACACAGATTAGTTAAAAGTTAGTTTACCTGCAAGATTTCACCAGTGCCATCTACGATAATTATCAGAAACATAAACTCGATGCAAAGTCGATAACGTAGAAATAGATGTTTTAATGGTAACTTATCGGCCAAAACGTTGTCATAGTAGATTTCTTCTGCCGTTACCGATTGAGGTAGAGCTTCAACGATTCAAGTAGTTTCTGTGTTCTCCGCAAGTACCATCATATAGGGATTCTGTACCATCATGGATTTCGTGCCATTTAAGATAATAGGTCTTGCAAACTTAAGGTAAAGGCTTTTTTTGTTGTATCCTCAAGTAAATCATGTATTAACGCTGCAATAGATACTTTAAAAATTTTTTTTTAAATCCTAAAATAAAAAAGCGTTAGAACGCACAAATTCATAAATCTGCACATGTTCTAAATCTAAACTTTATTTACTTAACAATACGTGCATGCGTATGTATACAGAAGTCCCAATATGGGTTCTAAACTAATTGAAACATCTGAACAAAATTACGTATAAATGTTTTCAAACTCAGTTAATGGTTTATTATTTCATGAGCAAATTCAGAATAATGTCTTTTATTGATCAATACATTCTTGTCTTATGGTTATTTTACGATTTTTGGAATCTAATTCTTCGTTTTTTGTCTGATAGAGGCAATGTAAAATTCTTGTGAAAAATATGTGGGATTAGCTGCTGGAATAGTGTGAGCACTAGATAGAAAATATTTAGCAAGAGTATCGTATGTCTTTTAAAAATCATTTTATGTGAATGTGAAAGTCAATTAACAACTCAAACAACTCAAACTTTATGCCTTGAATTTTACAGACTGAGAAATTAATAGGGTGACTGCATCATGCAAATAATCACTTGTGAATTACTTAACTTTATAATTTTGTTTCTTTGCAATGCAAGCGTAGTTATTAAAAACAAAAATATCACATCATCTATCAATACTTTAAGTATGAAATAAACGAACAATAACCGACAAAAATATAAAATAACTAATTTCATTGCAACGAATACAAAAATAATATTATTAATTTGTTTTTGCACGTGGCACTTATTAGTCGAAAGTGTTAGGTGCGAGTTTACAGTGAGACCGCGGTATGCATGCGTGGAGCTAATATCGTGTGTTTACGTTGCGGTTTCGCGATAAAAGTACTGCTCTCTATATTGAAAACTCAAAAATATCTACATTTGTAAATAACAAAAGGTGTGATCTGCATGTTGACTTTATGAAGCCCGTTAACTATTAAGATAGTGCAAAACTATTTGTTTAATAAAATAGTGTGTCAATTGAAGCTAATTTGTCTAGATAGTGTAAAATGAAAAAGTTCACAATCTATCCGTAATCAAGTGAATTGTATAAATATTTTGAACAAATATAATAAAATTCTTGACACCAAGCAGCCTTATAATACACTAAACGGTAAATAAATATGCCAAGATTTATAAAAAACATCATAAGTTTAAGCACGGAAAGCTTTGCAAGTTTATATTTTTAATTTTCATAGCAGATGCCTATTAGCTATTAAGGGGGCACACCACCTTTAAAATGTGAAACAAAAAAATTGATTAGGAATTTTTATTTTGATATTTATTTTAATAAGGGTTTTTTTTCCTGAAAGTATACATAAACACCTACCAATTTGTATATTTTTTACCTTCGTTGGACCTTCTATGCCTCCATGGCAAACCAGACTGTTTTCGAAGACTTTAAGCACTGTCCGTAAGATTTCAAGTCTACGCATGGATGGATTGGGCTAAAAATTTATGGAGATACTCATTATAGTAGTACTTTTAGTATGAACTTAAATATAAACAATGTTATTAACGTTTGAAGTTAGATGTTTGATAACTGAGTACGATTTTCTTGAAAAAACTCCGTTTTCGGAGACCTGTATTTTGATCAAGATTTTTCTAATTTTTTTGAGCTTGCGTACGTTAATGGTAGCTCGTTTAATAATATAATTTCAAACTTAAGATAAGATTTTCATCAAATAAAAAAAGTGAAAGACGTAAACCCATATTGATCGAAAAAAATGCTTTGCATAAACTCCCCTTTAAAATGTGAATAATTGAAAAATGTGTTCTTTGAAGTAAACACATACAATAGTTAAGGTTTAGTATCTTATATAAAACAATTTTTTTTTATTTCGTGTTGCCAGTCAAAAGTAATAGACATTTTTGTGCGCCACGCGTGCGCTCACACTTCGCCTTCGCGCGTCAGCCTCTTGCTGCGGCACTCTGGTGTATAGCGTTAATTAACAAATTCTGGTACACGCAACGTTGTATAAATTAATACATTTGATACACATTTTCTATGTAAAATTTCCTCCTCTTTCGATTGGCGGCATCTATTTTTTCTAAAAATTGTGAGTACCAAAGAGTTATTCGATAAAAACACTAATTTTGCATTTAATTTGTTAAATAAACAATGAACCCGGTAGGTGTAGAGTGACACACTTTTGGTATCATGTTTTTGATACATTAAAAAGTGTTTTCCAGCTTAGTTTGCACAGAAATTGTTTTTTTTAAACAAATATCTAACTTAACTCTTTACACCTTACTACGTTTTTCATTTTTTAGATTCAGAATATTTTTTTAGAAAAACATCAACCATCCAGCCTCTTCCTCAATCAATAAACAATGCTTGACAATCAATTTACAATAATAAATTTATTAACTAATTAAGTGTGCAACAGTTTCTTATTTAATGGCATTATAAAATCAGTCTCATCATGCACAGATAATGAAATTCATGAATGCTAGACGCTTATACAATAATATTTGATAAAATGCTGCCAACTACTTTGGTACTACGTTTTATCAAAGCAATTATAGTGACATTGGAAATAATAAGATAATAGAAGTATAAATAAAGTTATAGCCAGTAATTCAAAATCATTTCGATACATTAAATAGCATAGCAAATTAATTCTCGAACATTATTTCGTATACTTCAAACTTCGTTAAACCTCTTAAAAAAATCAACAATATCTTTCCACTCTACATGAATAAAATACGGGAGTTTTTTAGGGTATATTAACGTTAATATTCTATTTATCAATATTTTTTATATTAACAAATGTAGTTTCTTATTATTTTTACTGTCCAATAATATTTAATTTACTTCGGACTATAAATCAAACATAAACTTGTTTATAAAATCTGTTTTTTATTCATAAATTGGCAGTAATTAACGTCTTACAACATCTTGATAATATAAATTGTTGAAATAGAAATAAATCTCTCCAATTTATAGTAAAATATTATACATAATATCCAAGCCAATCGTCCAGCAGGTTCAACGAATCCCAACTTTTCAATTAGCTCGATTTTCGGGTCTATCTTCCTTATTTTACAACCCGTGACCACACACGGCGCTCCCATTTTTGCCGATATTCCAAACCGCTCGCGCGTAAAAAGACGGCCAGGAATTAACGTGTGTTTACACCGGGGTAAAAATTGCACGATCGTTGTGCGCGCGCTGTCTAAATCCTAATCTCGGATTGGCTAATTATATGTCGGCGGAGGAGGGGGCGAGGCTCATTTTTCTCTTCCTTTTATTATATACGACGATGGGCGAGCAGACGCGTTCTCTCCTGTATAATATAAGTACGCATGGGTTTGCTATTTCGGCGTGACGTTTACAGCGTTTTTTGTCGGGTGGCTTCTTAACTACTCGTGAATTTTGTAGAGTAAATGGTAAATGACTCGGTGAATCATTAGAAAAGAAGTTCATTTATTATTGTTTAATGGGTTGGTGGATTGAATTTATCGAGCCGGCGGAAAATTTCAAACTTTAAAGGTAGTAACACTTTCTTCAAGGCTCTGCCGATTTTTGATGCAGTAGTCGAACATATTTTTTATGTAAATACAATTTGTTTCTATAATAAAAACAGTGATTTTATTAATTATAATGTTTATTGTTAAGACAGTAAACTCCGTAAATTTGATTTAAAATTGGAATACTCAGCAAACCTTGCCAAAACAAACAAAAAATTAAGTTTTTAAGATTCAAATTTTGTAAAAAGAAAAATTAGAAATAAACCAAATAACAATGAATGTTTACATTCTAATAGTATACAGAGGCTATACAAATGTAAGACTCTTTTACACATTTGGTCTGACAAATATATGGAGCTTTCAGAACTATAACGAAATAAGTCCATTTTAGATATTTTATAAACTGTTGCAAATATCTCAACATCATAATAATATAAAGAAGTGAAATTTGATTAGTTCTATCACTGAAATTAATACTTCAATATAATATTTATTAATTGCATAGTTTAACAGTTTACAAATTTTCATGGAGATTAACTAAATTTCTAAAATGGACTATTCCGTTATAGTTCTAACCACTTTATATAGCATACTGTAATTTAATTGTATATTCCACCTAAATAAAACCGAAAATATATATTGAATAAAATAAAGTTATAAGTTACAAGTATTTTATGAGTGTCGAACTTCAGGTTAGCTTGATTATTTCAATAATAAAACTGAAAACGCTTCTGAGAATACAATTTTCAAAATACAAGAAATCACGCTAATTTAATTATACACTCTCTCACTTACCTTAACGTTCAGTCCACAATTCATTCTACAAATAAAAAGAAAAAATCTCATGCCGCAAAAAAGTTCCTTCTCACCTCATTCATAACTTAGCTTTATTATTCAAATCAACGCCGAAGTTACGACTATATCACGTTATCATTGTATAAGCGCGAGCCCCGAGCGACGAAAAAAAAAGTCCCTCCTAGACCAGACAACAAACGAGCGCGAGCGGCCGATCGTTCATTCCGCTCGCGCTATAAGAGACCTGGCGGTCCAATGTGACGTTCCGCGAATCGAGCTGCATGCAGTTTGCGTTGCATTTAACGCACGAGCGGCCAAAGGATACTTTTTCTAATTTATCTAAAACGCGCGCATACCGCGGCACGAATATTTAAACCGTCATTTCCAGCGCGCGCGATGTAACTTAATCCAGCGCCTACTTCCACTTTCGCGCGATAGCAGACTTAAAACCGCGGCGATTTATCGCTAATTTTGTCTCGTAAAGATTCGCGCCGTTGTTGTTCGGATGCGAGGGTAAGCGATATGCTGTGCGACCATTCTCATTATATTATTGTGCGGCTCTAAGGTGTTTATTACTGTCTGCCATATTAATTCTAAAATTCTCGCTTTTGAGACAGTTTTATAAAATTCGGATTTTTACTGTCGAAGCTAAGCAGTATTTCTGCAGCCAGCTAAGTATATTTAACCGTTTTTTTATAATACCATGTAATTCGGTATACATGAATTGTGTAAAAGTACGTTCATGAGGGATTGAGGTTTTAACGTTTGCACTAATGTGCTCGGTCAAAACATGAGATATAACTAGTTTAATTGTCAAATATAGTAGTTAGTACAATATTAATTATACTAATAAACTTGTTACTTTGTAATAAGGTAAATGTCCCAATTTCTGCTCACGTCCCTATTTCTAATCACTCGAAGTTTTTCTGTTATTATAGATATGAAGGTTGTTTTAATATATATTATATCCAAGCTATCTGTACCTTTTTAGTATTACAACTAAAAACTGTAGTGTTGAATTAAAAATATTGTAAATTCTAATTAAAAAACTTGATAATAGTGATAGTTTGAGCTTAGACGCAGATGTATTCTGCATGTCCCTATTTCTAATCACGAAAAAATAACGTTTTAGTTGTATTTATACAATATGTACACTGTTCTCTACTTATGCATGGTGAAGTATTTACGCGTATTAACATACTAATACAATAAAAAGATACAAATCATATGAATGAAGTCTATAAATCAATGCTGATCAGAAATAGGTACACATCGAAATCACCGCTCTTTGCTGTGAGCAGAAATAGGTGCATTTTGCGTACGCTTTTTAATTGACTATTATTAATATTTAAGTCTTCAAAATGGTTTCTACGTATTTACATTGTATTGTTCAATTCATAATTAAGATAATAATCATATCTGTTTTATAAATTAATGTTAGAATAACTTTTTAAACCTTTTTGTTTGATGCAAAATGCTTATAATAGCATAAATCGAGACATTCACCTTATTTACTTTTATTAAGATGCTCTTAAAAATTATCACTAGCTTTCCAGGTATAGGTTACGTACAAACATATTTTTCAGGAAACACTGCAATAAATTTTTATTTTGTGAATAATAAAACTTGCTAATAAACAAATATTCAATTAATAACACTAAATTTATTGTTTGTAAACAAATATCTAGGTGTCTCATACTAATTTATATGAAAGTGTCCTATTTGAAGATATAATAAAATTGAATGTGAACTCAATTTTTAAGAAGATGGACTTATGTCGTTGTTTCAGAAAGCTTTATATCGTTCCTAAGCTTCTGTTTAATTATTTATTAAGCTGTTAGTATTATTAGCTACGACAAAGCTAGGATGCGAAATTTTAAATTCATCGGAAAAAGGGACGGCAGGAGGCCCTTTAGCGTATAATGAGATTGTGGGTGTTGCGATAATTGGATATACACCTTATGGCGGTTTTATGGGATGTGACGAAGAATACCCCAATATATATTCAAGCGTATACTATTATCTCGATTACATCAAAGAAGCTATTAATACTTGATGAATTTTTTAGAATTCGGGTTTAATGCGTCTTTGTTCTCCCCCGAAATGATTCAATAAAACTTCTATTGCATTAATTCAGATACAACGATTTTATAAATCAATAAATAAACTTTTAATCACTGCTAAAGCAATTTATCATCAAAAATGCGTTGTGAGCAACATCTGTAACAAATTTTATATAATATGATTAATAATTACACACAAAATAATATACAATAAATATATTTTGTTAAAACGCAAGTTTAGGTGATGTTGAGCCTCCCAGTTACTAACAAATGCGGAGAACGAATTTTTAATTTTGAGAAAAACTTTCCAAAAAGTGCGTTACAGAAATATATTTATATAAAATTGAAAATTAAATGAAAATAATATATTCTCGTAATTGTAGGTAACGGTTGGGTTTAACATTACTATAAGTAATTATAAACTCATATGTACCATTGCATACATATGTAATAAAAAAATTATTATAATTATATTATGAAAAAGTACTGTTTTAGTTAAAACCAACAATTAAACAATATATGCATAAAAATTGTATTATAATGGTCTCGCAAAGTGGGTGACTGTGCCCCAAAGTAGGTAGATGTCAGGCCTAATTTTTATGTAATTAATGTGATTCCTAATTTTACTAACTGAGGTATACTATTTCTTAGTTATTAAACCTACCAAAGTAGGCTTGGTAATTGAAAATTGATCAATAATCAAAGTGTACCACCAATCTCTATTATGTTTGAGACTTTATAATTTCATAATATATTTAATATTCTATCGATTTAACAAAATATTAATTAAAAAAAAATATACCAAAGTAGACTTTGTAATTGAAAATTGATCAATAAACAAAGTGTACCACTATTCTTTATTATATTTTTAATATCTTACCGATTTAACATAATAATAACAAATAAAAATATTTAACCCAACAAAACATCGTAGATAATCTTCATCAAACTTCTAATACTCTATCCTATGATTTTTGCCGCTTTATAATTTCATAATATATTTCCCGTTTTGCTTGGACGTAATCTTTTACCGCGTTACCATAACGTCCATAGAAAAAAAAAATGAATCCTATAAGAAATTACAGTACAGCAACTCCCATTTTCCCTCGTGAAAAGAAATCAAGAAAAGGCCCGCGATTTCGCGCCAACACGCATGTATATAATTTTCGGCATTCAAAGCCCTGTAATGATGTATATTCCGTGTATCGCATAACGCCTTCCCCCCACCGCAATGAACACTGAATCGCCCAGCATCGCAAGAAGATCGCAATGTCGATATACCCGAATTCCGTCACTGTGTCATTAATACCCGATTTGTGTGTGCGCGCGCCTTCGATCGAGCAAAAAAGAAATGAAATAGCGCCCCCTGATCTCGAACGAAAGGCGAGTTGATTATCCGATTAATCAAGCGTCATTCGCGAGTTTTGCGGTATAAAGAGTGCGTGCGATCGCGATCTGGATTTAGTGTAAGCGAAGCGGAGTGCATTGCGTATTTTTATTTAATAATGGGGTAATTGTTAAGAATGAAGAATAATTATTCATTTTCAATGCAAAATTTGAAGTTCATCAGTTCATTTGATTTTGAAATTCATTTTTAAGTAGCTACAAAGAGACGTTGGCATTCAATACGAGTATTATATGGGCATGACAAAAAATTGTTTTAGTTATTACTCTCAAAAAAGAAGATTCTAAAGGTATTTATTTTGATATTGTGATCTAATAGGGAACTTGCTTGACAAAATCCATCAGATCTGTCAGATAGAATATCGAAAAATAATGAATACGTATTTTTTCTTTGTGCAATTAAATGATTATTAATAAAGGTACAGCAGGTTAAAATGTCTTGTGGCGTCACAAACTCCTCTTGTAGTATATCTATATCCTGTATTCTATAGGAATATTCTCTGAAAAATTTAAGTCAATCGGTTGAATAGTTTTTGAGATCCGTGAAACGCAAATGGCGAGTCGATTCTTGAATACCCAGCACAATAGCTCTAGGCACCGTCATTTTGCTAGCAAAAAAATAAGAATTTTTTTATAATATGCCTATAAAAAGATTTTCTATCTACTTCGCTGCTATCATGTAAAAAGTCGTTAAAAATACCTATGATTTTCATGTATTCAAGGTGGCTTCAGGTGATGCTAAATACACCCGTCACGTTTAGTTTCAACTTTGAGTGAATATCTCTCTCGAACGTTTTTTGTCTCAATCAAAAATAACAGTTGTCCGTAGAGATATTTTGTAAAAATGTAAAAATAAATGAAAAAAGTAATTCCCCATAATTTGCCAATTACACGAGAGTTTAACATCACCTTAAGATGATTTATAGATACTATAACTGGTTCTTTAAATTTTTGAAAATGCTAATTTTCTACTTGAAGATTTTTTTGCACAATTCAAGGTATAGAAAAATTTTGCCTCGGAGTATACAGAGTCTTTTTCTTTTCTACGTTCAAGCACGCAGTAAAGTTGTTTCGAAGCGTTGTAAAGTGCCGTAAAGTAATGGGAAATGAAGTGAAGCGAAGTAAAGTGTTAAGTAAAGGAGTAGAGTCAATATAGATAGTGAATTCCTTACCTTGCAAGGACATCAAACTCTCAAGTTTTTAGATTTTGTGCACATAATAAAATATGCAGTTATCATATACTATTATACTAATGTTATTTTATACTTTAATTCTTTTAGAAAGTTTTAAATATTATGTAAAATACGGTTAATTTGAATTGGTTTGAGAATAGAATGAAACAGAAATAATAATGTATCTTGTTTCTTTTTAATATCTTGTTATTTTAGTATTGAACAACATATTTACTTTTATAAAATAATATTAAATATATATTCATGTTTCTAAATACTATCAATTTTTGTAAAATCAAATATTGTTCAGAATATGTTTAATGCTTGATAATATTTTGTTCTTTGGAGTTACATTGAATAGTTGAAATACTTCTGAATTTTTTTACTATGAGTACTTGGTAATACCTTTATGTTGATGTATATATATATATATATATATATATATATATATATATATATATATATATATATATATATATATATATATATATATATATATAATATTTGATATATAATAATACTTTTCAAGAAAATAAACTATTTTTCAACAAATTTTTATTCAACTTTTTAAAAAAAACTGGATTATTTTTTACGAAGAAATAAAAAATAATTTATTGTAAACGTGCTTTACTTAGTTTTTATTACATGTTAAAAGGAGTCGAATTGTCATCGAAGTACAAACATGTTCGGTCACCATGTCACCTAGAACTGTGTACGCCGCAAATAAATAAGGTATTGACAATGATAATAAATTGTGAGGGGTTGGATCAATATTTTGAGACTTCACATTGGTAAACATAAAAGTATTAACTCGTGAAAATAAATTTTAATTTTTTAGTTTAACTCAGGTCTTGCACTCCCTCAAATGATGTGTAAAATTTTTAATATATTTTAATTTATGTTAAACATATTCTTTGAAAAATGTTCTGTGTAAAGTTATAACTGAAAATACGAACACGTACAAATGCAAAATATTACAACGTTGATTTTAGCTTAATCGGAAAATTTCGTTCAAATCGCATTTGTCGACTTGCAATTTCATGTAATGGTAGATACATAGCTAAGGATATGTATATCCTAGATTTTAATACTTTAGTCTCTACCTTTAATTATACAAAATTATTGTATTGTCGGTAACAATGAGGCTGCACATCATGTATATAATTTGAAAAAAAAAAATTTTTAGTGACAATGTGCCTAGCTTACATAATTTAAATGTATCAAATCTTAATAATACGTAATAATTTTTTTTATAGAATCACTTTATTAACAAATAATGTTATGCTATTTTTCGACTTTCATAATAATTCAAGTATCATCCAGGTGTGAAATATTTGTAAAAAAATGATCCTGAATAGAAAAAATAAAAACTTTTTAATAAATAAATTACCGGGTAAAGTGCGTCCAACGCATCGTTTTGAAAAAAAAATTCTAGTAAGTTCTTAAACACTTGTTTATGTTAATCTTTAATTTTCAACAGATATTGTGATCTTGCCCCTATAAATGATAGAGTGGTGTGTTATAATACACTGAGATTTAAAACTACCTTCCTCAAAACTTAATACAACCAGCCATAAATACTCATCTAACATTCCAAATCCGATCCCGTAAACTCAAGCCACGTAGTAACACATTCACTCCTGTTCACCAGAAAACCATCACCACATATCCAGCTGTTGGAAGACCCCACTTACCGCAACGCGATGCACTACTCCTCACCCGACACATTTCACGAATTCGAAAATCCTCGACAAACAAATGTGTAAATCCGCGGACTACGCCAAAGAGGAAAGTCCGGCAAACGTGACGCGGTGCATTACCTTCTCATTACCGGCGTTAATTTCCAACGACGACGACGAATCTACCTTTTTTCCCCTCCTGCGGACACCGCACAAGTTCTTTTCTACGTATACATACGCGCACTGGATTCACAGCCGCGTGAATATCTCTCGCAGCTCCGCAGGCGTGCCACCACCGCGAGGTTTAACTGCGTCGCGGGCCATTAACGCTGTCGTTGCGCGCATTTTGCTGGTTTAGCGCGCAAGGTGGTGTTGGTAAGGCACGCGCGAGAGTACTGTATCTTTATTAAGAATGCATTGGTTGTACAGTCTAGGAAGGCAGTGCGTGAAGTTTGTTGTTTTCAGAAGGACAGAGAAGTTGGATACATATGTAGATGGTTTAAATTAAGAGAAAATAGTTTATTTTAAAGGTATACATTGAAGTGATGTTTCGATAAAAGTTGTCAATCTGTGACGTCAAGAAGAAAGAGATTATCCATGTGAAATTTCTTAATACAATTACTTAAGATTGATTTTGCGATTTAGCAAGTCCTGCACGTCGATTCTTCGGGTTTTCCGAAAGATATTACCTTAATATACTTACTACCGTACTATTATTCTATTATATCTACCGACATAAAAAAAATTCTCACGTTATGATAGCAGCCTATAGAAAATATTCCATGAATAAAAACAGTTTTTTACGTGTGCCGTAGTATGAAAATTCAAAAACATGGTGGTCAAAGTCACCCCGGTATTCGGGGTGACTTTGAGCCATATAACTAATAATTTATATCTAAACTAAAATAATGGTATATAAATTAATTAAAATTGATGTAAAAAATAAATTTTAATTAAGGAAACTGAATGTAATAGTTTTTATACCAATAAAAAAATGAATGACGGAATAGCGGGAAGTTTGAATTAGTGTAGAGGTAGGTAAATTTTTCAGGTTTAGAAAAAGTAAAAAAACTTAATTTATTAAGAGAGATAGAAATATATAATAATTACGATTAAAAATTTCTTTAGTCGTATATTTTGTTTCTAGAGAACCTAACCTTCAAAATAGACCCACGATAAATATTTCTTGCGTCTTTGAGAGTGTATGATGCATAATATAGTATTTTTAAATTTGACACAAAGTCACCCCGGTGTCCAAAGTCACTCCGGCTTCCGGTGCCTCAAATCGTTTTCTAAAGAATAACTTAAATAATATCTCATTAAAAATTTTTTTTAATGTTTTCTTCTCAACAATTTTATTGTTTGTCTTACTGTTTTATGATAGAAAACAAAGTCTGAAGGTTTTAAAGAATTAAGTAACATTTTTAAATAACTTTATTATAATTTTGAAAAATTTATGTACTAAGAGAAGATTTTTACTATAAGTAAATTGATGCATTTGAACTATTATGAAAAATTTAGTTGGATGAAGAAGCTCTCTTCTGAGTGCTGAAGATACTTTTCAATTTGAAGGAATTTTATTTTATTAATTTTCATTAGCAAATAAGTATACAGCAAAACAGATTGAGTTTTAAAATCGCAAATGAATTTGCGGAATTTTATTATCGTATTTTCATCGAGATTACCATTTTCTATTTATAAAATATTGATAACATTTAATATTATTTATAAATAATAAATAATAATTTTAATATTTATTTTAACATTTATATGCGTTTTAGATAATATACTTTAACGATATTTTATCGAATAAAATATTTATATTTATATCAGAGTTATACAAATAATATTATTTTAACTTAAATTTGTTAGTTTTAGTTGTAACTGTACTCAACTTAACGAATCAACAGATAATCATATTAATTTACGATGATCTTTGAAGCAGGCTATTTTAATAATTCATTTGCATATCGTCTCATTAGAGCTTTATGATTTTTATGCACCATTGTAAATTTAATTTTATACTCAAAGTTCTCATGAAATCTATTTAAGGAAACGAATTTCTTCGAGCATTTTCTTTAATCGTGTGTTTACAGTCGCTCATAATAAAATTTACATAATATGCTTAATTTCACATGCAAATTTCTACAATTCGTATTTCTCAAAAGAAAGGTATGCACTAAAAGGTTAAATGAGACCTTGACCCATTTAGCAATTTCTTTACATCGTATAAGTGAGCCCTGTATACAAAAACGTTCATTTTTTGCATGCTTCAATCATCTAAATGATTGAACGTGCTTGAAATACAGCGGAGGAGTTTACAAGAACCATAGAGCAGTACTACGGATGAAATGAATTCAGCAAATCGCAATGAACGTTATGCTGTTAAGATATTCAATTTTTGCTTTTCAAGCAGTCAAATTGAAAGCAGAACAATATTTTGCAATGTAATTCTATACATTCTATTGAATTGTAAAGGTTATTATATTTCTATCTTATGCTTTTACAGATCATGTAAAACAGTAAGTATAAAATCAAGTTTAAGCTTTAATATTTAAACACTTACATTTTTTTAATATTTAAATTGAATTTTTTTACAAAAAAATGTTTAGGTTTCATTTTATAATTAAGTTAAGAACGATAACAACTTTTTAATAGATTTTTTACTTCCAAATAAATAACAAAAATTTGTTAAAGATTAGTAATATTGATCATTTTTTTTTATTTTGTCTAACCAAACTTATAAGAACTCTAATATTTAAACAAAGAAGAGTTTTATATGTAATGCTGTCAGTTATAGGAGTACTCTCAAAGACAAATTTTGCTCTCACAAAGAGGACGTTTTGTTATATGAATTAAAAAAAGTTGGGGCCTGCGGCGGCTCAGTCGGTAGAGTGTCGGATTCCCACGCCGGTGACCCGGGTTCGAATCCTAGTCTCTGCCGATTGATACAAGCACCTCTGTAAAAATTACATGTGCTTTGTTTACAAACACACCGCAGACCCCCGTCGTCGATTAGCACCACATGGAAGCACAAACATGGCGACGTTAAATAATAATAAAAAAAAAAAAAAAAAAAGTTTTTGAAAAAACGTGTTAGAAACATGTTTTGAGACATTTGTAATCAAAATACACTATTTTTTTAAATGTCTGTACGTATGTGTGTATGTGTGCATGCGAGTGCGTGCGCGTGTGCGTGTGTGTGCATGTGTGTATATATCTATGTGTGTTAGTATATATATATATATATATATATATATATATATATATATATATATATATATATATATATATATATATATATATATATATATATATATATATATATATATATATATATATATATATGTATATATATATATGTGTGTGTGTATATGCGCGTGTGTTTGTGCATATATGTGTGTGTATGGGCGTGTGTGTTTCTGTATATATCTGTGTGTGTGTGTGTGTGTGTGTGTGTGTGTCTGTGGTAGGTGTGTGCGTGTGTACGCGTGTGTATCTGTATGTGTGTGTGTTTATGTGCGCCAGTTTCCTAGAATGTACACGATAAAAATTTTTAGTAATTGTTGCATTTGTTTTTGTTTTTAATGGTTTTCCAATTTTTGAGTTTTAGTTTTTCGCGTTTCTTGTTATGTTTGAAATAATATCATTGTGTCAGTGTAAATTTCTCTAAAACAGTATACAATTATCTTTTTCGACCTGAAATTTTAGACAACCATATTCCCATATCTCCTTATATAGAACAACGTCATATCTTTTTCATACAGTTGTATTTCATAACATATGTTCTAAAATCATTGAAAAAATTTGAGATAAGTAGTAATACAGAGAGAAATCCTTACAATATTAAAATAATAACAAATATATCTGTACACTTTTCTAATTTTTTCCACTTTCTACACTTCTTGCCCAATTGTCTAGCACCTAGTATTTGTTTTAATTTACAATCATATTTTCCCTTATTATTCTGAATTGTTTGTTCTTAATTTTCTAAAGTTTTTACTTTTCGATCCCCGACTTTTCATATTTCTTTTGTAAAAGTGGTCAACGTAAGTGAGTAGTAAGGACGGAGTAGGGTGGTTGGGCCAGGGCAGAAGGAACAACGTTGCGCGCGCGCATAGCGCTTTTTCATCCCTGTACTCTGCTGTACAAAAAGTCTTTCTGCGAAAAAGTTTTGCTGCAAACAGTCCCGACAAAAGTCCTTATAATCTGAGCAAAGAACATAGCCAAGTGATATTAAAAACTACGATTCTGATCATTTTTAGCAGCTAACATGCTGTAAATTTCAAAATGTTAAATTAATTATTTTTATCAGAAATATGAGTCGTACCTTCAATGATAAAAAATACATCATGTTGATGTATCAAATTTTGTTCTAATTAGATAAATTCTAAACCCAAAAGGATCCTTCCAATGCGCCAAAAAGCACCGAAACAATCGTAAAAACAGGCCGAAAAAGGCAAGGAGCCACGAGCGCGCGATCGCGTCGTCGTATTTTCGTCCGAACGAGCGAGGCCACACATCAGGAGCATCACGCAGCGCAGGCCCGAACGAGTCTCGCTTCTTTCGGCTGATTTGTAATTATTGCCACTGGCGCGCCGCGAGTCCCTCTCGGCCTCTCCTTCCAACTTTACGATTGCTCGAGGCGCCACGAGGATAATGATCGAGCGGAGCGGTTGACTGTCTTCGATCCGCGCGATCGACGCGCGTTAATGACTCGGATTGATTTATTTGGGATTTTTGGAAGGGTTGCGTGTATTGTGTGAAAATACTGGGTGAATTTGGAAAACGAACTTTTAGAGAAATGTGCATTTACAGCGGGTAATCCGTTATTGATACCTATGAATGGTTATTAATGTCATCATAATATCAGTTATTGATTGATCTATGAATGGTCATTAGTGGCCAATCACTGGATATACATGAGATTAGTATATATGTATAAACTGCAAAGATATCTCTATAGATGTTATCATCCGATAGCTTCACTTGTTAGTAGAGTTATTAGAAAAAAACTGAAAGTTGAACGTTACTATAATATCTAAAAGAAATTATTAATAGCCAAACCCAGGGCATCGACAAACTGGACATCAATACATTTATTTTAGGCATAAACAAAAATCACTAGGTACTTCGTGTAACTTCTGAAGGTTGTTTCTGTCGTTTGAGCAAATTCGAGAGCAAATTATTTTGATTAGAAAGTATTGAAGTCATACTTACATAATGAAAGATATTATATTTTTAAATATGTTAAATCGCTGAGGATGGTACTTAGATGCATAGACATATTCGCGTTATATATTATGGCAGAAGAACTTCATTTTTTTCGGTCCTGTATTTTATTAATGTTTGGTGTTCGACTTTTTGTATACGTAAATTTATTTGGATTATTATTACAAACTACAGATAAGTTGTACAATTTTTTAAATATTTATTAATTTATTCAAATATTTATTATTAATGTATTAAATATTGTATTATTTTTTAGTGCCTTGACCAGGGAACTTGCTCGTGATACTATAAACTGACTAACACGTCGGAAAATTCGAAATTATATAATTTATACTTTGTACAACAAAAATGTGAGAATTAGCTTGGCAAATTAAAGAAATGAGTGTATGCAATTTTTATAATGAACATTTTATTTATCTTTATGTTTCCAAAACGAGTACTTAAAAGTTTGCTAACTTATCATGAAATATACAACGTTAATAACAGAGAAGGAAATTAAACTGAATTATTGTGCCCATGAAAGACCTGACGGAGGATGTCATGCCTTTTACGGAAATTCGTGACATGCTTACTTATTTATCTTATACTTAAGATTTTTTAAGAAGTCAAATACCTTACAGGAAATGTTTGTAACAATCTGCTTTGCATGGATTAAATAAATGCGGTTACACTAAACTGTGCAAAACAAAGTTAAAAGTGATTGGCTGATAGAGCGTACAATATAGCATTTTTAACTCCAATGTTTAAGAAAAAGAAAACCGTAAATTTTGTGATGAGAAAATTAGCAAAAAGAAAAGTCTATTTATGCTTTTAAAGCAGCTAAGCCTGTTTAACCAAATTTTCGATGCTCCGTACTATGTCTTTGTGTTGCATTGATCAGTTATTTATTCACGATAGCTCAAAATTAGATGCGAATTTTTGCGCATGAAATTATGCAAAATCTTATCTTCTTTCCCGAAAACACTTTTGAAATGCCATTTAATATTCGCCAAACTTTTAGCTTTAGAATACATAACGCTGTAAAGTTCTGTGTAAGATAAATGTGCAGATATATATGCTAGTCTATATAAAAAGTGCAACCTTGCAGTTTTTACAATTATCAGTCCAAAATCATATGAATTTTAAAAGATTATATTCAAATAATACTATAAAAATAAAATAAAAATTGGTTTAAAAAAATAAATATATTTTAAATTTTATATTACTCTACTTTAGTGTATTTGATTGAAATTGAAGAATTTAATGAAAATTCTATCCAATACCACATGCATTCTTTTTAAGATACAATGTTTCATTTGTACGTTATTTTCTGCGTTAATCAAGATAAAATCTAGATCTACATTGAGATAAAAAATGATCGAACCAACTGAAAAATTAGTTTATTGTTCTGAAAATTCTGTTTACAGAATTACATGTTTTATACTTAATTTTTAAAAAAAGCTTACCAATATTGAGACCTTATTCTGAATGGCGAGATAACCATATTTCGTAGTTTAAATTTTGATATTTCAGAAATAAAAATTCAAGAAAAAAGGCGTATGCTATCGCCTCTGTCCTCCTCGAGTGTGGCGTTACGACTTAGTTTGGCAGCAATGGTAATAATTCAAATTTTCATCAATTGCAACATCAAAACCTTCTAATAAGTGAATCCTCCAAAACCAAAATAATCATTTTACGATGTAAACTTTGAATTAAAATTAAAAAAAAAGGATCCAGTACTTTTTTCAACGCAAACACCCAATCACAACTTCACTATCAACGTAAGCTACCGTCCAAGATTAAATGCACTCTCTCCTCTCTTTCCCGCGACCTTAAAACCAAAAATAAAACAAACATCCAGCCTCGCGCGCGGTCGTGCCGTTCCGGAAATGCTGGAATGCCGATCCGCGCGGCGCCGAGAGAGTCGCGGCACGCGCGCCGGCCGCAAATCAATTTGCGCGCGACTCCTCCGACGAGCAGCAGTGCAGTGCAGCTCTTGAGAGTGTCCCCTTGAAGTGCGATTTCTGCGATACGAGAGATCGTTTGAGACGCGATTGAATAAGAAATGGGGTCGATGGTGCTGAGGAGGATGAGGACTGGGGTTCTTGAGAGCAGAGGCGAGGTCGGACGTTGTGGACTGTTTTGTGCGCATGAGATTTTTGAGCGTATGGTGGGGTTTGAATTATACATGCGTGAAATAATTGGTAATGAAATGTAATTTCTAAATAAATAAATGGAGAAGTGTTTTGAAAATCACGGAAATATTAATAATAATAATAATAATAATAATAATAAGCTAATATTTTGCATACATAATTATGATATAGTTAGCTACGTTTCAACGTACAGGAAAACATTCAATAAGATAAATAGTTTGAAATTCACTTGGTTCAAATTTAATTTTAACATATTTTTTATAAAATTAGGGAACTGACTCAATAATAGTAATACGACCCTGTCAGTTCTGAAGCAAATTTTCACATTAAAGAAATTGTTGTACACTACAAAAAAATTATCTTACTTTAAGAAAGAATCCATACTGAAAAGGTAATGTAAAAAATTTAAGAATAGTACTTTAAGTAACTAGTGCGTAAAGTGCGATTTTTTACACGCGTGCAAAAGACGCATGCACGTGTTGCTTACATTATTCTTTCTACGAGAGTACGTAAAGTAGACCCGACTAACAACCTATACACCTCTGATAAGATATATATATATATATATATACGCTGATAAAAGAAAAATGCAGTCGGATATAAGTAATATGTAGCTGTAAAAGAGAAGAACGGGTGGTCAAGGTAGGAGAGGTTGTGATTTGGGCGTGGGAGGGGCCTGCCACATTAAGGGGGCACAAAGGATGTGGTCTAGGGGCGGAGCCCCTCGTGGGGGAGTAGTAGGCGAAGACACGACGGGTAGCAAAAAAAATACTTATTAAACATTAAAAAAAATTATATATTAATTTTAACTAAAAGAAAATTTACTAATTTTCTTACATCTATCAAAATTTTTCAATTTATTAAAAAATTTGCAATGTTTTAATATTCTTTGTTTTTAAATCGATTTTTATGCATGCTATTACAAAAAAATCAAAAGACTGTTCTTTACGCACTACTTCATGCACGGCTTTTACTTTACGCACGGATTTTACTTCACGCACTACTTTACGCACTACTTCATGCACAGTGTTAAAAGAAGTATCACTTAATTCTCAGAAAACGATGAAAAAAGGCCCACTTTACGCACAGTAGTAGAAAAATATTAGTTTCTAAAAGTAAGTAACTCGAAAAGTTTCTTAAAATATATATCGGGACGGTCGATGACTGAAGAGGTAAACGCGTACCTCTTAAGATAACGTATGATCAAGGAGCGTGAGTTTGAATCCCCGTCAATCCGAATTATTCGAGGAGAGCATATTTTGAAAAAAATGTTTTTCCAATTTTTTCAGTGACAGAGGACGGACTCACAACCCGCTATGTAGGTAAGGGCAGTAATGCCCGTATATGTAATTAAAAGAAAAATAAAAGAAAAATGAGAAATTTATTTTCATAATTTAAGTAAATTGTTATAAAGTACCCTATATAATACTTAGTCACAAAAATAACAATTTTGGCGTTTAAACGTGATTTATACCTGATTAAAGGGAAAGTTTAAATCATAAATTAGAAATTAAATTAAGATTCTTAAGAGAATTAAAATTAAATGCAAAAGTTAAAAGAATAACGGAATCGAGCTTTAATTTATAGTAATAGTATTATCTGTAGGTATCACATTAATTAATTATAACAGATTTACTTTCAAATTAACCAATTTTATAATGAATTTATTGTATTATATGAAATATGATCATTAGGCTTATAACCCCTGTAAAACTTTATAATCTAAATAGGATAAGTATATTTGGACAAGTACACTTTCATAAGTCTTTATTCGCGTTTCGCGGATAAATTGTCGAGAGAAATTGCGAAAGGTTATACCTACATGCATATACTGACCAACACTCTGGTGGATAGAGGGAGAGAGTGAGTGAGAGAGAGAGAAAAAGTTTATAAGGAGATATCGAAATGTCGCCGGGGGACTCTACTCGACGCACGCAAACGGGACCTCGATAACCGTATGATATCTCGCGGTCACACGCAAATTATTGGGGTTTGTTTTTCTTTCCCGTCGTTGATTAAGTTTACGTAATGTCGACATACGTACCCGCGTATGAGTTTTAGGGAAACTTTGCTTTATTATGTAAAGCAAATTATTATTCTTCCTGACAATTTTCTCTTTCTCTTTTTATCAACAATAAAATGCGCTAGTAAACGCGTAACAATAATGTATTCCAAGTGTATAAATTTATTAATTTTGTGAAATATGCATTACGTGTATTTACAGTGAAAGTTAAGTAAAGCAAAAAATTGTATTTTTAGAAAGTTATTTTCTATGACTACTTACTTACTAATCACTTGCTTGCTTAAAAGATGCACATGTATGTTCAACTTATTTTTACAGTAAATAAAAAACTGCTCACTATTGTTCTAAATTATTAAAGTATACTTTTTTAAATAATTTCAATTAATTTTTTGCATTTTTTCACAAGTTCCTTGTGTAGACGCATAAGATTCAAAACATTTTAAAGTAATTAGAAAGTTTTGTAGTCATGATAAAAAATAGCTTAAAAGAATTTAAAATCATTTACAATCTACTTGTATAGGAATATTAAACATATGAGTTGAAAATTTAAGAAAAAAGATAAATGGTTAATGAAAATCCATGCCTTTGTAATAATAAAATGTTTAACATATTTTAATCTAGGCTTATAACCTAAAAATAAGTTTCCTTTTATTAAAATATCTTTAAAATGCATCCTGCATTGCAATAGGCAGATAATACCTGAATTTTATGTTGTATAAATAAATCAATTATCTTTAAATAAATCAATCTCTTTCAAGGCAAAATAATGTAAAAATCTGCATGTACTTTACGATTATTAAGTATTTCAATAAAAAATGCCAACGTACTGATAATCTTTAAACGATAACATATTACATTACAGCAATCCATAAAATCCAATGTCCTTTCTTCCAGAATACATTCAAATCAATTTAGTTTCGGTGCGCAGCATACGTCCAACCGTCGCGCGTAATTTGTAACGACAATCCTATACACGAGTACGTACACGCATTCCAGTGTCAAATTTTTATCGCCGCATTACGAATGCATAAGCACTCATACACACGCATAAACATTTGAAACAAATATCCCTTAGGCTCCCCACGGTTATTAATTTTCCAAAATCCCATTGTTCCCGAGAGCTCGTTCGTTTTAAAAACGATCATTCGCCCTTATCGAACTCCAGAAATCTCTCTCTCACTCTTAATTCTTTTTATTACTAGGAGAAAATACATATCCCTGTAATAATCGAGGAGCAGCTTGTTTATATATCGACCGACGTCCCGTGCTCTTGATATAGGGCGCGGACGTGGACAGAGATGAAAAGGAAGAAGGACCGAGAGGAGAAACCGATTCAGAACCGAAGCGTACAATAAAAGCAGCGAAGAAGAGAGAAGGATGGCATGTATATCGGGGGGGAGAGCGAACGTGGGTGTGTGGAGATGCAGCGGAGATTACTCGTTAGGCTCGGGCACACGGAGCTGGACGAGTCGCGTGGCGATCGTTCCCCACTGCCCTGCTCTGCTCTTCTCTGCCTCCTCGATGTAAGTGTGTATGCGTGAAGTCGCACGTGTACACTGATCTCCTTGCGCTCTTTCACGCGCCTTACACACGTCCAGATCTGATTTCTCATGGCGATTCGTGCCTTTTTTTGGGCACGGCTAACGAGATTCGCGCAGGGCCGTTTGATATATAGACGCGGCGTTGAAAGGTTTCGTGGAATGTGCACTTGGTGCGGTGGGCTCTGGATCTTTTTCGAATGGGATGTGCGTGTTTCCTTCGGCTTTTAGTTGATTTTTGAGAGGATTGTATTTTTATAGCTGAAGAAAGTGGAAAATATATTTACGAGCTTGAAATGAAAGAAGAAGTAAATTGTTAGATTTGGTTGGAATGTGAACTAGCTGATGTACGTAGGTAACAAAGTTGCTATACCTATTGTGCGACAAAATTCATTATTAACAAAGTATGCAGTAAATCATGTGGGTGGTATGTATTACGCATGCCACTGAAATTCTCAGATAGCATAACACGTTGTCACAGGTTCATTACCACAACGTTAGTCTGACAACCAAGCAACATCGTTTTTACAGCTGTAAAAACGAGATAGTGTATAACGTTGCAAAAACGTTGTGGTGTCAACTTCCGTGGCAATAGAAACAGTGTAGCAACATTGCACATTTCATCTTTGAGATAGGGTTAGAAAGTTTGTAAGTGGCTTTAAATATATTTTATTAAAATACTTAGCATTTACATCCCTTTCCCATCCCCTCCACATCCACTCCACCCCCCTCCAGATCTCATCCACATAATCGACAGAGTATATCTATATTTGTCTATATTTTTTAACTAATACATATATGTCTGTTCATAATATTACAATTGTAAACTAAAAGCTGCGACAAAAATGTCCAATTTTAGTTTGCATGAATCTTTTGATTTTTTACCAATCGTGTTTGAACTCAACCTACAAATAATATTTATATATGATATATATATATATATATATATATCTTCCTATATTATATAAGCGTAAGCGTTATTAAGTCACTCCACCCCCTCCACCCCCCTCCACATAATAACGTTACATTATTTAAAAAACTGCGTTATTTTTTTATTTATTTGCCCTCCACCACCTCCACACTCCTTCACATCCCCTACACATATCCCTCCACAACACCTCCACATAATAACGTTAAATTGTTTCAAAAACTACGTTATTTTTTTACTTTTATGCCCCTCTAACCCCCTCCACTTTCTTCCAAACTCTCTCCACACCCCTCCACATTTTTTCCACTTTTATGCATTTCTTCCACATTAGCATTTACATCCCTTTCCCATCCCCTCCATATCCACTCCACCCCCCTCCAGATCTCCTCCACATAATCGACAGAGTATATCTATATTTGTCTATATTTTGTAACTAATTTACTTACAGTAAATCAACTTAAATCGAATGCATGCACTAACTACATAGCCTTAGTATTTATTTTATTTCTTATTAAATTAAATAAAAAATGATCATATACATTAAGTAAAAATTATAGAGTTCTAGTTCATGCACATAAGAATCATGCACATTGTAATTGTGCACAATTTAACATTGGTCGAATATAGATATATTGATCAATGTTAAACTGTACACAATTAAAATAGGAGATTCTTATATTAAATATTACAACAGACACTCAGTTCTACAAATTTTATTAAAGTTTAAAAACTGAATGGGGGTTGGTGAGCGGAGCGAGCATGGGGAACCCCCTAGTATATATATGTATATATATATATATATATATATATATATATATATATATATATATATATATATATGCTGTATACACAGATATACTTTGTAGGTAAAATTCAAACACGTTCGGGAAGAATCAATCCTTGTTGGGTGTCCGCTTGAACTTACAAAGTATTACTCTCCTACGTTGAAGGAGACATGTTACATAAATATTTCAACAGCATCATGATAAGTTTAGTATTAAATACTTATTAAACATGTAAAAAAGGTGATAGAAAACTAACTGTATTCGCTGTACCATTTAGATATTACTTACTTTCTAAAATAGAATGACACTAATTTCACAAGCTCCGACGTTGTCAAAAACTTTCTAAACGCGTATCTATAGACCTTATAAGGTTATATTCTTAACACGTGGTACAACGTTGTAGGATCATTACCACAATGTTACTATAATGTTCTGTATATCTTTTGCTTTGAAAGTGCTAATATTACTGTTTGTATAATAGTAGTCTTCAATTAGTAGTAGGAAAATGCAATCATACTTTTTCGATTTCCACTCAAACAATTGAAAGAGCCACGCAAGAAAAACAATCAAATCCCACCACACAACAAACCACCAGAGCACGCAACAGTCACAAATGCACAGTGCAACAGTGTAAATCTTACGGTGCACGTAACATCGCTTCATCTGCAAGCAATTCGTCTCTTTCTCTCTCTCTCTCTCTGTCTTTCTCTCTCTCTCTCTCTCTGTCTTTCTCTCTCTCTCTCTCACTGTAATCTTATCATCCATCGATCGAGAAATAGAAAAGGCTTTCTATTATTCAGTCCAGTGCCATTTGTGCCCCCAGAACTGCCGCGAGTGCAATAGCCTCTCCGCCCGACTCTGTTATCGCTGCGTGTACGAGACTGCGCCCCTTATCGCGAAGTTCGTGGACATGGAGCGCTGTATGTGCTTTGGTCACCTGTTCTGTGAATACCGTGTGAATGGCCTGGATTCGCCGCCAGAGGAACAATTTCAGCAAAGGCTTATCGTGGAATAGGGAGACTTTTGATACTGGGGACTGCCTTATATATACGAATGGGGTAATCTTTTCGTTGGTTAGAAAGGACGGAGGTGTTTTGAAATTTATGCATGAGGTACAGTAGTATTGTTATGGGTGTATGGGGTGATAAGATAGGATTGGTTGATTAATTGGAACGGACTGTTTATTTATAGAGAGCGATTGTGTTGAGATGTGCACTGTTTTACGTCTCGAGGAAATTCCTTGATTACCCGAGTAAAAAAACGTATATATAGAAGTATATAATCATATATAAGTACTAATTTCTTATATGATTATATAAAATTATATATACTTATATATAAATTATAAAATAAATAAATGAATAAATATAATAATTAATTTATGCTAATTTAACATAAATTATAGGTTTTATTGAAGATTAGCATTGTTTTAAATATTTCTTGTTACAAGAAATTATTTTTAAAAAAATTGTTCTATATGAGACTTAAATCCAACATATTTGAATTACAGAAAGCCATTATTAGCTTAACCATCACCCCGACAGCTCTTGTTGTAAGAGTAGTACTCGAAATGCCTTATAAAGTATACCGGTATATAACTAATATGCTCGTATGACAAAATCCCAGAAAAAATGCACTTTTTGGGGTCCAAAAATCGCAACATAAAATTTGCATACTCAGGTGTCTAAACCTTTTCTATCTTATTTCCGAGGCCAAATAATGAAGAAAAACGCATTTGAACAATGAAAATTGGCCATGTGACTATGTTTTCTAGCAATTAGGTGTTCTGCGGTTTTTTATATACAAAAATGAATTGTTTTACTGCGTAGTTAATAACTTTGCACACATAAATGACAAGTTCTTTTTCCATAAAGTGTATAAAAGTAGAAGAAAAGGCCTTTAATTTGAGTTTTTGTTCGTTGAAAATAAATGTTCTGGTGCAAAGTTATGACCAATTGAAAGTAGAGTAATAATTCGTTGAAAATAGCATAAAAACGGACGGATTTTCCATTTTGTGCAGAATACGAATTTACTCGTATTTATCAATACAGAAAATACCAACTACCTGTTTGCAGAATGGATACTCTTCCCCAACTGACAACTGAGTTACGAAAACCGATGTATCTGTATTATATTGTATATTTAGTGGAGCTCACCACACGGCCGTTTAAGAATATGTATGTATGTATATATGTATTTCTAAATCTTCTCATTTTTCTGCTTAGTAAGAAGAGAAACAATTTTTGTTCTTATTTGTGATAGTGGAAGTTTTTCAGTTCTGGCAAATTACATTATTACACAGTTAATATACAAGAATTCTCACGCGGTACGAAACATGCATATATTTCATATATGTTCATATACATACTTATACCTACGTTGTACAGCGTCGTGCAGTGTCAACGGCTGTGCGCGCAGTTTGCCTCCTCCAGCGCTAGGGGGCGGGTCTATACCTCAATCACTCGAAGTCTCTCATACCGAAATAGTGTGAGTGACCCACGCTTCTTTCGGATGACGGCGTTGCTTTGAAGGTATGAAGCTCATGAAATATTATCATGAAAATCGACTTTTTTCTCGAGTTACATATAGTACTTTATGCTCTTCTGAGCTTTGTTAAAAGACAATATTGTTAAAAGGCAATCGAAAATCAGGGTTATTCGTAGAACTTGATGAAATAAAGGAATTTAGACTAGTTTCCAGTGAAGTCACTTTTTTCCCGCTAATCGTTTATGCGGGCAAAAAGTGTAATTTTGGTCTCCCTTTTCAGGAAAAAAGCCATTTTCGTTCAGATGGGCATACAATTAATTTAAGAGGACTTCCCACATAATGAACTATATTAAAAATTTATAAATTTATGTAAAAGAATACACAGAATTTTTTCTAATTGATTTAGTGGGATCAAAATATTACTTAAAATAATATTGAAGATTTCGTTGGTTTTTGCACCGATTTTGGTAACAAAAATCAGTTTACGTAATATTGAATTAAATAAAAAAATAAAGTACATTTATTAAATTATGTGGAACCGATTATATAAAGTATTAGCTGGTTCAGAGTTTTAGATTTAAAATTGCAATAAAAATTAAAAATTACAAAAATTTAGGGTTTCTTGAATCTTTAAATACCTTCCACGTGATAAACACTGATAAAACTTGGCTTATATATCAATTAAAATATTGCCGATGTAATGCATAATACATTGCGGGGTCAAGGCTGAATTTTAGAAGTAATCGAAATTATTTAACTATTTTAGGTTATTTTTATACTTATCCACATGATAAATTTTGCTAAAAGTCCGTACTATAGATTCTTTAATCATTTCTAGTGGCAACGGAATTAGCGGGGTCGTACTTCTAAAACGCATATAATACAAATTTTGTACTGAGTTCCAAGAACGTTCCAAACTTCAATGACATCTTTTAATACAGAATTGTTAGAATGAGTCAAAAAGAGGTTGTAAGAGACTGATAAAGTTTCAATATTTATTTAGTTATTATTTGAATTTTATCAAGCAATAAATTTGAATAAGAATCTCAATTTTTATTCATTATTTCTATTTCAGTCTGTTACAGAGGTTTCAATTTGAAAAACAAATTATAATAGATTATGCTAGTCAATCTTTGAGTATACTCAAATATATTTGTAGAATTTTCTGTACATCTCCAAATTTAAGAGACTAGGAATCATAGACACGCTAAGCGCGTCACAATTTCGATTGTTGACGATATCAATATTAATATGAATATTACAGAAAATAGATATTAATATCCATTTTGTATATAAAATCATTTATAGGTATTATTTATAATATAAAGAATATGATTGTTAGTGTAAAAGAATAAAGACTCCCTAATGAAAAACGTCAGATGATTTCTGAATAAAAAATGAAGTGAAAAATACCTTAAATTTTAACACATTTTTATGCACATGAAGTCATTACTGCGCATGCGTGTGTGCATGAAATCGATATTTCGCAGGCCTACGTGTACGAAGTCACTTCTGCGCATGCCTGTGTGCACGCAATTACTACTGCGCATGCCTGCATGCACGAAGTCACTACGATGCGTAAGTACACATCGGCACAACTGCGCATGCATATGTGCAAGTAAGCATAACTGCACCCCTCCGCCCCTCCTCAAACCCACCTCATGCCATTCTTCTGAATAACTATGCCTGAGTGCATGCAATTCCGTACGCTCTCTCTTTCTCCCTCTTTTATCATACTCCACCAAGAGTTATATTTTCTTCATTCTTTTCCGCTAACGGTTCTTTCTGGCCACTTCGCTTTATTCGTTGATATACTACATCATAGAAAATGAAAAATTAATTCTGCGTCTCACTTTTTGCGATTACAATCATTCTTTTACTAAGAAAAAATACCCCCTCCACGTCACCCCCCCCCTCTCCCCCCACACTTTTCGTACGTATCCTAATTATGTCCCCTTATGCTACCCCATTCATCCATCATCTTAAAACTAATCCTCTTAGCACTATGTTAAAGTAATAACACGTTAAATTTAGCATTGCGGGGCCTATATCATTATTTTCATTATTTTATTAAGAAAAAATACTCCCTCCACGTTCCCCATATCCCTCCCCCACTTTTACTACCTAACCTAATTTTGTCCCATTATGCTACCGAACCATTTCACCATCTAGACAATGACCCTTACACATTTGATTCGCGTTAAAAATGTTTATATCATTATTTTCATTGTTTTGTTTTAAAAAAATACCCCCTCTACGTCACCCATACCCCGCTCCACTTTTTCTGCTTATCCTAATTCTGTCCCTTTATGCTAACATACCCTTCCATGATCTCCAAATTAACCCTTATAGCACTATGTCATAGTTATAACATGTTTAATTAAGCGTTACGCCTATTTCCGGTTTCAGTGATTACAATCATTCTTTTACTATAAGGATTAACCCTGCTACAACTTTCTTGTTGGCATCTTTAGAATTTTTGTTATGATGACGTAATTTGAGAAAACTTTATGAATTTATAACTATTGTTAATATAACTGTTTTTGTAAAATTCATGAAGTTCGTATAATCGGCATGAACTCTGTATCGATTTCAACAATATTGATAAACAAATAATTTTTTTGTTCTAAAGTATATACTATTCATTAGTATATCCGTATTAAAATCCACACTATATCTACCTCACTATCATTATACAAATAACATCAAGTTTCAATTTGAATTGTACATTCAGAGCACACGACTAGCTCACGAAAAATACCGATCTAGCAAAATAAGAGAGCGAACGAAAGCTTCCAAAGACCTAGGTATACCCAATAAAAGACAGGGAGACGGCACAAATAAAGCGAGAAAGAGGGAGAAAGCGGGAGAGAGAGAGAGGCCATCTGCTGCTGTGTAGTTATACGTGAGCGGACCTAGATAGGAGCGAAAAAAGGTCATCGCGATGTTAACCGTTGCCAGGTTTTTCGTCGTCTGCGTCATCCCTGCAAGTCGGACGCGGCGGAGCATCCACCCTCGCCGGAGCGTCGTGCATGTGGCCTACATACGCGCGGCGAATCTAATTGTTTTACCGAGACGCGAGCGCGGTCATTATCCGCGCGGAGAAAGAAAACGATTCTCTTCACGGATAATTAAATCCCGCCTCGATTTATCATCGCTGGGTGATCGTTATTTTTGTTATTTGGCGTATAAGCGTGTTGTTTTGGTTGAGTTTGGTATCGTGATCGTCTTCATCTTAAGATGAATCTTTTTTATTGATAGATGGATTTATTATTTTTATTGACTTTGTTAAAATTATAATTGGCCATATAGCTACAGTGTTTTTTTACATCGGATGTAAGAAATTAAAACTTAGTTAAAACTTTGTAGAAAGTTATGGCAATGATAGTAAGAACATTGTTTGCTTGCTTTGAAACTATGTATATCGATCGAGAAAAATAAATCATGAATAGTTACGCGTTTCCGGCTTCTATCACTAAGACAACTCATTATCTAGTGAATTACTGTTTTAAATGTTATCGTACAAATAAGCAAAAGATTGATTTTTCATGTGGCAAATATTGTTTTTCGAAACTTACTTCTTTCTCATAGGGTAACCCGTGGTGGGTGCATTATAAAAAAATTGTATTGGCGTTACTAAGTAAACTTACTTTTATAAGTATTACAAGTATCATAAATAAGTATTTGGGCTGAAAAAGTGAATACAAATTATGATAATTCATTTATACTGTGCATTTTAATAAAAATAAAAATATTATATAATCGAAGATACTAAAGTTATGTAAGTGAATTATTGTTTGATACTTTTTATGGAATGTGTGAAGGCCAAGAATGCATGCTGAGATTTAATAGAAGCAGACATTCTTATTCGAAAATTTCGATTAATTCCAAAAGAATTTTTTTTTACAGTTGACTGGAGTCAAAGACCATCATCGTATAGTGAATTTATTTAATAACACCATAATATTTATTAAAAGCATACATTCTTACATATGATACATTTATTTACATTAGATGTATAAAAAATGTGGAAAAAATATACTTTAAAGAATAAAAAAAAATGGAAAGTAGAATTGAAATACAAAATTTTCATGCAACTGAATTTAAAGTATAGAAGTATAAATTAAATCCATTACATTGTTATACATTAGTGCATGGCAGTACAATAAATTAAATCTTACGTATTAGAACAAACAAATTAATGTTAATATAAAATATAGCAATGTAAGATCACATTAACGAAGGAAAAGAGAAGAATCTCTCTAATGAAGTTCTTAAAAAGATTCATGCACCACTCTACTAATCTCTCAATCATATTTTCATCGGGCTAGCGAGTGAAGAGCGCGTGCGAGAGATTTCAAAAAGACCGAAAATCAAGATAAGCATCTCCGTAGTCCTAAGGAATTACTTATCTCTCTCTCTCTCTCTCTCTCTCTCTCTCACTCTCTCTCTCGCGGCAGTCGAAGAGATGACTGATAAAATTTTCCAACCCCTTTCCAACACGCCGCGCTAAGGCAGGAAATTTCACAGGTCTCTCATTCGATTTTCGACGTCTGGGTCGATCGGACATTCCTCGACTAATTATCGGCATTCCTTTATTATCCGAGGGTTTAGATTGAGTAGACGGTTTGGAGCTTTGTATGCGTAAGACATAACCGTAAGACTATAAATCGTAGTTTTTATGGATATTAAAAATTGAATCAGGATTATTTGAAAAGGCAATATAAATTTTACTCAAAATGTTTTATATTCGAAGTAGAAATATTCTCATTGTTGGTTCCAGAATCATTAATATATATTATGTATATATAAACGGTAATTTCATGGACCTCATAAATAGGACGGAGTCAAATCTGTGTTTGCTTTGAAATTTATATATATAAAAAAGATTCATATAAGTTTATTTTATACAAAAGCTTTAATAATTTTTTTTATTTTTTGGACCATATGTTTAGTTTTTCTTTTTGGTATAATAGAGGCAATGAAATAATTCGGTGTAAGTTTATTTAATTTTTTTTTTTTTTTTTTTAAATGGCATTTCGAACTCGAAAGTTCATCGCCTCATCTACGCAAGCCTTCCACGTTTCCCTATTTTGTGCCAACAAGTTTATTTAATAGAGCACGAAAATACCTATATTTTCCCACCCTACATTTTGGATTAGCTTTCACCATTATTTTACTTTACACGGAATTACAAATCAGTAGCACAAATAATGCTGACATTTTTCATATAAAAATATTCAACCCATCGAGCTTTGTATAAATTAGTTAACAATATTCGTCTTGAACAGGGTCATATCCTAAGTTACGAGTCAGTGAAGAAAATGAGCAGTGTTTGATAAAAATTGGCCACGCTGTTCTCGAGATATAAACGATCAAAAAATTAAAAAAAATAGATAACCCCAAATATTTTGGAATATAAACGTTGTTAGGACTTGGGCAGATAACTTAATCAAGTGATAGTAAAAAGCTACCTTTTTGGAAAGTTTCAGAGAAAATGCTGCTGAATTACTCTATTTTGACCGTTTCTTTTAATACTGACCATAAAAAGACATTTCATATTTCAGAAGTAGTTTTTACGTGTATTAATATCTTTGGATCTTGCAGTCACACTGTAAAAAAGGTACCTACAGAAATATTTACAGTTAAAGAACCAGTTTTCTTTTAAAAATTTGAATAATTCGAAAAATAATGCAGATATTGAGATATTGACCTAAGATGTGTACCACATGTTCAGATGTTCCGTTCTATATAACACGTACTTTGTGGAATTACAAAAATTATGCTCGAAAAACAAAACAATTAAAACATTTATTCAAAATCCTCGTTTTTTTTTCTTTACTACGTAACTAATAAACGTATCTTAACAATTCGAGGCTAATTCGTAGGTTTTTTCAATACCTATAGCTTTTTCTTGTAATCATTTTTGCCTCAGATCAAAAGGTTTTGTTTTATTCGCGATAAACCGCTCTCTTAACGATTCCTCCTCCCATCTCCCTATTCGGGAGGGAACGGAGTTGGCCGTATATGTTTATGTGTTTTGGATGTCAAACCCTACCACTAAATAAAGTAAAATTACTTCTAATTTTTTTTAAACTTTCTTTCTACATTTCTACATTCTTATAGTCATAAACTAATTAATAAAGTTCTCAATATTCGACCTGTATTTAAACATATTCAATCTATATTCAATCTAATATTTTCAAGAATTATTTGATTTATATTAATTGTTATAAATAACTTTATTATCGAACATTACATACTACAAGAAAACTAGTTTATTCTAGATTTAAGAAAGTTTCTCTTAATTTGATCTCTAATACAAAAACTTGATAAACTAATGTACTTAATTGCGACTATATATTTAATTTAATTTTATTTTGTTTTTACAAAATAAGACACGCGGAAGTAAATTAAACTACTGCATGTCGCACATAACTAGATTTAGTAAGCAGCAAAAGCATGACTCATCAATTTGCATAATACCACGAACCTATACACAAACACCATAGACCATTCCAAAAAACCATTCAGTCAACACGCTTCCACATACCTCCACTCTCACCTCACAACTGCACCGAAAGGTCTCGAATTTTCAGCAAAGCAATAAACCACACGACATTTACGTGAGGTCGCAGTCCAATGGGTCAATTACTCCTCGTTCGATCCAGTATTTTCATTATTTACGTCCTCTTCTTTACATTGTACCTGGTCGCCGCGTCGGTAGCATTGATAAGGCAAAATGCATTTGTCGCCTTGTGGCTGAGCTTCGCGGCGTCCTAGGAAACGATTTGGTTGGTAATCGCGAGATTACGGATAGGAGGCTAGAAAAGTGTGTGGCGCTAATGCAGCTGGTGTTTGTGAGCGAGGTGAGTCATCGAGTCGCAATTGCGAGTATGCAGTTGTAGCGGGAAGATAAAAGGCGAGGCGAACAAACGTTGCGATGTTTATTCGGTGGGACTGGGAATGATGCAATTTTCAACGAAGTCACTGATCGCTAAATCAGAAGTTATGGGTTTTTCAATTGATTTGTTTTAAGATGATGTGACTTTAAAACAATTAAATGAGTAATACTTTTATCTGTAAATTTTACAAATAGTTGTTAATTGTGTACCGTAAAGTATAGTACTTTGATCTAAGACTGCCAAAACTTAAAAATTACACTATACTTTCTATTTAAATTTCATAACTTTTCATACGTATAGTGAAAATTGTTAGAAAGAATAGTAATACCTATTTGTTTTGGCAATCTGCAACCAAATTACTATATTTTCCAGTGACAATTCAGCAACTTTCTTTAAAATTTACACAAATTAATGTTCCATATTACTTCTCACTGTGTACTTTTTATGCTATTATAAGTCTAACGTCTATTATAGCAAACATACTAAGTGAGTAGAAATGGGTACCAATTGAGCAGAAACTGAAACAATTACGTTATACAATATCTCTCCGTGAATTAACATGTACATAATTACTTATAATCCGGATTATCAATTGTAACAGAATATATATAAAAATTAAATAAAATGTACCGTACAAAATTTCTTAAACAATAAGTATATTTTAAGTGCATGTATGTAGGTAATCGTAATTTTAATGTCGATAGAATGCAGTATACAATGTGTCGTATTGATAATACTTCTGCATTATTAAACAAAAGGTAATAAATTAAAAATTATTCTTAGTATCTAATCAGAAAGTATTTTGTGGTTAATATAGTTTAAATGAAATAACGTATTTTAGATAAAAAAAAAGATAATCACTTTGAAAACAACATTGTATTATGATGAAAAGAAACATAAAATAAATTTTCATAAAAGGTGAAAATACCTGGTATTTAATACCCAGTATTATTATAAGCAAAATTTACTATTAATTTATGTAATATTTTTCAATATAAAATACATCTTGCAAAACCAGAATTTTCTCTATAAGATGTTTGTTATGCTAGCTATATCAAAACAGATGAACACGTAACAGTGTAATGATTTTGATAATATACTATTTTATTATCATCAGTACACCTCCAAGAGTATAATACTAGTTCGTACTATATTTGTAAAACATTATAAATTATAAATATGTTTATCCAGTGACAATATTTGTTTTGTAAAATAATACCATCGATGACAAAAGCACGCACAAATTTTCTTTTCTAAAACTATCCACCTCTCACTGTTGATCGCCTTCTCCACTATCCTCACTCAATAGAATAAAGATCTCGTATCACCAGTTATCGACAGCCTATCTTTATCGTATCTCACGAATCTCTACCTGCAGGAAGGTCCTTGACTGCTCCGCTCATTCGACCGCAACTTCGACCGAAAAAGCGACGACAGTCGGCGGTGTTTCCGCTGTGCCACCGCAACTCGATAAAGGAGCGATTATCGTAAAAACCGCCGGCCCATTACGGAACTTGGCCCAATTAAGGCTAGACCAGCTGTACCTCGTCGTCGGCGGTCGGTACTTGTAACCAGACAGGAGTCAGCCGACTTCTGAAAACTTCTGCTAGTAGTTTGTTCTAGGAGGAGTAGATGAGTAAGTTACCGTAGAGGGTGATTTCCTTTACTTGCCAGTTCGTGCAGCGTGAGAAAGGACTTAATTTATTTTCATGCCTGCGTTGCGCATTGAAATTGAAGGACTCTTTTTGCTTATCGCCAGTGGTTTATTTATTTGACATTTTGATTATTCAGGGCAGATTGTCGCTTGAGATTAGAGTTTCTTACTGTTTGCATAATTGAGATCGTGAACAGGTGTTGTATTATGTCATCGTTGAATAATAATTTTGTTATTTGTTATACAAATTTTTGTGGGATAGAAAAAAATAATAATTTGTAATTTCGGTTTATATTGTTAGACATACAATTCACTTGAACTATTTTCAAAGTTTAATTGGATAATGCGTTGAGTTGAACTTAACTGGCATGATAAGAGTATTTAGTATATATTTATAGAGATGAAAAATACAATTAAATGAAAGAGAAATTTTCATTTTATATTTTATATTCAGTTGTTATGATGTTTAAGAAATATTGTATAATGTCCTTTTCTAAAAAGTACAATTCAATTTTGAAAATCAATGGTATTACTTAGCTATTGGAAGAAGAACTTCTTAATTTTCGAATGTGTGTTATAAGTTATAACTTTCGGAAACGTATTTTGTATGCTAAACATTTACGGACGAGTGTGAAACAAAATTGTTGGTCCAGGTGTGCGTAAATTTGTTGATTATGCGTAAAGTAATCACTTTAACCATACCTCATCATTTTACGTACACGTGTATGAAAAAGTTCAATTTACTATCAGAAAATCAGCACATTTCGGACGAACCTTACACACAACTGAGCAAAAATGTCTTTTAACAATAACTTTGCTCTATCAGTAAAATACGTACATAAAGTAACAATTTCTCGACGTAAAGTTAACTTTTTGTACATAGTACGTAAAGTAAAAAGAAATCACTTTACGCCTTGTTACATAAACTACTATTAGGACGATATATAAGCGTAGAAAAAATAATTAAGTACAATAATATAGGATTTTAAATTCGCAGTGTAAATCCAACACAAATAAACGAATATTTTAACATGATTTATTTATAATTATAATTCACAAATATTATCCGTGTATTATTTACGCGCCAAATTATAACGGTGTCATACAAAACCCACTATACATTCCTCCCCGAAAAATCGTAAACCATGCACCCGTATTCACGGAATCTCTCTGTTTTCCCTCCAAATACGTAAGCAATTAACAAGCGCTCCATTGGGCAAAAAAAATGCACCGTGTAAATGCCCGCTCTTTCACTAACCCCAAAAATATACGAGCACGAAATCGAGTCGCACATCGCCAATAGCCACGATGCTTGCGCAAGGAAGACTCGCACAATGTCCTAAAGACGCGTCCGCCGTATAGCCTCGAGAAAGCCATTCTCCCGCGAGAGGAAGCGAAAAAGAAAGCAACGGCGCAGGCCCACAGCTGGACGTAGCACAGCCTTTTACCTTTTACCGAAAAATTCAACCGAAAAAAAAGAGAGAGAGGGGCTGCCGTGCATTTCCCCAATTTCCCGTCCAGCCGGAAAAGGTGTGTCGCGTGGCCCACCCGGTAGCCCCGAGGCGCATAAATTCACGCGCCACAATTAAAGACTGCGAGCGCGGTATTTACACAAGGTGCCGGGCGCGCGTTTCATTGTGTCGCATTAGGCTTTGCGGCGCGCGCAGCTATACACTTTTTCTGGAATGAGAGAGAGAGAGGCTTTCTTTGGGTGAGGACAAAATTTGTCAGCTATGGGCGGACTCGGCGCTCGTGTAATAATGGAAGACGGATCTGCTTCTTGCGCGCGACGATGACACAAAAAAAATGATGTGAAAGTCATTTTTTGGGAGGGTCGAGGTGGGTTTTTGGAGAATTAGATACAGCGGTTGGAAAGTGCGGAGATGGGTGGAGTGAAGCTCTATGCGGCAATTTTGGCAGAAAAAATTGGCGTGTAATTTGCGTTGACAAATTTGTGAGATATACTTCGGACGCTTGGGGACACGGATCTCTGTTCCGGAAAAGCACGAATTTTACGCACCATGTAGTGGAATTGAAATGAACGTTTGAAATTTTTGTATGAAACTGGATAGTTCTTTTTTGCTTATGAAATATTTTATAATAGAACCAAAATAATTTATCGAGGTACTTGCAATTGTAGGTTCAATGCAGTTTTAAATTAGATTTTTACACTTTATTTCTTAATCTTTTTTCGAGACATATTTACGAAAAAGACAATATATCAAGCATTATAATAATTTATTTATTAATACTAAATAATAATAGTACAAATCTTATTAATACAGGGAGACCACGGAGTTCGGGTCTTGGATTTTAATGAAACTTTTAGGATCGACTCGATCGATCGATTTATCCAATGAATCTTTAAATCTGAGATAGAGCCAAAAAACATTAGTATTGCTCATATGGGCATTATAGTAATATATACAAAAATTATTAATAATAAATTCACAATTTTGCAAGCTATTTCATTTGGCCGCTGCCACATGTACGAGAGACGCGTATAACGCTAGACTTTGTCGTAGGTATAATTAAGAGGGTACCAAAGTCTATTTAAAATTCTAATTTCACGCCAAAAAATTATCGACTGAGAAACAACTATTTTAGCTGTAATTAAATATAGAAACGAAATTAAGCAAAACGACGAGATACTTACTTTCCATTACGTTATGATCTACCATTTTACAAATTTTCAAGTTAAAATTTCAATAGCTCAAAGAATACAGTTTGATAAATGTCTCTATAACACTTCGTTCAAACTTTATTCGTCGAGCTATTGAAATTTTCACTTGAAAATGTTTAAGATGATAGATCATAACACAACAGAGGGCAAGTATCTCGTCATTTTGCTTAATTCAGTTTCTATCTTTAATTACAGCTAAAACAGTTGCTTCTCAGTCGGTAATTTCTTGACGCGAAATTTGAATTTTAAATTGATTTTGGTACTCCCTTAAGTACAGATATATTTATGTTAAATGTTCAATACGATGATTTATACCATGAAGAAATTGCTGTTTCAATAGAAACCCATGAGAACGTTGCTAAAAGCGAAATCTATCGTAGAAATATATTGCAATCACTTGAGTAAAATAATTTACTTGGTGAGTAAATAAACTAAATCGATAAATAAAATAATAATACCTATTTATAACGTGTGAAGAATGCCAAGAATTCCAAACCAAACCTCCAAATGGAACTCGATTCTTCGATACGTTATCTTTGTTTTTATTAAAATTTAGTAAAAATATTTTATAAAAATCAATTATTAAGAAAATGTATCCGTCACAAAATATAAATTCATCTGCAGTAAAAATCTGCAAAAGCTTTGTTATATCTGCTTCACTAATTAAGAACAATAAATCTTACAACATATCATTTTTCATATCATTTTTTATGATTTTAAATTACTCTAAATGTTTAATCATATGATTTATTATATATATATATATATATATATATATATATATATAAATGATATAACGTGGGTTACTTGGTTAAACTCTTGCTGAAGTAGCCCCTGGTATGGTCCGCTTAAGTACCGATATATTTATGAAAGTCTGCATAAGTATCAAAACGTCCGCACAAGTATCTTTATAAATACTTATATATGAAAGTGTCCGCATAAGTCACATTTTATACAATTATATGTATCTATATATGTATATATACATTGAGTATGGGATTATGTTACATTACCCATAAACAAACATTCAAACGAGGTTTTGTCGTAAATCGTGAATTAAACAAACGTTCAAACGAGCATCTGTCGTAGATATAGCAGCGCCGATTTTATTTTGCGTACCAAAATAAATAATAATACTGGATACAAAGTTATCACGTATTCTTCTGAGAAAATGCATACAATGTTCATACAACATGATCATATAAAAGCATAATTTAAATATTATTAATTATTTGGTATTATCATGAATGGGTAACAAAATCTACTTGTAGATAAATGTAAGTAATATTTCTTAAGAAATATTTCCAATTTAATGATTATGTTTATACAAATGCATATCACAAACGAACTTTTCAAAACATGATAAATGAATTGCAACACAATACAGATCCTCGAACTCGAATCTATTAGAGTTTCAAAAATCCAACCAAGTGAAAAATAATTAACCTATCCAAAGATAATTAATCAGGATCGATATCAACCTACCGCTAGCCTCAAGAGCGCGCACTTACCAAAAAAACATTAATCACTCTGAAATCAACGATCAATTATTTACTTCCCGCAGAAACCGATCCGACCGACCACGCGCGCGCCTAAATTCCGCAAACACAGCGCGGCAGCCAGTCTCAAAGAGAGAAAAAGTAGGCGTACGTAAGTACGCCGAAATGCAGAGCTTCTTTTTTCCCGATTGCCACCGAAGTAATTCGTCAGCGGAGGCTCGAGGTCAATCATCGACTGCAAATCGCTCTCGGTCCATTGTTCGTTCGGCCTTTGTGCGACCGGCCGTTCGTATGGCGCGCAAAGTCCCAACCCCCGTCCGAGTACGAAAAGTCGCGCCGACAATGCCGCGCGCGGAGGCTTTGCGAAAAAAGAAAGAGACGGAAAGTCATTTTTCACTGGGCGGCTCTGTGGTGTTTGTAGTGGCGCGTGAGATCGTGAAATAGTAAACTGAGGTTTAGTTGTAAATGGGAGATTTTACTAGGTTTGTATTAGTAAACGGTGGGTACGTACTTTACGAGTGTAATTATATGGGTATTCACTTTTACTTAGAAAAAAAGTTTCATCATGACTTTGAATAGTCCAGAGTTTTCCCATGTGCGCGATAACCAATAACTCGCATCTAACAGTGTTCATACTCACCACGTACTCTTATCTGCAAAAGTAAGTTCAAGTAACTTTGATTTATTTTTTAAATAATGTAATTAGTAAATAATTATATATCCTTAAATTGTGTATGATGCACGTACCTATTAGTTACTATACCGTAAACCTCAACAGAAGTAGTTACGTTCAATAATGACGGAAAACGATAACTTCCCCCACAAACGTACAGTTTTCCATTCAATACAGCCGCTCCACAACGCGTACGCTTTTGTTTCATCGTCGAGTCGAGGGTTGTCCATCGATTAGTTCGAAAATCGATTTATGCGGTTCAACTATACCGGTGTGAGCTCATAGTACTACCCGAGTAAAAGTGACATATATAATTATATATAGTTATATATAGAGTTTGTCTCTATATAACTATCTATAATTATATATAAGTATACATACCTATATTTGACTATATACAGTTATTATACATAATTATATATAATTCTTTATACTTAAATTTTTTTAATGTTGATTTTGAACAATTAACAATAAATAACAATAAATAAATAATAAAAACACAGATTATGCCAATAAATTACATAATTTTATTCAGAAAATTTGGAGATTTACAAATGTAATTACCAACCCGAACTGTTGCACATATTCTTATGACCAGAAAGTTAATAACTGATATACGTTCTTCATTGATTAGTAAAATATGCGAAAAAGTCTTGCCATGGTTTCATGATAAAAAATAATCCAGTTTCGTTGAATCCTAAATGACTGAAGGTATATGAATAAACTTTGATTTTGTATAAAATAAAATTTCGCTTCGACGCATGGGGTTTTAATACTACATGTACAGTGTCGAATTACTTTTTTTAACACTCCGTGCGGTAAGTGCCACTTTTGAGTACACTTGTGTTAGCAAAGAGTGTTAAAAAATAATGTTCGACACACGTGATAAAAATGATTCTCGCAAAAGTGTGATTGATTGTCACCCTCGTCCAAGAATCATTTTTATCGCACTAGTATCGAAAAGTATTATCGTTTGTTTTATAATTCATATACGTATATGTTGTACCAGCTCTTACTATAATCCACACATATACTTTTATAAAATTGAAATCAAATGCTAATTCTTCTAGCTTTTGTTTATCTAAATCGTGTAGCTTATTTAAATCGATTTGCGCCCCTGTCAACTTAAAATTATAATTATTCTCAAAAACAGAATTGTAACGCAACTATATACAACTATATATGAGTATATATAACTTAATATAAGCATATATCTGTCTCCCGGGAAAACGTCTCAAGTCTTCTTTTTCTGTTATTGAGATATTAAGGTTTGAAGTTTTTTATTTTCTATTTAAACTAATGTTAAAAAAAATCATAAATAGTATATATGGTCATTTGTTTTGACACTTTTCCGATTATTTGCATTATTATCAGAAAATATACTATGTAAGGATACCAAAATCGCTCAAAAGTTAATTTTCAACAAAATGGACTTAAGACGTTTTTCCGGAACCCCCCCCCCCCCCAGATATACACGTTTATATATATAACATTTTATATACGAATAAATATAACCGAAGTTATAAGTTAACTACATCTAACTTTTCATTTTTTTACTGACTATACTCTACTTTCTTTTGAAAAAATTTCTAAGTCCATTTATATATCAGGTGACTACCGGTACAGCTTATGATGTATTTTAGATACTACTCTTCCCGAGTAGAAATCGATTACGGCGTGATAAGGGATGTAATGTAATAGCGCCCTGATCACGGCATCGTAAGGCTGTAGTCATGTTGCGTCCATGATCAGGCGCCAGTTCGGGAGCCTGAATATCAACAGAAAATTGTAAACAAAATGTTGCTAAATTTACCATGTAGAATTAAACTCTAAATTGATGAACGTTGTTTATATCTGTGTTAGTACTTTATAGGAAAAGACGCCGACTTCTGAATTATAATTAAAAGACACTTATATGTTTTTATTCCCTTAAAAGTGAGGTTAGATTATAATTCAAATAAATATTTAAATCGAATTTGTCGTTTAAAAAGATAGAGGAATTACATTTATCTTAATTTCACATGCATTTGGTACAAATAAATAAATAAACCACTAAAAAATATGTACGGCACAAATGTCTTGTCCGTCCGACAATTACGTTAAATGTACTAATAGAATCGAAGATGCTGGCATCAAATATGACAAATAAATAAACAAACAACATTTTAACCTATTTAAGCGTAGCTCATAATCTCTCATATTCTGTAATATGCGAGGCAATTTTTAATTTGTGCTAGACTAGAGATCCTTCATGTAAGGTAATATATATTAAACAATATTAAATGAAATTAGTTACTCTATTAATTCATTATTTAAAAGAATTGGTTATAAGAAACTTTCAACATTGTAATACTTTTTTAACTACATAAAAGTGTTTTTTAATCTCGTCCATTTTAATTTTCTTTATTTACATGATTAACCCATTTCTCCCCAAGCGGCCATTTTATAGTCGATTGGTTTTGTTGCCTAAAAAATTATCGAAAAAAAAATAATAATAACCAATAGCACTTTTCTAATGTAAAATTGTCCGCTCTTTCCGATTCTGAAGTCAGAATTTTGAAATTTCCGTTGCAAAATTTCAAAATGGCGGTTTTAGGCAAAAAACCAATCGACTATAAAATGGCCGCTTGGGAAGAAATGGGTTAATAGTATTATATCATACTTTTTATTTTCGGTTTCAAGGACGTTATTTTTTTGAAAATCATACTATTAATAAGAGTCACCTTTTTGACAATCACCCATATACTCATAAATAAAAAGTTGTTTTAGGGCTTGAAGGTGTCTTGTCTCCTTAAGTACGGAATTTTCATACTAGAGAGCACTTTTCTCTCGCTTTCCTTGGGTTGAAAACATGAAGACTAGAAAAAGAACCCCGATTAAAAAGTAAAATTAGTCATTATTTCGTTTCTTATTGTCTCAGAGTAGTTCCTGATTGTCTAGTCTCAAAAGTAAGTTTTTAACCATTCTAGTCATAAGTTCTTGAGTCACGGGATTTAGCATTTCTATTGTCTTATGTCGAAATTCCATGTTTAAAGTAAAATTTTCGTGCAAGGTTCAGTTTCATAATCCTTATTAAATGCGAATTCTGGAATCTTTAGCAATTTCAGACAACCGCCATATTTTTTGAGTTTTTAACTCATTTATTTAGACAACATAACACAAATTTAATTTCATATTCAACCAAAATCAAGCTTAAAATCTACCTGGAAACCATATGGATGTAACTGGATTCCAGCTGGATTTGGTTGATTCGAAACGGATATCTCGATAGGAATCATTTTCGATCTGATTAGAAATCCACATAAGAGTCTCCCAGTATGACCACCCCCCCCCCATGATTTTTTTATTAGGAATCATCGCAAAAAAATCCGCTAGGCTATAGTAAGTACTCGGAGTGATAAATTGGCGACCCTTCACACATGCGCGGCACAATGTTTGCTGTGCGTGAGCGTATCTGTGTGCCTCTCGATTTGTGTTATTCTCGCTGAAAAAGCAGTAAACAACTTTACCAACCCTGTATGCTGCACGGCATCACGAATACTATCACAAACAGCACACATCGCACCATGCATGTGAGAGTGAACGTCATTTTGTCACTTACGACTACTGCTACCGTCTACCAGATTTTTTGGAACGGATCTTAATAACTTCACAAAAATATATTATTAGTTTCAATATGTATTTTCTAGTGTCTTAATCCATAAATATAAATTAGATGTTCAAAAAAATGGCATACTGTTACGATACAAAAAACTTTATCTTTTCCTTTAAGTCTATAGAACTCGCGCCTGATAGGGGCGACAAAACTAAACCTTGTGTTAATTTTTTTTTTTTTTTTTTTTTAAATGGCATTTCGAACTCGAAAGTTCATCGCCTCATCTACGCAAGCCTTCCATGTTTCCCTATTTTGTGCCAACCCCATCCATTTCGCGCCTTCCCGCCCAATTTCAGTTATGTCTGATTTTACGTTATCCTCCCATCTGCGTCTAGGTCTACCAAGAGGTCGAGTTGCTTTCGGTTTTCCTTTCATTATGCGCGCTGCTGTACGATCATCGCCCATTCTTGCCACGTGCCCTGCCCATCTTAGTCTCCGTGATTTTATTATTCTGTTAATATTTGGTGACGCGTACAAATTATGTAGCTCGTCATTGTGCAGTTTCCTCCACTCCCCAGTTTCCTCATCTTTCTTTGGCCCGTATATTTTCCGCAGAACCTTATTTTCAAATACCCTAAAACGATTTTCTTCCGCTTTAGTGAGCGCCCAGGTTTCGCACCCATACAAGATTACCGGCATTATTATAGTCCTATATATCCTTATTTTGACATTTTTCGACAGTAGCTTTGACTTAAGTAATCTGTTCACAGCGTAGAAGCAGGCATTACCCGAATGAAGTCTCTTATTAATCTCGGCTTTAATTTCGTTTCGATCATTTATAGTTGTACCTAAATATCTGAATTCGCTAACCTTTTCAAAAGTGAAATTTCCGACTCTGAGATCCCCCTCTGCTTCGCGAATGCCCAGTTTCTCCATGATCATATATTTCGTTTTCGATTCGCTCACTTCTAACCCCGTGTTTTTAGCCGCATTTATAAGGATTTCCGCATTTCTCGCCACCGTTTCACCATTATCTCCCACTATATCCAAGTCATCCGCATAGCCTAAAATTTGCGTTGTTCCGTTGAGTGTTGCGCCTAGCTCGCTAGCCTGCATTTTTCTAACAACATGCTCTAGCGTCAGGTTAAAGAGTACCGTTGAAAGCCCGTCACCTTGCTTCAAACCGTCGCGTATCATGAACGATTCGGATACATTACCGCCTACTCGGACCTTTCCAGTGCTTCCGTTCAGACATATTTGAATTAATTTTACGAGTTTTTTTGGTACGCCAAGGAGCACTAGGATTTCATACATTTTGCTTCGTTTGACAGAGTCGTACGCTTTCTTAAAGTCCACAAATAGCTGGTGTATAGTTTCGCAATATTCCCACTTTTTCTCTAATAATTGTCTTATGGTAAACATTTGATCGCTCGTTGACCTGTTGCGCCGGAATCCACACTGATAATCTCCTATTATATCTTCCGCGAATGGTGTGAGTCTGGCCTGTATTACGTTTGACAGAACTTTGTAGCAGGTAGCTAAAAGTGAGATTCCCCGGTAGTTATTGCAGTCTGTTTTATCTCCCGTTTTGAAGATCGGTATGATGATGGATTCTTTCCAATTTTCTGGTATTGTTTCATTTCTCCAAATAGCACATACTAGATAAAAAATTTTAGATGTAAGCGCGGTGCCTCCATATTTAAGTAGTTCAGCTGGTATAGAATCGTTTCCTGCGGCCTTATTGTTTTTTAGCTTTTTGATCGCGGCCTCTACTTCTTTGTAGGTCGTTTCGTCCATATGGAGTTCAGCAGTGTGGATTTCGTCTCCCATTTCCTCGGAGTTTTCATGCACGTTTAATAACTTATCGAAATAATCTTTCCATAATTTCAATAGTTCATTTTCGCTTGTCACGAGGTTCCCGTCCTTATCCTTCATTAACTGCGATCTACTCTGAAAACCCTTCCTAATAGCGTTTATTCCTTTGTACATCTCGCGCGGGTTATTTTCCCTACTATTAGTTTCTATTTTTCTAATTTCATTTTTCTGATACTCGCGCTTCTTGTTTCTGTAAATCACACGTACTTGCTTTCTTATTTCATGGTATTCTTCTACGGCCCTATCGCTTTCATTGTGTACACTATCTAATTTAGCCTTCTTGCGCCTTTCAAACCAGAGTTCGCACTCTTCGTCAAACCATGGTTTGCTCTTCGGCCTTTTTTTCTTACCCAGTACTTTATTCGCGGCCCCTTTTATAGTTTTTTCGATAGCCCCCCACAACCTGTTCGGATCGTCATCTACTCCCGTCTGTTCATCCGTTTCCTCGAGCGCCTGAAATCGGTTGCTAACTTCTACTTGGTACTTGATTCGCTCTATCCCGCTTCGTAGTTTTCCAATATCAAAGGTTTCTACTTTGTTCGCTCGCTTACTATTTTGACCGGCTACTAATCTGGCTCTTAATTTGGCCACTACGAGATAATGATCTGAGTCGCAATCCGCCCCCCTATAGGTCCTTACGTCGAGTACATTCGTGTGGCGCCTCTTATCAATAAGAAAATGATCGATTTGATTGTGCGTGGCCCCATCCGGCGATGTCCACGTTGCCTTGTGTATATCCTTGTGCTTGAAGCACGTGGTCTTGACTATAAGATCTTTTGCGGCTGCGAAATTTATGACCATAATACCGTTATCATTGCTGGTTTCGTGCAGACTTTCTTTGCCTATGGTGGGCCTAAACATTTCCTCTCTCCCTATTTTAGCATTGAAATCCCCCACTACTATTTTGGTGTCGTAAGACGCGAATTGGTCGATTAATTGCTCTAAAGTTTCATAATAAAGATTTTTGACTTGTTCCTCTTTGTCCTCCGTGGGACAGTGGACGTTAATAACCACGTAATTATACCACGCTCCGTCGATGATGATATACGAGAGTCGGTCATTCACGAAATTGCAACTTTTAACGGAATGTATGATGCTTTTGTTAACAAGAAATCCGGTGCCTAGAGAATGCCCGCTCGCGCCCCCATATAAAAAGGTGAAGTTACCGGATCCTAGCATCGCGTTATCTTTCCATCGGGTTTCTTGTATTGCTACCAAATCTAAATTGTACCTCTCAGTTTCATTTATGATTTCCCGGAACGCGCCTGCTCTGTGTAGACTGCGTACATTCCAGGTTCCCACCCTCAAGTTTCTTTTCGTTTTGGTTTGGTTTTGTTTTCTTTGAGCCATGATAGTAAGTTAAACCCGCGCGTTTTGGATCCTGTTCCGATCGCAGGTGAGTCCATCCGTCTAGGGGTGATAACCCTCATACCTCCCTAGAACTAAGTATGAGAGCTTTCTGACTTTGGCGAGGACACAGTCAACTCGTCGTCATTCTACTTAAAACGAATATAGTTTAAATAAAAAGTTGCCTTTCAATAAATCATCATGCAATGTGCGCGAAAAACATAGTTGTGAGGTAAACACTCTTATAAATTTAAAATTACCCCTTTATTTAATTGTAATTTTTCGCTTTCATCGCTGTATAATATATTCCTTACTCTTATCATTATAGTTCAATATAATTGTCGTACTTAAAGGGCCGTTTCAAAAAGAATTTAAAATAAAGCACGCGTTTTTCAAAAAATAAAAAAAAACTAATTTTTTATTAAAGGATTTCGATTAAAGGGCCACATTGCAACACGGTTGTCTTATCGACACGATTCTCGCAACGGCATCCCCAAAAAGACAAGTCTCTCACTCGTGCGTCATCAATCCCAAATAAGGCTGCACATGCACAATCCTCTTTTTCTCGCGATCATCATCGTCGGTATCCCTTATTTTTAACTCTTGTCTCCCTCTGAACACAAATAGAACCTGCCAGACGAAACGCGAAAGGGCACCTATTATCATAACCGTACAAGAATAAACCACCAATAACCAATTTCACCTTTTCCTACGAAAAAAGAATATACATACAGGGGTCGCCTACGGAGGTCCAGGTACGTGACTCCCCAATTAAGATCTCTCAATTAGCGTATCTTATCTCGCGTCTGCTTATCGGAACCGGCTGACAGCTGCTCGGTGCGCGAGGTGCGCATGAAAGGGAAAAAGCCGCGTGCACCTTTTTTCTTCGAGGACGAGGAGCTGCACTCTCGCTCCTCTTATCGACGTCGTCCTGTCCTTCTTCGCGCATATTAAATATTGTACACACGTGTATAAGCTTCGGTATTATATACACGCTGTTGCTGCCGAGACGACGGTCACGCCTCTGCGAGGCGATGCTATTTTTAGAGCGACGCGTGCATGGTCGCAGGTACGGTGTGTATGTGTCTTATATGCGTATCTTTGATCGTTTCTGCGAGATTTTGCTTCTTTTGGGGGGCTTTGGAAATAACTCGTTCGCTGCGATGGATCGATTTGAGTTATGGGAATGAGGTTTTGTATATGGAACGACGATTTATGAGTGTTCTGATTTTTTTGTGGGATCGAATTGGATTTTGAACACGTATTGGAATACAAAATAAAGGATACATGTTTAACTGCTAATTCCAATTATTAAAGGATCTCTAATCTCTCAATTATCTAATTCAATCAGTTTATTTAATTATCCCAAGCTTATTTATATATCGTAGTGAGAATTTTAAGTGAATCTTTGCTCTATTTTAATGGTTTTAGTATAAAATATATTTAATGAATATGAGGCGTTGTGGTATCAACCTGCCGAGTCAAAGTAATGGCTTTGTGTGAAAAGCACAAATTCTTTTTGGGAAAAAGGAATAAGTATCCGATTACTGAATTATAAAGATAGGGTTATATTATATGAGAAAAGAATAGTAGAAAATCAATGTTTATAATAAAATAGATATCGACATTTAAAATAAATAGACATTGATTGATTTTGATGCAGTACTGCCCACCAGCATCACTTCCATCGCTACATAGAAGTACCTTAGGTGCGACAATTTGTTGAATATTGTAGTACTATTAAACATACTATAAGGTGGGGGGGGAGTGAAGACAATTCACTTTATCTTTGATTCCAAAAACGATTTTTCTTTAATACGAGCCAATGTTCTTCGAATTCCATATTTTCGTAATCTAAAATATAGATAAATCATATGACACATTTTCGAAATGATTAGACCAACTACTAATCAGATGAACGAATTTCATTATTAGATGCATGTTTATTCGACAGCACATACTACTGTATTTATTTAAAATAGCTAGAAAAACATTATTTGTACGAATATAGGATTATTTGAAAGCACACAATTATAATATGTTTTTGGTATTAAAATTATCTGTATTCGAATATACACACTTTCTATTTTTTTATCTATATATTACTAAAATTAGTTACATTGCTGATTTTGAAAAATTGGCAAAGCTAAAATAAATAGTCGAAACATAATTACATCGAATTGAAGAAAAATCGTCTTAGGGTACTACGAAGCTTACTACGTTCGATCGAATGGAATTTTGATTGAATAGAACATTGATCCAATGGAAATTAGGTCAAACGGAAACTTGATCGAATGGAAATTTGATCGAACGGAAACTTGATCGAATGGAACTTTGATCGAACGGAAACTTGATCGAATGAAAACTTGATCGACGGAAATATGATCGATTAAATATTCAATTGAATGAAAAGTTGATCAAATGGACATTTGATCGAAAAAAATTGCTCGAATGAACACATTATGGAAGAAATTTGATGGACTGGACATTTTATCAAACAGAAAGTTGATTGAATGGAAATTTGATCGAATGTAAACTTGGTCGAACGGAAAGTTAATCGAATTAATTTTTCATCGAACGGAATTTTGATCGAATGGATATTTGGTCGAATCATATATTTTAAACGGAGGGACATTGAATCACAATTGGTTAAATGGGAATTAATTCAAATCCCTGGTTAAATAAACGTATGATACCAAATAGTACCTGATATAACGGGATTCAAACTCCGAAGAAGATTTAATTATCTTTTTGATCTTATCCTGTTTTTTCGAATGTATCCGGAAATCTACAAATTTCGTATTGATTTGGATATAACAACATGACACAGAATTTCTTTCTAAGGGGTTCTTAGAACCTAACGTACAATCGTTTCTTTTATGGTTACATTTTGTTATCGGTATTGATTGTTCAACCAAACCCCCAAAATCTGTGAAAGGCGAACGAAACAAGCTCGGCAGGGTAATCGCGGCCGCGTAGTGGCCATCGACATCTTCCTCGAATTGGTGCATTCACAACCCCTCTTGTCTCTTGGGTTATTCTCTTTATGTTCTGGTCAAATGTATATGCATAATTAATCTTGGGAAGAAGCCACCCACACTCTAAAATTCAATTTGATCAATATTCCGATCGATGAAATTTCCATTCGTTCAATATTCCGATCGATTAAATTTACATTCAATGAACCATCCGTTCGATCAAATTTCCATTCGATCAAAAGTTATACGATCAATTGGAGTATAATGGTGTAACCAGAAGTATTTATTTCAACTAAGGTGTGTACTAATAAGAATAATAGTCGAGCCAGATAGAATGCGATCCGCGCTATTTGTAAGCGCAAAGCAGAGCCAAGCTTTAGCCGAAATACTGAGATAGATTCCCCAATTTTCTTTATTGTTGCTGTTTGTATGTAATTGTAGAATTATAAAGAACTACTTGAATATTTAATATGTTGAAAATCCACTTGATGATACCTAATTTCTGTTGGTTTAACCAGACACAATTTAATTCAAAACGAATCAATGCAAAGAAAAAGTTTCATTTTTTGGGATTAACAGAATAAATTTTGAATTGAATAAATTTTATTCTATTACAAAGGAATCATTTAGAATCAAGTTGCATATTATCTTAGGACATAATAAGAAAAATCCTGCCATAAAGTAAGAGCTTATTTTTCTTAGTGTCTAAATATAATCAATTTTTTCAGTATCTATTCGCCATTTTGAATGCGCCATTTTCAATTTCGATTTTTCATATTTAATTCTAAATCTACGACCCTAAAAACCTTTATATAGACGTATCTATGACCATTTAAACTATTTTTACTTTAATTACTTAATTACTTAAGTTCGATTTACTCAATTTCGATTTTTCATATTTAATTCTAAATCTACGACCCTAAAAACCTTTATATAGACGTATCTATGACCATTTAAACTATTTTTACTTTAATTACTTAATTACTTAAGTTATTACTTAATTTTTTTAGATAATTATTAAGTAATTACTTAAGTAATTGTTTAAGTAATTTCTCAATCAATTACTTCAATAGATACTTAATGAATAATTAAGAAATAAATGGACCATGTGATAAGACCTGTAAGTTTTTTAGTTATTTTCATAGCTGAACACAGTCGCACGTCACCTGCCGTCAACTTCAGTGGTTGGGAACTTTTCGCGCTCCACTGTATAGTCATATCTATGCAGTCGTAAATCAGTCGTTTTGACGAATTTTATGGAACAGAATCTTCATATTAGAACTTTATGGTTAGTTCAGATCATACAAAATATTTTAGAAGACCCCTTATGTTAAGAAATATCTTAAGCAATTACTAAAGTAATAACTTAAAAAATTTCTGTTATTTCTTAAGTAATTACTTAAGTAGTAACTTAAAAATTTTCTGTTAATTCTTAAGTAATCACTTAAGTAATAACTTAAGTAATAACTCAAGCAATTACTTAAGTTAATACTCAAGTAATTACTTAAGCAATTGCTTCAGCAATAACTTAAGATCTAACATCGACGCCACCAGCCTCATCGCGCGGAGAGTTCACAAAAACCCGGTATATGTCATAAGGAGTTAAACCGTAGGAAAAAAACCTTTTGTAGGTCGTGGACAAGATTTTGAGGTTTTGCAACAGTAAAATTACAGATTTTATCAAGTATTTATAGCAAAAAAAATTTCATAGTAGTTTCTTTCAAAGGAAAAATTTGTATTGGTTAATTGAATAAATCTCTTTTTCGAGTTTAACTCAGGCTAGGACCCTTTAATCGATTAAAAAGATAGCATTTTTTAAAATGACATTCCTTTATTTATTTTTTTAAACATGGCAGAGTTTACTCTAACGCTCCTAAATATCGATTTGTATATCCAATCAAAAATACCTATTGTGAAAGTTTCTGTAGTATTTATCAGTTGATCTTTAGCAGTTCAAATTCCATTTTATTCTGCAAGTGCTCATCAATGAATCACATTTACCTTTGACTTTCTTTGATTTCGCCTAGTGATTTCACACGCGTACTATCCATTCTCCAACAGTCACATTATGTACGCATTTTGCACGTACACGTTTTCAATGAAAGCAATACTCACACATGACAAACACTCCCCTCAGCTCCGTATATAGAGCACTTAGGAGCAACCAAAGAGAACCTATAGACACTGTCCGCGCTAATACTTCCGGCGGTCCTCCAAACTCAGCTGCGAGCGCAGTCAAGCGCACGAACCGGCGCGACGAAAGAAGGCAAAAAAAGAGGAAGCAAAAGGTACCCACACTACCCAAAGTACAAAAAAGCGACACAGAACCAGAAAGAACTACGCACGAAATGCAATTTAAAAAGAATTTAGATCCATCGGAGATAAGAACGAGCGAGCGCGTTATTTCGTATGTGCGTGTGTATATAAATATACGAGAGGAGGGTCGGACCGCGCTCACAAAGAATTAAAGGGGAGGAAGTGGAGAGATATTCCCGGGGCTCTACACTCACTTTTTTTTACTTCTTCCGTACGCGCGATTTTCAGATCAAATATGATATAATGCGGACTCGAGAGAGTGAGATCGCGCAGGAAAAGAAAGTCGTGCGCGCGAGCGCGTCGAGGGTCGGCGAAAGGAAAAAGGGACCGAGTTTCTTTTTTTTTTTTATAGGGTACGCGTTGTTTGGGGAGCCCTTGAAGAAATTCGGGCCGTCGTGTCGATGGAATCAACTATCAACGGTACCGGGGGACTGAAGTGGCCCGCGCGTCGAGTCGTGCACACTCGGAGTTTTCCCAGTCTACTGGATTTTTTTAGAGGCGTACCTATTGCATTGGTATAATCGATGCATTTGATATTCCTCTGTGCTTTGTATATCAGAATCTGAATTTTAACAAACCATTTTGTGCCGATTATAATTATGTAATTCAAAAATGTTTTCAATCTGAATTGCTTAAGAACGCTGTTAAGTGTATCGACGCTTATATTGCACTATACTTTGCAAACAAAGTTCTAATTTACTTTTGTCGTTTTTTAATTCTCTCTTAGAGAGTTTTATATACCAACTACACTAGTCAAAATGATTGCACTTATTATTTCTTGTTTATTCACGAGGTATACATTATTACAAAGGTTGCATAGATAAACTTATACCAAATAACAATTATACATTTAGATTGAACAATTCTATTCAACCTAATCACCAATCAAAAGTTCCATTAAGTTGCTGATTTGACTCACTTTGTGAGGTTAAGTGTACCTCTTTAATTTTCAATGATTTCTTTTATAAATTAGAAGTACCCAATGATATTTTTAACTGTAATAATACTTCATCAAATATGGTATGAAACTTACTATCCCGCAAACAATATTATTTGAATTATTGTAAAATCAAGTTATCGTTGTACCAAAAACCCATTTTTTAATTTCTGTTAGAAAACAATAAATTTTATAACTAAAAATCTGTAAATAAATTTCCAGTTTAATTAATGTTTATAAAAATGTGAAAGACAATTTAACAAAAAAGTACAAATTCAAAGCAATTCCTAAAAACTCTTACACACACACGCACAAACACGCACATATATATACATACACACACTCACACACATACACACACACGCACACACGCACACACTCACACACACACAGACGCATACATAGACACTCACACAGTCAATTTTTAAAAAAGTATTTTTCTAAGTCGGTAATTATTTGGGATATGTTGATATGCATATATTTGAAATAATGTTAGATAATATATGTTTCTTCGTTAACAACTCACAACACAAATGTTGTATCACAAAATACCTACATTTGCTTTTAAAAAAGAAATATATAAAAAAAGAATAATTTCTTACAAACTTTATCTATTCATTCAAACTTGTAATATTATTAGTTACATCAAATTATGTTTAAAAATATTTATAATTTAAAATAAAATATTTTCAGAAAACATCAATTTAATTTTTGGATCAAGAATCTTAACTAGAAGAAAGAAAAAAATTGTATTATGATTACTCTTAAAAAGTCACATCAATAACCGATTACCAAGGACTACCAAAAAACCATTCATAGAAATCGTCGTCAGCAGCAGAACGCCTTTTTGGACCCTGTAACGTCTGGATATAAATCGGCCGAACGAGCAGCTACCCTCGTATACACGAATGCATGTTAAGTCGCCCTAATGCTTTCTCGATCTCTCGGTGGAAGAGGATAAATAGGCACACGAGAGAGGCTTGAGAAGGGCCGGCCGACGATGATGGTTGAAAAGATATTTGATTTTGCTTTTCACTGCCTCGTCCACTCTCCTCTTCAGTTGAGTTTGCCGTCGTGAATGTGTGTGCGTGTATAACAATTGGATGTCGATTTCGGCTCGAGTGCTGTGGCGGTCGTAGATTTGATTCGATCGGAATTATGTCGAATATGGTATTTAGTTATTTGTTCTCTTTTGTAAGAAATTATAAATTGAAAATTAAATTTATTTGTTTGAGGTATCTTAATTTTGAATAGTACAGTAAGTATTTAGTGTAATCGTATTTTTTTATTTGTCAAGCATTTAATTTGTTAAAATAGTTAGAAAATAATAAATAGAATTATCTTGTGATAATTTACCTTTTTTTTATTAAAGAAAATTAATAATTTAAACTGTTACGCCGATATCTTTTTCTTGATTAGAAAAATAGTATATTACTCACCAAGCGAGTAAAGTAGGCTATTGACGCCCGCGAGTGACTTGCAGGCGTCAATAACCCTCATTGCTCCCGAGTGCAGTATACAACTTTTTCTGATGCACGGCGGAAAGTTATTTGTTTTTAATTCCCGATTTCAGGGTCGAAAACGTCACATAACCTCACTTCTAGAAACTGCGTCGCGGATGCTCGCCTTTACTTTTAAAGCTGCCTCGCTCCGCTTGGGCTGCAAATTACGCAAGCGGCATTAGTCGGGAGGAAAAGTAGAGAGACACGCATGCACGTAGCAGTTTCTAGACGTAAGAGAATATGGCGTTTTATTCCTTGATAACGGAGAATAAATACAATACTTTACAGCAGGCTATGATAGAAACAATTTTTTTAATAGAATCATACACTACAAAAAGAAAATCTTATTTTAAGATTGACCGATCTTAAATTTGTTACATCTTAAAATTTCAAATGCTTGAAAAACATAAAAATAATATTAATATTATTTTAATAATAATATTAATTATTTTAATATTCATAATGAATTATTATTATTTTAATATTAATATTATCTTTATGTTTTTCAAGCATTTGAAATTTTAAGATGGAACAAATTTAAGATCGGTCAATCTTAAAATAAGATTTTCTTTTTTTTGTGTATTTAAAATGATATTTATTAAAAATATATTTCAACAGTTTTCTTTCATGACATCTATGTGGCTAAAGTGGTTGCATTCATATTTGATAATAACCGCCTAAAAACAATTGATAGCAAAACTACTAGGAAAATGTCAATAAATCAACGTGTATCGTATGCAAGTCACATACGGACTTAACAGATAAATGAAATTTTTCTATTATAAAATGGACAGATTGTGCAAGAAAATAAAAGAAAATAAAAATTAGTTATAAAATGAGTCATTATAGTACATTTAAATCATAAAAAAAATTCTAATTTAACTTTTAGTAAATGGAAATAACTAGACCATGTAGAAAAGAAAAATGTATGAATGCATAAGGGATAGAAGAAAGTAGAATAGTAGGACCGGGGGGCAACCGGTATGAGAGAAGGCATATGGCATTTGCAAATGCACATAGAGAGGCAATAAAGAACACACAGAGTTTTTTTTAGCAGTGTATGAGCGTGTATTTGACAGTGTTTTTTTTCTCTCTCTCGTACGGCGGCACACAGTAGTTTAAGAACTCGCAGGTATGTATTTTGCGATTTGCGTTGGAATGTTATTTTATTGCTAGCTGCGACCGGGCGAGCCGTGCTCGTTTTTTACATTATTGTTTCTCCTGTTATTTTCACTCTCCGCCTGGGCAATCTTCGACTACTTGTATACTTTTTCTCCGCTGACGTATATACGTATGTATAGAGCTTCGTGTACTCGACGCATTTGAATACGATCGAGCCGTGAAATTTTACCCCCTTCTTTCTCTTTCTTTTTTGATTCGTATGCCGCGTATAATTGTTATTATTGCTGTTATCGTTGTCAGATCAGCCTCGATCACCGCTCAATATTTGCATAAGCTTGCTCACAAATTTTAGTCTTCATTGGATTATGAGCATACCTCCTTATTTTTATAATGAATTAATAATGTAACTATTATTCAGATTCAGATTAATACTGAGTTTCGTAATTTTTCAAATTTTTTTCATCTGAGGGATGCTTATATTAAGGATTATAACTCTCCACTGCTAAATTTTTCTTAAAGAGCTTAAAACAAAACTTAAAACAATAATTGTGGTCAGTCCTGTACAGCATGCGCATTATTTATTATTCAAGATACATGCTGCAACATTTTTTTAAAGAACTTATCTAAAGCTTAACGTTATACAAATTTTACGAAATTATAAATGTACAATATTTCAATAAATTAACAATGGTAATAAATAAATAATGATTCACTCGTCTGATTAAAAATTTGAAAAAAATTCAATGAAACGCAGATTCCATCACATTTGTCGTATTTAACTGGCCACGTTAGCTCGTAAATTACGATCCCTATTACAGTAAAAAACGTCAACTAACAAATGTAAACGAATCAGCATATCTTCATTTTTTCGCTCCTTTCGAAATAAATACTCAGTTATATTATGTAAAAATACTCGACTTCTAATCCTCTCAAATTGTCATTGAAAATGGCTTTTTTATAAAAGAAAATCAGAGTGTGTGATCAAACCGTCTGGACTCTCTAGAGTGTGTATGTCACATCGTCGTCATCATCATCATCATCATCATCATCATCATCATCATCATTATCATCATCATCAGCATCATCATCATTATCATCATCATCATCACCACCTCCACCACCACTATCATCATCATCATCACCATAATCATAATCATAATCATAATCATAATCATAATCATAATCATAATCATAATCATAATCATAATCATAATCATAATCATAATCATCATCATCACCATCGCAATCATCATCATCATCGTCATCATCATCATCATTCTCATCATCACCACCATCATCATCATGATCATCATCATCATCATCATAATCATCGATTGCCAAAACGCGACATCCGCACTTAACCTCGATAAATGTGTTTGTGAAAATTCGTCGCCCACCTCCTTTTGTATTTCGAACATTTATACACGATCAGAGCACGCCCGGGTACATCGACACATCGATTTAGTGGATAACGGAGTATGTATGCCTCTATATTACAGCGCGAATAATGTACGTGTATCTCACATGCTCTCGCTCTTTCTCTCTCTTTCTCTCTTGCTCTTTCTCTCTCCTCGTCGTATATAGTTTTTTTTTATTATTATCCTCTGTTTTTTTTTGTATTTTTTTTATTATGTTTGTTTGCTTCATTCGTACGTTTCTCTATTTTTCGTTTGCTCCAAAACGATCATCTGTCGTCGTTACAAACGTTATATCGTCGTCCATTATCATAATATCTCATTCTCATTCAGCATTCTTATATCATACCTTGTCATCATTAGTATTATTATTATCATCATCATCGAGTGTCTCTAACAAGTCAATATTAAATATTTTACAATACACATCTGTTCATATATATTTATTTATATATAATATTTATATTTTACCTTTTTGTTTCTTATTATTTAATTTTTTTATTAAGTTATAGTACTATCTATCTAGGGTAGTCAGATTCGTCTTCTTCTTTTTATCTTTGTTTATCTCTCGTTCGCAATTCATTAATTATCGTCATCTCCCTTCTATTGATTTTTTCTCTTTTTCATTGTTTTCCACCTTCTTAATTTGTTTTTTTCTCGTCGGTCATAAGAATTAGTCGATGGCGAAAGTTAAAAAAAAGTGACGTTCGACTCGCAGCCAAGTCATTCTTCAATCGAGTTTGTTTTATTTGTTTCTCCCCCATATTATCGTCATCCCCAACCTCCCTTCTCATTTGTATATATATAAATTCCAATGCTCACATTATAATACGAAGGTGACAAGAGATATTAAGGTATAAGAAACGAGTTCATCCTCTTTTTATTTTTTTTCTTGTTAAAGTTTCTTTAATTTGTACACTTTTTTCTTTTGAATATTTGTAAAAATACAAGTCTCAATTGGTTATACATTCCTTTTCTCTCTCCCTCTCTCTCTCTCTCTCTCTCTCTCTCTCTCTCTCTCTTTCTTTCTCACTCTCTCTCTCTCTCTCTCTCTTTCTTTCTCACTCTCTCTCTCTCTCTTTCTTTCTCACTCTCTCTCTCTTTCTTTCTCACTCTCTCTCTCTCTTTCTTTCTCTCTCTCTTTCTCTCTCTCTCTCTCTTTTTCTCTCTCTCTCTATCTCTCCCTCTATCTTTCTCTATCTCTCTCTCTTTCTCTCCGATTGTATATCTCGACGCGCTCTCGACTTCGATGACTTGCCTCCGAGCTTGCCGATGAGTCCGCGATATTTTGGCGCTCGACGAAAACACATTTCCGCCCGTCTACCGATCCGTCTGTGTCTCTTTCTTTGTGTTTTTCTTGTTTCGCGAGGCGCCACCTTTCTCTCTGTGTCTATACTTCGTTTTCCTTTTCTTCCTGGTCGCGCTGTCTCGCCATCGACGAGCCGGAAATTTTTTTGTCGAAGCGCACTGACAAGAGATTATGCTTAATACACATACAAAAAACGAGTAGATTAATTTTTAGAGGTGGCGTTACAATACCGTATTACAATACAATTACATTACTAGTTATATTAGTAGGTTCTGTTATTAAATTATAAGCGTCATTCTTACGTCTTTTTTTTCTTACACAATCCTTTCTTTTTGTTTCGTATTCGGCTGAATATTTATTTGTGTATGTGTCTTTGTTTTGCAATACCGCGCGACTTAAAATCGTAGCCACGTGTGATTTTCTTTTTTTTTTCTTTGTAATAAGGTCCATTTTTAACGTCATCATGTTCCTCTCGATGTCTTCTGTTAAAAATCCGTATCCATTCAATATATATGCTACATAAAAGAAATAGTCTACCCTCGGAACCGTCAAAATATCGTCTTTTCTTTTCTGCTTCAAAAAATATAGTTTTAGTTAGCAAAGATTCAAGTATCTATTTTAAAACAATAGGATGCACATAGGTATCATAGAAATATCAGGACTTTTCGGCACGCATCGATAGGAACACGAGTTTTAGGTTGCTCTCTTCTATATAATATTAGTTTTATTTTTCGTTCTGATAGGATTCATATTGCTTTTTTTTTATTTATTTTTTTATTTCATTTATTTTCCATTAACGACAATTTTATTTTTTACAAACATCGCACTTCCGGGGCCCTCTGCGCACTCTACCGCCATGTGTGTCTCTTATCGCATCACCAAAAACGAGCGCTAAATGAGAGATATAATCGTCGTCTTTTACATTTTGAGTATTATCAGATATTTTGTAGTCGGAGTGTGAAAGCGTAATAACGAACATTTTTTGGAGAAGAAAACATAAGTACTGGTTAAAAACTAATCCAATGCTCTATGACAAACTAATTATTTGGTTAGTCAATAAGAGTTTGCTTTAAACTACCTGTAAAAATGGTAAATTATCAACAATAAACTAAAAATTGTTGATCAGAAGAAAAATTTTAAATTCACTGTTAACTCCAAAAAATATAATGTTGCTTTGTAATTGCTGACTGAAATTTCGCTCACCAGTTCAAGGATCCATTTTTATTTTGGTGTTTGACTCGATGAAGTAGCTAACGTAATTTCTCAACTAGGGGGACTGGAAGATAAAACAACTAGGATTCTCACATTTTTAAGCTATTAGGTTTGTTTCGTTTATTTTATAAAAAAATTTTTTTCAATGACCGCCCTAAGGAATCGGCTTGGACATCTGACATCGTATAATCTTTCGTCGCTTTTGTATTTTTTTTATTTTCATAGTTTTTAAATTGTGCGCGTAGGCCACCGGCTTGCATATAACGGAAGCGTCGTGTGGTTCAAATAAAAAAATTAATTTAATATAAAAATAAAAAAGATTCAATACACTCGAAGCACGAACAAGATTTTTCATTATACATCCTTCTAAAACTTACAGTAGAAAATTTTGATTAGCATTGTTTCTTTTTTTGTTTATTTTGTTAACAATCAGACTTCAAGACATTATTTTTTATTACTACGATCTAGTACATTAATCGAATGTTTCTCGTGTTACTTTTTTTTTCGTTAAAAAATCTCTGCAGAATGCCGTCTCTCAGTCGTGCTTTGAATGCCTTAATAATATGGTCAATGAAAAATGTCGCGTATATTAGTTTAAACATAACAATAATGTACAATGAGAACTGACTTGACGTATACTGACTGTTGCGGGAGAGAGAAAGAAATAATAAAAGGACAGAGAGCAGTACATAAGATTTGTTTTGTTTCTTTCTTTCGTTTCTCATTTTATCCATCATTTTTTGTTATTTTTTGAGTTTCTTTCGTACGTACAAGGAAACGGAAGAATGTCGGGTAGTTCGGCTTTCGTAGTACCTAAACGTGATTTCAATAAATAAGCTACCTAGGGAGCGATTCTTTATTCTTCTTCGTCTTTCTTTCATTTTTTTTCCTCGATAAAGGGGTAGGCGCTCCTTAGGTGGTGACCTTGCGAGATTAAGAAACCCACGACGAAAGGTGCGTCCCTTACGCCATTGTACGGATTCTCACCGACCAGTGTCGTTCTTTATTTTTTTTTTGTTTTCTTTCTGTTTCTCATACTTTCGAGCGACAAAAAATGCGCCGTCGTTGTCGTCGGCGTTCCGACTACTTTTTTAAGGCAATTTTATCGCGGGCAACAACGCGCGATGGCCAATGAAAATCCCCGCAGTCTGGCAAGGTGGACGCACCTTGAAACCCCGCGAGAAAAGCCGGATAAAAACGAGCTGGACGCTTTTGCTTTTTTTTTCTTTTTCTTTTGCTTCATTTCTGGCGTGACTTTGTAATTGGGCCTGAGCATCGATGTCTTTGTTCGGCTTTTGTCGTCACGGGGGTATATTAACATCGTCATCATCGTGGCTGTGTGTTCCTTGCAACTCGGCATCACCACCGCGTCATATCGTGTACCTAACCTAGTAATACAGTCTGCGATTAGCGTCCTAAGGATTAAGTTCATTTTTATCGGTAATGTAATATATTACACGCACTCGCACGCGTCTATCGGCATGTTTACACGCACACGCGCTAACAGACATATTGTGGACACACACTCATACCCATTCACTCGCGTAAAACATTATTATTTATTTTTGACGACGAACGTTAGCGGGCTCTTGACTTTATTGTATTTCAAAGTAGATTTGCTTCTATGAAACTAGAACTAAAAAACTTCAAGAGAGTCAAGATTAATTGAAGTTTATAAAAATTTATTTAAAATTCTGATTGTTAGAAAGAAAGGAAAATGTAATTTGGTTGTGTGGCTCAATTCTCCAGCTTCATGTTTTTATAAAATTCGTCATTTATTTTAGGGCCTTTGTAGGCCCAGTAAATTGAATCACCATCTGACTTGGTACACGACCAACGCACAAAATTCAAAGTTAGGTCGACCATCAGTAGATTTGAACAGCACAACTAAAGTACTTTGTTTCTTTTGCAAGAAAGCGTTTCTCATCAAACAAAATCCATAGTCAAGAACTCGCGAATGATCCGTCGTTGTACAATACACGCGCACACGAAAAAAATGTCGCAGCAGTCACGCATACAAACTTCGACTCACACTCTACAACTTTTTAGGCGGCGTAATAGCACAGCGAGCGAGTTTTCCATTTTTTAACTTTTTTTTCTTATTATTGTGTTGCGCGGCACGCGCGAGCCTTACTACAGGCGCTGCTGCAGACGCGCGCGAGAAATAATTAGTACAGCGGCGCACTTTACGGTACGACTCTCTCGTTTTATATTATACTTTTAGCTATGTATTAATAACTTTTCTTTTGCGGCGCGTTTGGTGTTCGAGAGCGGAAAGCCTCTCGAAGAGGTGACGACGCACTCAGGGGTGCGAACATTGGGCGCACCAACCGTTGTTCATTGATCTTCGATTGATTATTATCAGACCCGCTGAAAAGTATTCATGCACGTGTCGATGTACGTTCAGAAATGCATCATACGTACTGAAAGTAGGATTATGATAGTTTCTGACCGTACATGCATGTACAAAAATTATTTCTGATTAGGTGCTCTCGCGAATAATCAAAATTGAATGTATAAGTTCGAGAATGTAAAAATTATCGTTTATAATCATTTTAAACGGAAAGGAGGTAGAGTAGTCGGTACATATTGTACGCCAGTGTTGTACCTCTGAGTGCGTTATTGCAGGTTAACTTGGTGTTTTACTGGTTCGCGCGTACAACATTATTATATCATCGACGGCGTTTTCGAACATAATCGGGGCAAGTATGTATGAGTGTGTTTGTGGGGGGAGGAGTTTCTCGAAAAACTGCGTGTAATAATCACTTATTTACAATACTTCGTATTTAATTATTATGAATAAATGTAAGGCTCTCCTCGTATTTACAATTATATAATTATAAACAGAATAGTGGTCGTCTACACGCTAAACATAAGTAGTAGAGTATTTTAAGTTACATAAATACATTGCATATAAGTAATACGACTATCCTCGATGGGGCGTATGTTGGGTTCTCTACCGTTGAGAACGCATTTGAACCTTATTGCTGTCGAGGTGTACAATTCGTAATATATATAATAATTATTATTAAGACTCTGTTCCAATCGTCGCGACGATTTTTCGTAAATGAAAAGTACTCTCGTGTGTCCGTGTCCAGTGTTATGTGTATTATGTGTGTGAACAAGCGACACTTTGAACGACGATGCCAAATACGAAATATCATAAATAAATGGTTACAATAAATATAGCGCGCTCGTTGGAACATAATTATACAAAATACTCAGCAGCAGCGTGTTTGTTTGTGTTCAATAAAAACGAACGGAATGAAGTCGTGGAAGTGCGCGGACCCGAGCAGAAGTTCAAGATGGACTATCCGTTGGCCCATTTACTGGCCATTTTCAAACAGTACAGCTGAAATACCAACGAGTCCGATGCATTCATCAATCTTGGTGTATTTTTGTTCGATTATATTTAAGACAATATCGATGAAAGATTTAAGAAAATATTTGACCTATGCAGTCAGTACCTGAAACCTTATTGTCAATGTAACATCGATTCGTATGCTGCATACATTTGTCAAATAGCAGTTACACTCAGAAAAATGATGTTATCAAATCAAGAAATTGTGAATCTAGAGGATTGTTTTATTAATATTAAGCATAAACGAATAAAGATGGCAAGAATTTTTCCTCTATCTCAGAAAACCCCCTGAATTTGTAAATCAAAACTCCAATACCAGCTATTTAATAGAAGTATATTTTTCTGCGTGTACCTACTCCATTAATGGCTGATTCGTGTTTCCGACTAAATATTTCATAGTTTGTCAAGATTCCCAAACCCCAGGACGAAAGAGGTGTCTGAACGCCTTATCTTTGGAACGACCCAAACAGGGCTGTTGCGGGTACCATTCTACCCAGCCAAACGGCGCACACCTCTTTCCTCCAGCTCCCGTCAACCCGCGCGTACCATCTAAAAATCAGCAAACACCACCAAGTCCGATGAAAGCACCGCGAAACTCGAATCGCGACCGAGCCATCCTCGATCCAACCTCGAGAGCGCGTTCGCTTGCCCGACGAATCCCGTCATCTCTCAAATTCTGCTCGGGAGGCTCGCTGCTCTGAAAACGAGAGCGACGACGAGCGCCACGAGGACGACAACGGGCTCGAGGAGCCGGTGCCGGTGTGGCCCGGGAGAGCGCGCGCCGGTCGCGGTGGCGGCAGCACCGTCGGCGCTCGCCAGCTGTGGGTACTGATACTGGTAATAATGCTGATGCTCGCTGGTCCTCGTCGTCTTCGTCGGTGTCCTCGTCCTCGTCGGTTTCGTATTATCGTGGAGAGTCTCGTGGGTCTCACTTGTGAGGCAGTCTTGATCGACGAGCAGCCGGCCGGCTTCGGCGGCGGCTCAATACTTGCTGTTGGCCGCGGCCTCGACGAGGAGGCTGCTGCGACTACTACTGCTGGCGCCGGCGATGGCGCTCAGCTGATGGCGGCCGAGGCTCTCGTGTCGTCTCCTCGTCGCGTCCTCGCGCATCTGCTTCCAGCTGATGTTGCTCCCGGAGTGCCGGTGGCGGTGCTGCTGCGTCGCCAGCTGCGCGAGCCTGCCGCTGCCGGCGTGCACCAGCAGCGAGCTCTCGCTCGAGGGTATCAGGGAGTTTTTGGTCGCGCGCAGGCCGTTGACGAGGTGCTGCTGTTGGGCCTTTCTCGTGTGGTGATCGGCGCTCCCTCGCAGCAGGTCCCGGTGCTGGGGCTTCATGCCGCCCTTGTTCGAGGAGATGATGTCGTTGTGGCGCTCGACGCCGGCGAACGGGTTCAGCTTGATGAAGTTGTAGCACTCCTGGCGGCCGCGGGGCGACGTCATCGGCTTGCCGCTCTTGTTGAAGCCGATGTAGCGCGTCGGGTCGACCACGGATCGATACCTCAGGTACCTGCCGTTGTAGATCTCGTAGAACTGACACCACTCATCTCTTCGTTTCTTAGGCTGCAAGCAGAAAAGCAAACGGATTCTCATGTTAGTTCTTTACTGTGGAGATGAGAGTTAGGCTCACGCACAAACTAATACTCAATCAACCAATCAAACAATCAAACAATTGAGACTGACTTTTAAATTTGAGTCTGAGTCTTAGTTGTGACTATGAATTTGAGCGTCAGTCATTGTTACAATCGTAAACAAGCAGACGACTGACAGACGATGTATGCATGCGCAGATGCGCTGAAAGTATCCATAATTGAAAAACAGTTTGTAATAATGATTGACAGTAATGGCAGAAATTTGACAGTAGCTTTATTTAGATCAAATGTTTTATAGACATTTAAAAAGTAAAGATTTTAATACGAAAACTAATCATTGGTAGTGTAGAATTGAATTAAAACTATATTGAAGAGATGATGATACGTACCAAGCTTATGACTTTCCATCGTTTACTGAAGCAAATGTACCGTTTGCTCTTCTCCGCGAAGATGTACAGCTTCATACTAAAGTCTTCTGACTGTGTTGTCATTTTTTCTGCAATCAGACAAAAACGAAATACTTAATAATACCAATATAGATTGTTTTAATAGTTTTCCTTTAATGAAGCATATGCGCACTGATATTCTGATTCAATGGGATATTTAAAAAAAAATCATAATCAGTTGGTTTTGAAATGAACGTTCATAATACCAAGAATCTTGACGCATCATGAGTGTATATAAAAAATAGGTTACAATAACACATATATGATCATTACTAAACTTTCTCGACGCGACAATTATCTTGATACACCTGATAAGAGAAGCACGTCTTCGATAATACCCAGAACCAACAAAAGCTCATTCATACAGCAAATAACGATCGAACATCAAATAAAAATCCGTCTCGTCATCACGAATCTCCGCGAAAACCCCACGAGAAACCATCCACAACCTCCGCATAAGTTTTCCCCGTTCACACCGCGAAACTCCCCATAATTGTAAAACCACATAGACCTTGCGCCTCCAGTATCTACCAACAATGCCGAGGAATGTGAGCTGCACACAATCGAGAGCATGAACTCTTCCTCGAATCCTCTACCCATCTACGAACTATACGACAAAATCTTTAGTCTTCCCGTCTCTCTCTCTCTCTCTCTCTCTCTCTCTCTCTCTCTCTCTCTCTCTCTCTCTCTCTCTCTCTGCGAGAGTGGAAGCGTCGTCCTCTCTTTCAGAGGTGTCTCTTCCAAGAAGCGAGCGCCAGCTAGCCTCAAGTCTCCGGTCCCATGGTTTTTATACGCGGGTCGTCGCGGTGCTAATGAGGGGGACACGTGGAGACGGGTGTATATGTGTGTGAGAGAGTGTATGTATGTGTGTATCTTTGTGTGTGTGTGTGAGAGAGAGTGTGTGTGTACTTTGCCACTTAGCACGAGAACAGGCTGCGTGAGAGCTCGCGTACACGATTCCGTAGTGGAAATGGACAGGGCGTTCCTTCAGAAGGATTGGAGTGTACACGCCCGCAGATGTTACGAAATTCACGGTTGCGCGGAACGTAGCTTTGCGGCTGGGGATGTTCTTTTTGGGTGGAAAGACCACACTAAAATTTACGAATGGTGTTGGCTCCTGTCAGAAAAAGTTCCTCAAATGTTTCCGCTGGTTTAAATTTTTCCGTCAAAAGCAGAATTTTGAGGCCGGAGTTAGTAATATGCATTTAAATAACATAAAACCATAAATCTGTGATGTTTATTAAATGAAAGTTAAAAAAATACTGATTCGTAATTATTACAAATAGCAAGAACTGATTATTACGCTCTTCAGTTATTTACATATTACAAATTCAAAAAAATCCATAATATTTTGAACTATAAAATGTCCAATCATTCCATTCAATTTAGATACATAAATTACTTGATAATATTGTTCAATTGAAGACTGCTTATTTAATAAAAATTTACGATATGTCTATCCAAAGAGTAATACTTTATTAATAAAACTTGCATTTCATTCGAACGTCGTGCCTTGAAAAAATTCCTTCCTGTTAATTAGTAAACGTACATGTTTAAGCTTTTCATTAATTTTATTACTCCTCGGTCATTTTCAAGGGCCATTTTATAGCCACCGAAAAATTCTTCCAGGTTCGAAGACCGCAGGAGGATGACGCGCCGTATAGTGGCGCACCAATATACTTGTACACGACACTTACAGGTAATGTTCAAAGGCATCGCGGAGGAAAGAAAAATACAGCGATAAAAGCCGAGGGTGAGCAAGAGAACGAAAAAAGATTGAAAGTAAACGAAAGTACGCGCATATACGTATATACATATAGCCACCAAATTTATGTATGTGAATACAATCAAAAGATGCGACCAAGTGTGCGGGAGAAGGAGAGAGAAGAAAAAAGACTCGTTAAATTCAAGTGGTTCCTGGTCGGGAGTCCTCCTACGACCCGAACTCGCGCGCGCGCGCCCCATCAAAATCGAGAACGAGGAGAATGTCCCCTCCGAAATGCCTCGTAAAACCGGCTGACTCTCTCTCTCTCTCTTTCTTTCTCAAAGGGGCGACCGAGCCGAGGAACATCCAGAAAGAGGGAAAAAAATAAACATTGTCGGACGTAAGAGAGAGTGTCTTCAAGAGAGGACTTAATCTAGCTTGACTCCTTCTTTCCCATATTAATACAGATGTTTGCGTCGTATGAATTATGTTATTGGACGCGCTCGTGAGAATCTTTCTACCTGACGGCGCGACGGTCTCCCGGAGAATTATCTGATGCTCAATAAATATGGAAACAAATGTCCCGCGATGATACGAGCTGCATGTTATATGCAAATATAGGGAGTCTTTTTTTGTGCTTGCGTTCTGTTTGAGGTGATTTACGAATTTATAGAAATTCGTAATTGAATTATAAGTTGGGAGAGATGGAAAACGATTGACTTGTCGATAAGAGATTGGGAATGCACTTGAAAGTGAGGAATGATATATCAAGTTAGAAAGGATTATTTTAATTTGTGTGAAACTTTGATTTCTAAGTTATTGTGATGATAATTCAACGTCATATTTGTATATTTAGAAAAAATAGGACATTGTTCGGGAATCAAAAGAGACCCAAATTTTAATTTACATTGTTGTCTACCATTACTTAAAAGATTCATAAATTTTAATTTTTCGAATCAACCGACGTCACAGAATTTTTAATATACGAAAAGGCGGTGCTTTCTCAATTATGCAAACAATTTGTATAATTTATGTCATCGTTTCGTCTACTAATTTTTACACTTTCGCAAAATTCGTACATTTGTCTTAATTATTCGAGACGTAACGTAAAATTACTCTATCACTAAATAAACCATTATGCTTTTTACACTCACAAATTACAATATTGCCCTTTAAATAACTTATATAATTATTCCCATGATAAATGCCTACATACATATATTTCTTTATTTTTTTTTTTCGTCAAACATTAAAGACCCCGCACAGCTTCTCACAGTGTAAAATTAATTCATCGTGCGCATCACTCAGTACGGGAATCGATAATTACCGCACGTAGATAGAAGCTATACAGCAGCACCCGCGCGTGATATAATTAAGAATACCCTCTCCGCTCTTACACTCAAGATACCTACTCTCGCGCGTATAAACTATCTCGCTCGGATTTTACTGATGCCTCACACACACACACATACATACACATACACACACACACACACACACACACACACACACACACACACACACACACATTTGCGTTAGCGTTTTAACGGGACCTGAGAGTTCGCTTTAACGTTCTCTCTCTCTCTCGACCCGTCGCTCCGTTAATGGCAGCTCCCATTAATAACTAATTGAATTTATCGCCCGAGCGCGATGCGATATATATATACATACATATATACATATATATATATATATATATATATATATATATATATATATATATATATATATATATATATATATATATATATATATATATATATATATATATATATCGATTGCGATCTATCTGCGATAGACGCGAGAAAAAGGGGGTACACGTGGACGAGGGAGAGAGAGAGAGATTAATTGATTGACTTAACGTTTAGCCGTGCTCTATTTTTTCGAGCGTGCGTAATACGAGCGACTCGAGCTGCGCGTTTTATACTCCCGGGGTAGGAGGGACAACTATATAGTTTGGGAAAAAGGAGGAGCGAGGATAATGCCAATCTGTAAACATGCGAATGTTATTATGGAAATTCGAGGATGTTGCTATGAATATTTTATGGATTTTTCGAAATTAATATATAATATGTTGCGGAGGGAAATAGTTACCAATGGGTTTACACAGCGAAAGTTGCTGCATTAAATTTGATATGATCTTATAAAGTATTTTTTGTTTCGTGGATGATTAAGCAATAAATTTGAATTTTTGTTTTACGGTATATTTGTAATGCATATTATAATTATAAGCAACATACTGTACTTTGCATATTAGATATTAAAACTGATCATTATACTAGTTCAAAAGAAACACCAAAATTAATTACCCTTCTAAAATTACGCATTAAAGAAAGGATTGATTATTATGTTCAATAAAAATCTGTTTAACGCTATAAACACATTACCGAATTAATAATAATAACTACCCTGGTCTGATAAAAAAGAGAAAAGTGATCATTTTGAATTTAGAAGAAACGATTTCTTTTAAAAAAACTTCTTGTTTCTTCTAAAAATAAATAGTACATTTCCCATTACGCTACGCACGAGTCAAACAAAAAAGTAACAATCCAACAAACAACCTCCGAACCAAATTCGCAATCGCTACATGACTCCCGCGCCGCGATCGCCTCCGATCTTCACTCCTCGTATAATAATCGCCCGTGCACATCGAGGCTCGCTCGCGTCGAGAAAATCTACACTTGGTCGGCTCGGCGTCGGGCGTGGATCAAAGGGGATCGCGCTAATCGCTCCCACCGCGAGAACACCGAGTGAAAAAGTATTCATATCCCGCTCCCGCGTCTAGAGCCGCTGATTTATCGGCGATTGATTGGGACGAAGTACGAGCGAGCGCGGGAGCGACGACCGGGAGAAAATTCCACGAGAGCGCAATAGTGTTTTCTCCGCGAGGAGACGCGGTGATTGTCCGATTAAGCAGCCCGCGAGATTGAATTCGGTGTTTTGACTTTTCACGGCTGGGAAAATTGGTGGTAATTGGGAGTACGGTTTTTTTAAGGGAGAGATTGTGGTTGAGTGTGGGTTCTGATGATCATAGTGATTTTTGTTTCATTTTACTAATGCTATAATTATTGATAAAGTTATTTTATAATGTGTCAGACGAGTAAATTTTAACGTACGTATTTTGATAAAATAAATGTTTATTAATGATATTAGTGCTATATTATATGAATACATATCTATAATCATTAGACTTTTGTAAAAAAAAATATTTGATCAAAATTACTTAATTATAAGTTAGTAGACTTATTTTCTAACAGACGTACTTTATATAAATAAGGCGGAGCAGGTACACTATTACTGTATGTTCACACACGCGTGTACAGACACAGATATTAGAATAATAAACTACGTTTGCTCTAATTTTACAGCAAACCTACCGCATTATCATCGATTCTTAACAAACGAAGAGTTTGAGTACCTTAATAAGTAAAGGAATAAATATAATTAAATTATAACAATCGTCCAGCATCAACGTAACTTTTTCTCTCATTCGATCACAGCCCAGATTTATAAATTCGATTCCCCCGATAAGCGGATCAAGCCTATCCACGGCAATAATCACAGGTAGAAATGACCAAAAGTATAAATCACACAGCCTCCCAAACCGCTGAATCCGCCCCTTCCCTTCCCTCCCTCTAACGAATCTCCGCCGATTAATCGCCGCGCTTATCGTCGCTCTCCATCTCGGCCCATCTCGTCCTACCGTTTTTCCACCTCCCACCGGCGACGCGCCGTGCAGCGCGAGATAAACAGGGCCGCGCGCCGAAGATCGCGAGAAATAAACAGGCGACCCGCATCAAAGGAGACGAGCAAAAAAAAAGGAAGGAAAAAACGGGGGGAGTCTCACGCGCGAGGCGGCCTCAGATTAGAGGGCCCCGGTCCAGCCAAATGAATTAAAAGGCAATTTTAATCAAAAGCGGGGTGCCGCGCGCGCGCACCTTTTAGCCGCGATTACCCCGCGCTGGATAATAACCAGGAGAGAGTGAGACAGAGACACGGGCCCTCCTCCTGTTCTTCCTCGGCGCGCGACGGCCCGCGAGAGAGAAAGACAGAGACAGAGCCTTCTCTCGAGTCTGTGTGTATAACTTTTGCGGAGAGAGAGAGAGAAGCGAGAATCGATTTTCGAGAGAACGGCTAATCGAATACGAGAGTGAGAGAGAGAGAGAGAGTGGAGGATCAATATTGGAAGCCGAAAGAAGAGGGTAGATGATGAGGGGGGAGGGATTTCGCTTTGCGGCGAGAGGGTAATGATCGTCGTTCGAGGAATGAAGGGGAATAATATCGTTGTTTTAAAGGCGCGTAAGTGGCCAATTACGGCTTTATAGGGGGCTCCTAGCTTTGGGGGGAATTCGAAGTGCGGTTGGGTTGCGCATAGGGAGATGATACGAGGACGAGGTTCGCACAGGACGAATTTCCGGGTGACACGGGCTATAACCAGGAACAATGATCGAAAATCATTCTCAATTTTCATTTTATTGCGCTCGGAATCGCGGTGCCGCAAATTACGAGATTTATTATTATACGGAGATATGTCAATAACCAGCATCGTTTAAGAATATAAAGTAAGAAGTATAAGTCAGAATTTTAATTTAAATATATATGTTATTAATAGTTCTTAATGTATGTGATCATTTAAAATTCTCATTATTGTCAGTGTCTAACGTGAAACTCATGTAAATTGGGGTAGACTACCAAATGTATTTCTTATTATAACAAAGACTCTACAATATGCATTGAAAGTAAAAGTATATATTAAAGGAAAAACGTATCCTAACTCTTTTCTAACTTTATCGTTCGAAACCAAGTGATGGCATAAGTATAATAAGGATAAAAAATGAAAAGAGTATTTGAAGAACAATAAGAACCTATTATATATATAAACCAAGTGATGGCATAAGTATAATAAGGATAAAAAATGAAAAGAGTATTTGAAGAACAATAAGAACCTATTATATATATAATAGATTCTTATTGTTCTTCAAATACTCTTTTCATTTTTTATCCTTATTAGACTTATGCCATCACTTGGTTTCGAACGATAAAGTTAGAAAAGAGTTAGGATACGTTTTTCCTTTAATACTTTTACTTTCAATGCATATTATATATATATTTACTGTAATTATTTTGTATTTAATTGCATTTTCAAGTTTTGAATGAAAAGATAAGGTATAAATATCTAGTTTTAAATTTAATACACAAAATGTAATAGTTGATTCAGCTTTCGTTTCCTGCAACTAACACTGGCTATCGCCCTTGGTAGCGTAACAACCCGCATCCACGTAAAACCCACCCGATTACCATGTAAAACGTCACTACACCCTCTGTCAACTGTATCCCAAGCCCACACCGCGCTCCCTCCTAAATTCCATCAACGGTTGTGCATAGAAAAGCCAGAAGCCACTCCCATCCACCCTCAACGAGAAACAATTCCCAGACACGGGAGAAATCGGCGACTCATGAATATCAATTTTTTCTCCGAGGCGCCTCTTCTCTCTCTTCCTACCTTTGCTCGCACCTTCCTCCCACCGCGAGATGTGATGGAATTTTTACGAGACAATGTAAATCCCCCTCGACAATCGAGAGTTTATATCGAGGTTAGTCGTCGTCGACGTACAGTCTTTGCTGGGGCTGGGGTAGTAAGGTTTTATAGGGCTGAAAATTTGCTTCGTCGAGTTGAGACAAAGTTCGGTTATTAGCGCGGCGAGTGCTTTTTTAGTGGTGGATAAAGCGAGAGGTCGGGAATTATTGAATTAACGACTTTTGATGGCTTTGCTTTGATTCTTGTGCGGGTATTGAAGGAGTGATCGATGTTATCGGTTTGAGACTTTTAAGGCTTTTCTTTATTGATGATTGATACGACTTAAACGAGGCTTTTAAAGGCAGTAATTAACAAGATTTAATGACATTGCTTTGATTTTTAATCGGGTCTTAAAAAATGATCGATTTTATTAATGCAAAGGTTTTAAGACATTCCTTTATTGATCATAGATATGATTTACTTGGCATGCCGAAGTACGACAATTTTTCTTTCAAATATTAACTAAAATATATAAGGTAAACGTGCCAATAATTGGATGCGTATTAGTTTTCGGACACAAGGAAAATGACCGTTAACTACATAACATAATTTGTAATCACTTCAGATCTACATAACAAAGATCAATTCAATGATTTTTATAGTCAACGCAACAAATACTTTTCAATTGCAATATCCCGAGAAATAAACACCCATCCCCGCTCCAAACTTCTCTCCAGCACAACACAAGCGCAGTATTCCGCGCCGACACACAGTCCTGATGCATCTTCGAATCTGCACAATCGAGTTTTCGCTCTGCCGACGTCGCCGCGGTATACACACGCCACACCGGAAGCGTCAAAGTTTGATAATGGCAACTGGAGCGAAAGCGAACGGTCGCGCGACGATATCGCGTGTGTTATATAAACCGTTGCGGCGCGCGGCTTTTCTTGCGAGGTCGACGACGTCTGCGGCGCGGAGCTTTTCAGACCGACGGTGGGTATATATGCAGAGTCTCGGTGCTTATCGGGGAGGAGATTGGAATCGAAGAGGAGCGCTGGTGATTAAGATATCGGAAGGGGTGGGGGAGCGGCTGTCGGTAAAGATGTTTGACGATATCGGTTGAAATTTGAATTAGACATTTCATGAGAGAGACCCATGGAAGAATTTACTCTCGGCAGAATACTGTTCGAGTATTAGTTGCCGACACTATCGGTACTTGCAAATGTTAGCGGTCCAGCACTGAGATGTAACGGGGATGATAAGAACACTTTTCTTCTTGATATATTCAAAATTGTACAAGAAGTATACATTTTTAGGCACACGCGAGATACTTCACTCAAAGTTGAGTGTAATAATCATAACTACAGATTATTTCATGTAAGTTTAGTAATCGTACATTAAATTAATATTTTATTAAAAACTAGCCTAAAAAGTAGGTTAAATTACGCTTGACGATTTCGCGATGTTTTGTTTTCTTTCAATATCGGAAAAAAGTATTGCACCTACTCTGAGACATTTTTCGGACCAACGTCGATTCTTTTTACTGGCCCAATTTTATCAAAACGATATAATCCCTTTATTGGTTCAGCACCAAAAAATAATTTACTGGCGAACTATCACTGCTGGAAAATTCTTTCATGGAGATGCGAAATAAGAATCAAATTTATAATCAAGAATATGATAATATTCTCAGCGTGCGTGGTGTCTACTTGTTACTTAAGTCGGACGCTGTCCAAGTTTTAGTAAGATTAAGTGAAAATAATTAGCCTGAATTTCAGTAGAATTTGTAAGAAGTGTGAATTGTGACTTTTGTTTCATTTAAATTTGTTAAATTCAGTAAATAAGTCTAATTCAAATAATCATGTCTAATTTTGACTGAATTCAGGTCCTGTTAAGGAAAAGTTTGCACGAAACATTCGTACTTCAGACAAATTATTCTACATAATTCTTACATAAAATTATTTTCTGCACCGTGGTATATAAATATAAATACGAGCAGGCATCACCGGGATGATAAATCGATTCGGTAAATCAATTTTTAAACTTACCGCCGCGATAGACATTCACCAAACTACAATATGCAATTAAGTATGATGTTGAATATAGTAACGCAGCAGTCGGAGCAGTGCGCGCGCACGCGAAAGAAAGCCGGACAGGGACAGAAAGAATATACGACGGAGGGCGCGCGAGAAAGGAGGCTGATCTTGTTATGCAGAGGCGCGAGCGTATAGTGACCCTATCATTAGCACCTGAGCGAAGGCACAGTTCTGCTCTCTCACTTTCGTTCGTTTATACGTGCGCGACTATCGCTTTAAATCCTCTACCGAGTTTCTTTCTTTTCTTCTTCCTATTCGTTTCTATGTATCTTTCTCACCGATATGTCCTTGGTGTTAAATTTTAGACCAATATCTCTGGTGGTAATTATTTGTCAGAAATTTGGGATATTTGATGGGAGCACGAATTGTTCTTCTTTAATTTGAGTTGTCAAATTAATTATGACTGATTCTGTCCAATTTTTAGAAAGTATTTCGTTCTTACAGATCAGAATTTGTTCGAAAAGTTCTTGAATTTTTGTATATCTACAAATTCAAGAGAGTAACCATGGTCTAAGTCTACACCTTTTATTAATTTTTATTAAAACTTTCCATAATTCATCAGAATTACTCATAATTATTTGTCAAATAAAAAGTCACAATTCAAACTTCTGATAAATTCTGCACACTTAAATTTATTCTTTCCAGGAATACTTTCGCTAAATTGATTTACAGGAAATTGTTAAGAAACAAAAATACTCCTGCGAATTCTCCCTTTTTCAAGCGTTTATTTTCAATTCGCAGCCGCGAACGGACAGCAGCTCATTTTCTCGCGCGTCCAGAAGCGCGCGAGAGCTCGTGATGTAATCCGGCAAAGAGGCGCGTGCGCGAGGATCAAAGGTGCGACGGCTGTGTGACGTTTGGTTTACCCGGCGCTAATCACAGAGCCGCGATGCCGGCTCGAGGGCTCCGCACTCGCGGATAATTAAATCCGGCCGCGAGAGGAGGTGTCGACTTGAAAATTGAAGTGGCGAGTAGTGTGTGTGTGTGTATGTGTGCAGAAAGGAATTTTCGAGAGAAGGTTTCTTAAGGCTCTTTGATTTGATGTGATACATTTTTCCTTTTTGTTGATGGTGAGTTTGCGTTAAGTATAAAAGTGGGATTTCATAAAGATACCAAGCGTTATGTGTATAAAACTGTAATCAATTTACAGACTTTAAATTAATATATTTAATTTATTATATGGCTGAGTTTTGATACAGTTGCCTATTTCATGTGTAAGCATCGTGATATATATTTAATTTATTATATGGCTGAGTTTTGATACAGTTGCCTATTTCATGTGTAAGCATCGTGATATATATTTTTAGTGTATAAGTATATGTTCACTTGAAGCGATTTCATATTATTATATTATGCCAATCCGTTTTACTTGGAGCACAAAAGATCTTTAAACCCATTCAATTAGAACAACACTACAGAAAGAAAATCTTATTTTAAGATTGACCGATCTTAAATTTGTTGCATCTTAAAATTTCAAATGCTTGAAAAACATAAAAATAATATTAATATTATTTTAATAATAATATTAATTATTTTAATATTAATTATTTTTATTTTAATATTAATATTATCTTTATTTTTTTCAAGCATTTTAAATTTTTAGATGCAACAAATTTAAGATCGGTAAATCTTAAAATAAGATTTTCTTTTTGTAGTGAATTGCAATGTGCAGATTATCCGAGATAAGCAGAAATCTTTGAGGAATAAACGTTCCGTCACAAAATAAAAGTGAGTCAATTTTAAGGATGCTTTATGTAAATTATTTTCACTTCTGATAACAAAAATAAAATAAATTACAGTTTTTACAAAATATTCTTCCGTTTAATTAGTTGTAGGATACACTACGATAACAAACGGATAATTAAATTAATTTACAAAAAAAAATGAAATTCACAACATTTTCTAAAACTCACCCATTCACTCGATGCTAATATACAAGCCCACAAATAAACCTCCACGTATAGCCGCTGTAGCATCCGAAAGCTCAAGCCTCTCCAAGGCACATACCGAAAGTCCGCTCCCGCAGTCGGCGATGAAAAATCGTTGCACCCCCGGCCGTCAGCGTATACAAGCACGCGCCTCCGATATACCCACTCTCCCCGAGAATTCGCGAACAGGTTGCGCAAAAAAAGGACGAACATCAGGAACGAGGCGAGCGAGCGATTAGAAGGGGCCGCGCGCGTTCCGAGGATACTCTCCGCGGGGGGCCCCGAGCTGCAGAGTTGCGTCGGTGGATATATATACCTGCACGTGCGCGGCGCTTATCGATCCTTCGCGGCGCTCGGGATGCAGATTCGCAGAATCGTTAAGAGCGCGGAGAGAGAGAGAGAGAGAGAGAGAGAGAATGGTCGAATATTAATGTCCCCGTGGACGGGCTTTTGTTTCCGAAGGGTCGTGTTCGATCATTCGGCTTGTGCTCAGAGCGCATTCCTTGTGTCTATAGGATGGAGGTAATGGTTGATCTGTTTTTGGAGTTTTGTTACGTAATTATTGAAGTTTGGAACGTAAAAAGACAAAGATTTTGTTGATTACAATAAATGATTATAGCAAGACTCTTAGAAATAGCATACGCTTGAAACTAATAAATATTAATGAATTTCAATGATTTGTTTCAATCGGATGAACATTTATAATACTAAAATAGAATAAACATCTGTTGTACAAATAATAATTTTTAGGAAATATTGAAATAAACAAATTTATTTAATTTGACAAAATGTTTCTTTTATTATATAGAATTTTAGAAAGATTAATTTACAAATGTTATTATTTATCAGAAAAAAATTAATTGATATTACAAATACACCGTTGTTCTCAAACAATAGATCGGCAGTTCACGTTTTCACGTGATCAAAATCTGACGAATCGGTAAGATGAACGTACGTAATCAATTGTTGTTTTACAAACTATATCAATATAAAAGATGATCTTTATGTATTTATTTTTTAAAATATAGGAGTTAAAATATACAGTTTCCTACTCTAACATTTTTCCAAAAACTAATCAAATAACATTCTCAAGGCAAAGTCGAATCATCGTCTCCATTTTTACCACCAATAATTGACCATAAACACCGAAATAAACAACCAAACGAGTGCATTAATGAGACCGAAGTTAATTTACTCTCTCTCTCTCTCTCTCCTCTTTTTCCCCTCAAACTTTACGCGCGCGCCGTAAATGCAAAGTATACCTTGACGAAGTGCGTACATATATGCGTATACGTATACGCGACTTCCGTGTTTTCGCTCGCGCGGCACAGCGTTATTTTCGAGGCCATCGCCGCCGCGCCAGGTTCACCGAGAAAAGCAAAAAAGAAAAAAAGGAAAAAAGAAACGCAGCCGAGACGTCCATTGGCATGCGCTCGCGACAAACCGAAAGCGCGCGACCCGTATAGATATATTTCGTATGCCGCGAGCTTTTTACGATCGCATTTCTATGCTAATCGGAGGGCGTTGAAACGCTTAGTACACCTTATATTTTTCGCGGCTTCTGTCGGAGCTCGCGTTGCTTGCTTTTCTCGAGGTTCTCTTTCTCTCCTTTATTTTTACAGTTAATTATATTGACCAATCGATCAGTCGGAGAAAAAGTGTGTTAAAAGTTTTTACTGTACAGCTGACGTTCTAAATTCGTCCCGACCTTCTTTTCTAGCTAAGTGCATTTTTCTTGTAACTGTTATTCCTGATAAGGAAAATCAATTTGGAAAGGTCCAACGTATTTAATTTGGACTTTGAGAGATTGGTAAAATTAAAAAGAAAAATTTTAGATCTTCAATTCTAACATTTCTTATATAGTTTAGGCCAATGAACGTACTACATAATACCTTGCATAACCAAGAAATTTTTCTAACATTGCCTATCATTAATTCAATTAAGAAAAATCGGTATATATACACCCGTACCCATCGACGTCGCTCATTAGATCCGCTGACACGAGTCGCCGTAACCGATTCGACGCACACAGAGACGTCGTAAATTAAATCTATATCGACGGCCTGACAAGTGAACACGGTTATCTCCTCGACAAAATGCGTCTCTCTCCGGCTTCCGCCTCCTTTTTTTCTTCTTCAGTGCCACCGATACTGATCCGAGGAAAGCACACGTCTAGAACCACTGGGATTTTCGTTAATTGATTATGCGCGAAGGATTACCGAGAAAAGAAATCGAAGACGCTGCGGATTAGAATATTCATTAGCAGGGAAGGAGGCAGTCCCGAAGAAATTCAGATTTCCGGAAGATCATCGTCGCGGAGTGAAATATGATTATCTTAATTAGCGCCGTATCTCATCGGCGAAATGCACACGGACACACGGACGATAATTGAATTCCGTGCCGTGAAAAAAGGAGGCGAGCGCGAACCTTGCCGTGGTATCGCATCATTTTTTTTCGGGTATATTTTATGTGTGTACAGCGCGCGTGTGCCGAAGCTGAAAGACAAATATGCAGCGTCTTCGTGGAAGGTGCATATAATCATCCCCCGATCAATAGGCAATATTTATGCAAATGCGGCTCTGTCGATTTGTCAGAATATCAGGCGCACACGTATATACACGTGGATATAATGAATGTGCGCGGGTCGTTAATTTGGTGCCATTTAATCATTGAGTCGATTTCTTTAAGTGTGTATTTCACTTTTCGATTTATATACAGTTTCGCGTAATATATTGCCCCAGATAACCATTTATAGACATCACGGTATCATATGAATCAAACTATGTTTTATGCGAATTCTAGAAAAGTAGTCCTAGTAGAAACCCGACCATATATATGAAACGATTTCAGACTAAAAACAAGCCAAGACTAAATCGGTATAAAACATCTATATAGCTAGTCTAAGAATAGTTTCACTTAACCTTGAGATGATCATTTTTGTACCATGGAGAAAACTATTTATAAATATTTTCACATGTTAAAATAATAACATCTTAGTAGGATCGTTAATATTGATGTCTAATGATTATCTGGAAGCTTGTAAAGAATGGTATAAGTGAGTGGTATACTTACGATAGGGTGCATTGTGCTCGTTGCGCACTGTGGATTTGACCGTGCGTCCGTACACGGTAACATTGCCTCTGCTGCAAGTCGAGTAAAGACTCACGGAGCGCACCGTTGACGGCACCGCCCCGCACATCACCACCTAAACACGCAAAAACATCAAGTTTTAATCTAGCAGAAGGAAGAATGTATTCACTACTCGAATACATAAATAATAGGATAAAGGGAACGTCAAAGTCAATCTAAATTCAAATCTCCCGCCCAAAATCCTACTGGCCAATAACTGAATAATTTGTTTGTAAAGATTTAAATCGATGGATTCTAAGAGAAAAGTCTTATCTTACGCGTTACGATTAGAAAAGACCTATCTCACGCGTTACGATTAGAAAAGACACTAACTTTGAGGTCATATAATTAGTATAAGATAATTTCCATTATAACTTTTATTAACGTTTTAATACTACTGATGTAACATTATCATCTTCATGTCATTAAGAGTAAGATGTCGAATCATTTTATAACAAATTTTTAGCATTGAATAGAGCCTACAAAACAACCTCAAAAGAGATAGTCCGTTTCTAATCGCAACGCATAAGATAGGTATTTTCTAATTGTAACGCGTGAGATAGGTCTTTTCTAATCGTAACGCATAAGATATGTTATTTTCTCTTAGGACCCATCGAAATAGTCTTAGCAAATATTATAACCCTTGAAACAAATGCGAATCAAATGACACTTTGACAGACCAACCTGAGAATTTTATTCGATTGGCATTCGTAGAATTTAGGTAAGATTAAAGGCGAGAAATTTGACGTTTCAATTGACTTCGCGACAACCCCTTTATTATCATATTATAAAATAACCATAAAGCACGTATAAAATTCTTTTCTAAAATTAAATCAATTCCGCTACGTACAAAATTTACCCATCCAAACACTCCACAGTCCAACGTCTTACGCCAAAATCACCGTAAAATACATCCATTCGCGTAAACCCGCAGTTCAATGTAGCTAAAAGCGCCTCAACGATCCCCGCGTACAATACGGCCACATATCGCCCTCCCCGCCGAAGATCCCTTACATAAAAATCCTCCCGCTCCTCCGGAATATTAAAAATTCCACGTATATACATCCCCTCCGCGGCCATAATCCCCGCGAAAATCCCCGCCGGCAATTCGTTAGCCTTTCCGGTCCATATTCCTGCTCCACTGCCTTGTTTTCGACGTCGTCGTCGTCGTCGTCGCTGCGCGTCGGATCGATGAGGAGATCCCTCGCTCTCGCACACACGCGCGCGGAGAGATATAACCCGTAAAGTTTTGCCCGCGTCTCGGTCTCCGCACATCAACACACAATTTCGGGGAGGTACGCGCAGCGAGGGTTCGACGACCGGCAGCAACGACGTCGTTATGCGAGCTGCGGGAGCCGCGGCTTTTACGCTCGATTCGCGCGACACATTTTCTATGTGGGAGAGGGAGGGACGTTATACACTGTTAAAAATATATGATTCAAACTTCAATAAAATGTAATTGAAGTTTTTTCCATACACGTAATTGAAAAGTTCAGTAACATTTCTAGTGAAAATTCAAGAATGAGTTATTGAAAATTCATGAATGATTATTGAAAATTCAAGAACTGAATTGAATTTTCAATAGCATTCTGCACCACAAAAATTAAATATTATAAAACTTGCATAAAAGTACTTTTATACAGCAATAGTTTTTCAAAATGATTAAATTAACACATACTTCCAATCTTATTATAGGTACTTAAGATAGATTTATTCAAACAGACAAATATAAGGAGGATTAGAGCCTACTTAATTTTGTTATTAATAATAGAAAGTATTAATGGTAGAGAAAGAGTATAAAATCTAATCGGCTATTTGATATTGTTTTTATGCTAGTGAAAATTTTATAAGTTTTTTCAGTTACATGTATTTGAATTTACTTAACAATGCATGCCGAATCATAAATTCAATAAAATGTTACTGAATTTGGTTTTCGGTTACTAAAAGTTGAATTTACAAATACAATTTGTAATTGAATTTTCAAGCAATTTTTAACAGTGTATGTGTATGTACGTTTCGTAGTATCCGTGCGTAGTATTCCGTGTGTATAAATCTCTCGCGTATGAAACGCATTATTCGAGCGCGGAGGAGTTCGCGCGCGGATGAATATGGATATTTATTTATTTTATTTTGTTATGTGAGTTTTCGGCAGGGCGATTTTTGAATGGCCAGCTGCTGGAGTGTGCGGTATGGAACTTTTTCGCGGGTGTTTTTAGCAAGATTCTTTGCAAATGGCAGGAAAGTGTAAGATTGTATCGTATTGTTAGTATTCGTTTTAGTAGTATTTTTCTTTTTCATTCGAAAAGGGTGATGACTGGAAGAAACGGAGGGTCTTAAAACTTCATCTGATTGACTGTTTCATGAAGGGCGTCAACGACAGTAATTTGGATTTTAAAGAGTTAAACATTCTTTGGATAGTTTTCGGATTGGTTATGAATTGTTATCTACACTAAGAAAACCATAAAAACTTGTGAAAAATATTTTAACCTAATTAAATAAAATCTATGTATAATTGCTTTTAACCCCACCTTATTGAAAATTTTCTAAAACATTGATCTGACGTTTGTTACGTCCTGTGTATATTTGCAATACAGATCAAATTATTCTAATAAAACTTTTTATGACTGTTTAAGTGTACGATATTTTATATCGTAAATTAAAAATTTTACGATACATTTTGCGTCAGTTACGATACAGTTTTCTCATTGTAGTAATATAGTACTTGAAACAAAATTATAGTTTTCTTTTTAATATTTTTAAAATAATCATTAAACAAACATAATTCGTCCCAGAATAATATATTTAAAGTTTATTAATGTCCTTTTTAGTACCGAGGATAAACTTAATGTTTCGGTCATTTCCATTAAAATTCAAGTAAAAAAGTAACTGCGCAAAAATTATGAAGTATCTGCGAACAAGTCCCCTATACACCTAATTTTCTCGTAAACGTAAAATAAGCATAAAATTCGATCGAGCCTTTCTCTTTTAATCAGATGGATACGAAATTTGTACTATGCTAATTCGCGGCTCTATAACACTCCGATTTTTATGGTATACACTTCCACGCACCACATATCTCAAAAGAACCTTATAATACCTCACACCGAAGTACACGACTTTCACTCTCGCTCAAACGAGCATTTTCAATCAGCAACGTAAATATTCGAAAAATCCTCAAAACTTCGGTTCGCCCGCAGATTAAAATTCCAGCCGAACCCAAGGAAGACATATCAATTTCGGTATCGCGATGCGAGATTGCATGAAAAATCCGTATAGTCCTTCGGATAAAATCCCAAACGAATACAAGCCAAAGGGGAGTTAATTTGCGTCAAACGCTCGGCATAGTTGAGACGTCATCCTCGAAATCCTCAACGAAAAGAAGCTAAACGAAATAATTTATTCGCACGCTGCCCCGTTATATATATATATATTATATATACCTGTACACTTTACACGCAGATGTATATTAGTGTAGGCGCGCGGCTCCTTTCTTCGCGCATAACGGCGCGTAATTATAAATTGAGATTCAGGCTGCGTGGATTTATTATACGCTCGTGTGCGCGTCCATTAATCGCACGCCGCGAAATTTGTAGGTATTTCAAATTGCGCGCCGATTTTCCCCGTAGCCCCCCCTCGATAAAGTAAAGCATCTGTCCGACTGTCGCGGGAGAGCAAGACTGTGAAAATCTTGATGATATATGACGGCCTACGCGGCGCGCATATTAATCACGAGGACTGCGATTGTGCGAGCGCGGGGTTTATTTTTATGGAAGTAAGGACCTTTAACGGCGATTATAACGTGTGTCCTGCAAAAAACATGGGCGTGTAATGTTGCGCATATCCGAAAAGTAAATTAATTTGCGAAGTTCTGTGGAATATGTATTTTTTGGGAATTACTTACTTCCTTATGGTCATGTGAATTTATTTGTTATTAATGATAAACTTAAAAATGTTGTTTATTCGTTTTGATTATGGTTTTAACCGTATGATATAATAGATATTTAATCAAAACAGTTCATAAATAGATGTGTTAAGAACTATTAATCAGATGAATATGAGAGCTGAATATTCAATATTTATTATATAAATTTATCGATGTTTTTAATCTATTAGCCGGATAACTTTATTTCGTATCAATTTATTATTACTAATGAATCCGATATAAATAACCTTCGTAATTATGTGCACATAAATCATCCAAAATAATCGATTAAGTCCACAGATCAACGACATTTTTCATGGATGAATTAGAGTAGTAAATTTCGATCGAAAACTCCAAAAAAAGAAACACGAAGGGAAAATCATACATTATCCGGCGAGATAAGACACGCCGACAAAAGACAATTTATGTGATTAAAAAATGAGCTGCTGCTGCTGCCGCTTCTTCGTCCCTTTCGAAAAAAAAAATCCTCGTATCGAATTTATCGGGCACCATTAAATCGAAACAGGTTCGACACTTATATTGATTAAATCATCTCGTCGCTCACGCGAACCCTCGCGCGCTGCGACTATGTAATTTTGCGCGAGTAGTACCCCTCTATGGGACTGCGATGGAATTTCCGATCGGCGCGCGATATCAAAATTTTTCGAATCGTCGACGGCTCGACTTCCGATAAAAATTGTCAAGTGACGTAGGCTAATGGTTTATAGGTCGATCATGGAAGTTGATCTATTATCCACGATTTCTTCCTTTTTAAACGTTTTCCAACTACATGAGCTATAATTTTTAAACTACTTTCTAGAACAATTGTTCTCGATACTTTTACAATTACGTTACATTTTTGTGTAGTCGTTCATTAAAATAATGTATATTCAATGATTTGAATTTGTTTCTAACGTTTACTATGCATACAAGTCATCCAAGGTAAGTAAAATTTACTCATGTAATAAATACCACGGCTTTATTGGTATAACAAAAACGAAATATTTAAAAATCTTATATAATTATGCAATAAATTGATTGACTTTATCGCTTGTAATATATATTGTTAATGCTTCTACGAATATAATACACTATATTATTTACTGCAATTAAGACTATATCACATTTAAATTTAAATACTCAATTTTGTTAATATGTTATATTTTGCAAAGGAACAAATAATTTGAATAATTCGATGAAAAGATAATAAACAATAAAGTTCTAAAACTCTAATTAACAAATTTATTAATTTAAATATATAAATAGCTGATCAAATAAAGTATACAAAATATAGGTCAACATTTCCCACAATCTAATTGCCAAGCAAATTGTTCGAAAAATAGAAAGAGTCGCATCCCCCCCACCCATAAAATCGCAAGATGGCTAGACGCAGATACGAGCCCCCTCGCAGAAAAATAAAACGTTATGCTTTGTCCCCTGACTTACAAACACACATACATCCAAAATCGAGAGTAGATCCAAATCGCGTATTCAAATGAGCCGTATACACACCCACACTCACTCACACAAATATCCATGCATCCTTGGGGGGGAACCTCTTGCCTTTTACCCAACCGCGCGCGCGCACCGGCTTAAGGTAATAAACGAATCCAGGAGGCGCGGCGGCGAACGATATAATAAATAATTAAACGATACCGGGTGGTAGCGCGCGTGTCCGCGCACTATAAATTTCGGGGACATTTGTTTTGGCGAAAACGACTGGTGCGCGCAAAGTAAAAGGGTCAGTCGGACTAAGCCGCGCTCGCCGCTCGATTATCGCTGAATAATGATCTAGCGATTAAATTTATATATATGCATATATCGGTCGGCGAGCGCGCGTGTATATTTTGCCGATTTATCATACTTTGGGAGGCAGTATTATGTCGTTACGCTGTAAATTATACATTCGGAGGGGGGAGGGGGCGCTTTTTTTTAGGTACCTTCGGTTTCGTGCCGCGCGCCTCGACACGCGAAATATGCGAATCGGTCCTTTATGTAATAATGTTATTTGCGTAATACGACGTGATCTTGTTATTTATGATTATTGAATTTACAAATGTACTGTAGTTGTGAAAGAACTACGTGTATGATTTTATTTTATTGTATGTAGATGTATTAAATACACGGATAAATTTTAATCTTTCATTGAAGAGGAGATTATATTGAAATTTATAACTTATTCATTTATTTGTTTGCACGTAATTGTTAAATTATGTAATTCAAAATCGTTATAGGTATTTTATCTTGAAAACATTATCTTCAGATTTTTCATAAAATCACTTGGACAATAATTCGCAACCACAAATAAAATGATCAACAATATCCTCAGAAACAACGCGTAACATACAAAATTTGACTTAAAGCCCAATGCATTGCCGAAAATAATGTAAGTTAGCTTGTTTGATTGCCAATTTGTATGACAATTGCCGTATTTTCTCCCAATTTATAACTTATTTATTTATTTGTTTATTTGTTTGCACGTAATTGTTAAATTATATAATTCAAAATCGTTATAGGTATTTTATCTTGAAAACATTATCTTCAGATTTTTCATAAAATCACTTGGACAATAATTCGCATCCAATCTCGAGCAACCACAAATAAAATGATCAACATTATCCTCATAAACAACGCGCAACATAAAAAATTTGACGTAAACCCCAATGCATTGCCGAAAATAATGTAAATTAGCTTGTTTCCTTGCCAATTTGTATGACAATTGCCGTATTCTCTCCCTCTAGAAATAAATCGTTACAACGTTTAAATTCAGGTATACCTTCAAAAGCAAAGAATTCCACAACCGATCAATCCTATCGCAACGAGCAACAATTCGATCATCATCATTCGCGAGTCAAAGCGACCGCGCAGCCGGATCGCCGTCGACAATTGGGGTCAACCCCCCCTGCGAGGAGTGCACTGGCGGGGAAATACCGCAAAATGCCCGGCTCGCCGCAATTGAGCAAGTGCCGTATAGCATGTATGGCGGGCGCGAGTGGTGCAGTTGCATGCGCGCGCGCGATTCGTCACGTCGTCCTCGATACCTAATCTCCGTATTACTTTCGCGGAGAGTGAAGTTTCACACTCCGTAAATCGCGCCAGGATTGATTCTTCCAAATGACTTTGGACTTCGCGCGCGGTGCACGATGGAGTAAATTTGTTGCGGAGCGAGAATTTTTCATGGTTAGATTTGTATGCCTTGAATGGAGAATTCGCTTCGTGTGAATATATTGTTAATGAAGTTAATCCTGGTAGTAATTAAACTTTTTTCCGGAGTAGTTATTGGGTATTTTTGTTCAAAATGTTATTTTACTCATAAATAATAGTCTATTGCTCACAATAGGCATGTTGATAACTAAAACAATAATAATATTTATTTATTACATCTATTCTAGCATTTGAACTATATGAACTAATAATTTTAGTAAAAAATTATAGTAATGAACGCTAAAAGATTGTCGGACAACAATTGCTAAGAAAACCCGATTTACGGTCTACCAGTGAAATCTTTAAAAAAGTTTTGATAATTCATTTATTTTATTAAATCCTTAAACAAAAAATAATAAGTACTTTCGGAAAACCTCTTTTCTCAGCATATAAAAAAGATCCATCGTCAAATTTACAAGAGACACGCGAAAGTGAAAGTGCAAAAAATAAACATGATAATCCGGGCAATACAGTATATTATTTCGAGGTTAAGCAAACAGGCGTCACTCGATCCTCGCGCCCACCCCACGGGATATAATAGCGATGCATCATAATAATTCAGGCGGACGATGTTTACTCACCATCAGGAGGCACAAAATCTTCGCTAAGACGGCAAGCTGTGGTAACCTGAAACAAGTAAAAGCAACGATTGCATTAAAATCGCATCGATCACGTGACAGCGGGGGAGAGGAGAGGGGGAAGCGGCGCGGCAATGGGCGCGCTTTATAAGGCATTTAAAATAATTTGCGTTTTAAATAAATTATCGTCGCGCGATAAATTCAGTGCGGCTGGGGAGTAATTGCGGGTATGAGCTCGAACGAGCTGAGCGAGAGGATCTCTCTCTCTCTATCTCTGGACCATTGGAAATTTATCGATTTCGTCGGTGTTTATTAAAAGGATGTAGCCACGCGAGACGAAAGTCCACAGCGGCTTTTAATGATATTTCTCGCTTCTCGGGATTCGAGATTAATGAAAACGTAAAGTTTAATGCGCGATGGTTGGAGAAATTTAATACCTCAATTATAGAAATATAGTAAATGAATAAATACGATTTATTATTTATCTGGTACACTTGGTTACATATGGACGATTGTGATACTAAAGCACACATTCAGTCATCATATAAGATTATTATATATTACGTTTCTATGCCCCATAAACGGCAGGCGACACACAATAGCAATAGAAAAATCCCTGGCACTCAATGAATCGTAAGATCGGATTCTCTCGCAAAACTATCGAGAATCACCATCGAAGCGTAAAAAGAAGGCGTGTATCAATCGAGATGCAAACACGCCGTATACGCAAAGCTATATAGAAACTCAAGATTGCGTTAGAATGGATATACGGTTTCCCAGTGCGGTCGCGATATTATTATTACGCAATGCGCGAGCGCGTGCGAATGCACATCTTGTGTTACCGCCGGCTGCAGCGACCGTATAACGGACCGATTCACCGCGTTGGATATATTATTATATGGAGAGTCGTTCGTGTGCGCAGAGGCGAGAACGATCGTTGATTTGGCGCGATTAATTGCTCGGGGATAACGCAAACGAGATGATACTATGGTGAAAATTGCAAGCATTTAGGTATCTGTGTTAGTGTAGTGGATACGTTTATTCGTTTATGATCTACTAGATGGATGCTAATTTAGTGTAGATTAACAGTAATAATGGATGATAAATAAATAAATTTAAGAGTCTATTTAATCGCTAAAATCTCATGATTGACACAGCTGAGGTATTAAATAACTAACTGCGGAATTTTTTGCAGCATTATAGTAGAAGATATTTGAGCAATACCTATATTGTTATAATGATTAATTGTTTAAACATACTTTAAAATGTTACTTTTACATGTAAGCAAATAACCACATTTTATCTTGTAGCAAACACGTCTTCAATATAAAGATAGTGTATACACCTAGAGCATTTTTGGTACCGATGTAACAAATATTATTTAAACAAAAAAAAGTACGTCTATATTGCTATGGAAATCAATATGAATTTCTTCTAGTATATAATTATTTATATTGTTCATTTACAACAAAATACACAGAATACGTGAAGACATAAAACTCGTCTCGATGTATGTTTCCCCATACGCATTGCGAATGATTTTTATACGTTTTTTTGTAAAATTAATATTTTTAATCATCGCTTGAACAATTAGTTTTATGAAACTTATTTTAACAACATGTTGCTCCAATATCTTTTAAAAACTCTAAATAATAAATTCATAGTAAGCCAGCTATTTGACATATAGCACCTAACTCTACACTAAAAATTCAGATTGTTCAAAATTCCATACAGGATACAAGCAACCCAACAATAATTCAGTCGCAAAGGCATAGCACATTCAAAAACACTTACACCGTAACACGACACATCGCTCGAGTCAAACGTCCCGGATTCCGCGCAACCGCATTCTATTCCCCCGCGAAAACTCTCTCGAAAGTCATATAACGCGCAATCTCAAGAAAATCCGGCGGATCCAAGTACGTATAAATCATCCCGCGCGCGCGAAATTCAGTATACATATATATGTACACGCAGATCGGCGGCCGTTCACTCCGCGCGCGCTCTGGAAAACAAGCTCGGGCGCATTTATCATCGCGCGGCGCAAAAGGTAGAAGGCATGCATCAAATCGTAATACGCGCCCTCCTTGCAACTTGCTCTTTGAGAGAGCGCAAGAGCGCGAGACTCGAGTTACCGCGAGGTTTAATTGCCGCGACGTGCGTGGTGCTTGCACTCGCAGGAGCAGAAGTTGCTGGTGTAGCTTGGGAGAGCGCATTGCCTGCGACCTGTTCAGAAGGGAACAGTGCGTTTTGGATCAGGGTTTTAGGTTTAAGATTTTTCATAAGTGATATAATATTTACAAGTTACAAATTTCGTCTACAATATGTTATTTATTACACAGAGAGAATTTTCTAATATAAATTATAACGAAATTCAGGGTAAAAATTACCGTAAATAATTATAAAGCTGGGACAGTTCTACTTTCTGGCACTTTTTACTGATATTTTACTATAAAAATTACCTCATTAACTACAAATTCTATCGCGCAGACTATAAATTTTACCGCACTGAATGGTAAAATTTGCCTGATTTGAGAAAAAGAAGACAGCTGATAAAGGAAACAATTGAGCGTGTACACATGTTAGGTTAACTCAAATATAAATGTGAATAAATGTACTTATTTAAGTATTGATGATACGGCTACAATAATTGGAAGAAAATCCAGATTTTTAAAAATATTTCGTACAAATTTTACCACAAATTTTGGCTTTCTCTAAGATTCGTACAGGGAACTTTTACTCTGCGTCAGGCAAATTTTACCATTCAGTACGGTAAAATTTATCGTAAATATCAATAAAATCTGCCGGAAAGTTAGAGTGTCCCAGCTTTATAGTCATTCACGGTAATTTTTACTGCGAATTTCGTCATAATTTTTATTAGAAAATTCTCTCCGTGTGGTATAATATTTACAAGTTACAAATTTCGTCTACAATATGCTATTAGAAGCGATCATGACTAACATTATCAATATTTATGTAACGACTTGTAGAAATATTATTTGGAGAGTGAAAGGTAAATGATCTACTCTCAGAATAGTGTTTAGTTGTTTATAATTGAAAGTTGCAAATGTGCGAGCTGCATATCGCAAAATACACTCCGTTGACTGTACTCTAGTACTATTTTCTTTTAGATGACCGTTTAATGTAATCCTATACTGTTTTAACCTATAGTGTCTGCATTCTAAGATAAACTAATTTTTCTAAAAGTTCTAATTTTGATCACAGTTTTACACAACAACTATTTTAAATAAGCATTCTTTACTCAATTTTTGTAAATTTACTAGTTTTTGTAGTTTTACGATTGACTATTAAATTACAATATTTAGATAGACTAGGTCATTTTTTGCACTTCTTTCAAAACCTTATATAATATGTATTTAAACTACAATTAAATTGCAATTCGAAAGATTCAAAGCAGTAAATGCACATTTGTATAATAATGTAGGTAGATATACAAAGCACTTATATAAATTTACAAACACTTTTAACAGTGAATTTTAACTATACTGCTCATAAACGTATTCACCAACAGTAAAATTTACAATAAAATTCAGCTTCATGAATAACAAATCTTATAGTAAAAAAAATAAATATTACCACAATGAATTTCTAAAAGAGAACCTCTAAAACACTGTAAATTTGAAGAAAAACAATTCTACAATTAATTCTTCATTACCGCGCAACCGCACTGAATCCTCCTCAAACGAACACACCAAAATTCCGCACTCACACGCACAAATTCCTTCTCCTCCATTAGAAGTAAAGCACGCCTCGCTGCGCGCACTTTCTCAGCAAAGCCGCGGCGTCAAGCATCATTCAATTTGAAAACTTTAAAGCGAGCGCCGCCAAGCAAAGTAGGAGGAGAAGAAGCAGAAGAAGAAGAAGAAGGTGGGCACCGCACGCCCCGACAATTGCCTTTCTCGCATAAATCGGAGCCGCTGCGCTCGGTAGCTTACCATACACTCTATCTCTCTCTCTCTCTCGGCGTTTGCTCCCTCGCATCGCAGGTATATGTACGCGCGCGCTACTTGCTCGCGACAGTAATGTTCTCTCTCGAGCCCGGAGTCTTCGCATCGGCTTCTTATATTTACAAGGCGCCGCGCGCAGGATCGTGTTTGTTTATTGGTTTGCTCTAGGGAGCTACGGAGCTATATAGGGTGCTCGCGGATATTTTAGACGCCGGGAATTTTGCGTGTAAGGAGGTTGCGCTTGCTCTCTGAACGGATGCACGAGCTGTTGTTCGAGGGTTTATTGTGGATTGTGAATTGAAAACGATCGTAAAGTTTGGTTGGAAAATTTTTAGCGTTACTGGCTTGATAATAATGTTTTGATTTCTACACTGTTAAACGTGTTATTAAAAATACGCTTTAGAGGTACACATGGGCATACAAAATTGAATGAAGGTGTAAATAAATGGTGAGGTACGTACATGCATTAAAATTGATTTTTACGTATTCGTGAAATTTAATATAAATCTGTGTGAAATTATATGCTCCGGATGTACATGTATTTTCAATAACAATATTAAAGTTCTTTTATGAAAGTACTTGATACTTCATTCAAATTCATTCTATTGCACTTTATTTCAATTTCCATGTGTACTTTTAATCCACGTAGTAATATTTTAAGCTATTGTATTATCTGTAATATTTAATAAAATAAAATATAATAATATTATACATAAAAAGTATCTTTGAAACATACATTTTTTCTTTATAAAATGAAAAAATATTCACTGCATCATGTTTTCCCTCAAAATACTATACATATCGGAACAATTTTATAGTAATAGTATATACTATACCAGTATATAATTCAAGTCCATTGTCTAGGTCTAAATATAACCTACCACAGCATTTCACTCTCGCACCTTCGCGCTTAAAAGAATCATACTCGCGACCGTGAACGCGTCGAATTTATCACACTAAGCGCTGCTTGCTCTTTATTAATTGTTTATTGCATAAAGAAACTGGTTATTAATGACTTGCCTTACTCACTCATACACATACACACATACACACACTCGCACGCACGCACCCACCGAGTAAAGCTAAAATAATAACGTAATAAGCTCTATGAGTAAGAACAATAAGTACAAGTGATTTACGGGCCAGAGCGAAGTTTATACACACAACGATATACATATATATAGCGGGCGCGCGAGTAGTACGAGCGGCGAACAATCGGACATCGGCTCATTAGCGTCGCGCGTTAATTAAGGGGTGATAATTTTATTCGACACTCGCGGCTGTAGCGGCCGAGCGCTCGGTCCTTTTTTTCTTGCGTGTTTTCTTTTGTGCGCCAGCAGCTCTCGCTTTGGTGCGCGGGAGAGCTCGAAGTTCGTGGAAGTGGGCGCGCGCCCAAGCAAGCGCCGGTGTTCGATGTATCGCGCGTGGCGAAGTTCATTAAAGTCAAATCAAGGGGACAGTCGCGGGCAAAAGTTTGTACCCCGGTTTGGAATGGAAGTTTGTGTGGTTCTTCGAAAGTGAAGTCTTTTTTCGGGACTTTAAATTTCATTGAAGAGAATACTTTTGTGATTTAATTCTAGAAGTATTTGTTTATTGTTGTAGTAATATTAAGATAAAGAGATACGATCAGTAACTATTTACAGGTAGTTATACTTTAACAACTGTTATTCAACAATGATAATTCGTAAGTATCGGATTTTTGAAAATTTTCATTTTTAAAGAATTAACTAGTGGGATTCATAAAAAAAATAGAAGAATTTTTCTTGCATTATTTAGCATAGAATTGGTTAAAATCTAGACTGGCGAACGTTAACATTAGTTAAGATAGAGAATTGACACGAAACTAGGAAAGACTTTGCAATATACTGCATTAAGTAATAAAAATGATTACATACGAATTATTTATTTATGTCTACAATAACTACTAACTATGTACAATAAATTTATAGCTTCAAAAGTACGACGCTGTTGTCCTCCAGATAAAGTAAAAATAAAAAAAATAAACAATATTATACTTCTCCTATTCAAGATAAACAAGTGATAGATCCGTTTTATAATAAAAAGAAATCATTTACTTATGCATTTTACAAAAACTGAAATCACACCCATAACTAATCCAATTAAAATCCAGATCCACGCAAAAAATCAAATGGCGACACTCGGCAATAATTGTTGATAAATGGAGCGCGAAAAGGAGTGAAAGTAAATAAACTCTCGGCGAGGATGCGTGACGCGTATTTTTATACGCGTCGCGTGGTTGCAGGCTTGATTAAGCGCGCGCGTTTGAAAATTGAATCCGGTATTGCCGGTATTTTCGCTGTCGCGAGCAAAGCGAATGGCAAACGCCGACTTATTGCACTCCGGTAAAAAGGAGGCGTGTAATCCTCAAGGTCGGATCGGTGCATCTTTTTGCGAGGCAAAAACGTCACTTGTGATTTCGTCTATATATATATGAAAAGTAAGTTTTGCAGGAAATTATGTAAGTGTTACTGTTTTTACTCTGCGTTTTCATTCATTGACCATTGTAAGAGGCTCGGAATTCCAATAATTTATATCTCTCAAAGTAGTAAATAAATATTTGCGTCTGTATAAGGCATCACGATATTATTCTTTTACGAAACGATTGGAATTAGATCACTGCATTCCTTTTATCTGATATGCGTCTGTTTATGTCAGAAATTACTGTAAGTTCAACGACATTTTGTATAAAACAACAACTGAAAATCGCAACTTGTCACATTAATTTTATCTCTTAACCTCAAAAACTCACCCTCTACACAATTCCTCCAGTATCATAACTGCGAGTCCACCTCATCCCAGATTCTGATCATAATTTCACACTTGGCGCTCAATTCCAAACACAGCGGTATCAACAACAATGACTAATTATTACTCACTCCGTAGCTCATCACACTTCGCACAAATTCGACGCTTCCCCGAACCACGAGCCCAAAACACTCCGTCGTCCCTTATCAATCTCACTTTTATTGCGCGGCTTTACGAGAGTCGGCGCGCAGCTTTGATCGCCGAGCGAGACGAAGAAGAGGAAGATAATGATACACGCGTGCCACGCGTTATCAAGGCGCGAACCAACTGATGCGAATTGAAAAGATTCGCGCCTCTGAATCACTTCCCACCGAAGCTTCGCGCGCTTATCGCCCTGGAATTTACATCTGTCCTCGCTTGTAACAGATCGTATCTCGCGCACAGCGGCGACACAAGTTACTCGTAGCCTCGCGGTGTTATTGCACGCAGCGATAAAGGATTACACCGTGGTAATTCTTCGTATCCTTTTATTGGAGTCTCATCGGCAGCTACATTTTCATAACGCAAAACAAATGGTGCCTCACGTTACACAGAGTCGAGGAATGCTAAACTGGTTCAGCGCGAGTTCGCATTGTCATCTCTCTCGGTCCGATGGTAATCTCTTCGGTAATAAATACTTCATGCGATACACAAAGGAGATGACTTTCACTTTCGGGCGCGCAAGCGGGGGTTGAACTTTCCCACCTTGATGAGCACGGGGGTATTAGGAGCTCTCGCGTTCACAATTTGTCCGGGCAATCCTGCAATCTTGTACTGGTGCGCGCGCGCGCGTACGATAAGCATCGGACAGATGAAGGATGACTTTTGGTTTCTTTGCTCGGCGGTGTAGCCGACACTTTTAAATTACACACGCACTTCAAATTGTATTAGCGCTAATTTTTGGTATAGGTCTATGCGGCCACTTTGGAACTTTGGTAACGCTTTGTGTACACAAGTCATTTGTCACCTGTCATGGCAATAACGATGTGCTTTAATTTTTGTTTTACAATTACAACTTCACAGCGAACCTCGCACGTATTTCTTCTTTCTATTTAATATTGTTTAAGTCTTGTGTTAATGTAGGTAGAAACTTGGGCCACCACCAAGTTCTTCGCACTTTTGAAATTTGAATTTCGCGCTTAAATCTTATCGATTAATTAATCGATGTTTATCGCGCTGACAAGATAGCGAGAGTTCTCATAAGATTCTTACAAGATTAAATGTACGAATGCAGAATCTTCACTATAACACATTTTCATCACTTTCAGCCATCTACACATCACTCAATAAGAGTGTCTCTATTCATTCAATGTTTTGCACTTTTCTAAGCCCAATTACATAAATAAAAGATAATTTAAAATTTTGTATCAGTGCAGATTCTTTATTACAACATTTTTCTTTTTCTTTCAATTATTCCGGCCAACAGTTACAGTCCTAATACATCCCACAACACTTGTCTATCACTTTATTTACATCTCCATCGATGACATCTTCCACCTTTTTAACACAAAGCCAATAAACAATATGCACAACCAACCGAATGTTCCTCTGGCAACTTACACCACAGCGCTTCTTTTCACTCCCTCGGAGCGCGCGGTGCGCACAAAATAGAGGCTCAGAGAAACGCTTGTAACACACACTAGCGCGCCGAGCCTCGGCCTGATGCCGAATGCCGGCCCGGCAATTCCGGCATGTTGTATATAGCCCGAGAGACCGAGCAGAATGACACCCCGGCGCTGCGCTCACGTGGCCGGAGTTTCACGAGGAGTGGGGGGAGCGGAGAGTATTGCGCGCGCTCGAGAAAAACTGATGGTCGGTATTTCTTTTTCTTTTTTTTTTGCGGGAGGAGGATGACGAGATGGTATGAGGTAAAGTACCTAGTACCGGAACAAAGTGAAAATTGGGAGCAGTACTGGGACAGTAGACAGTTAAATCTGATAAAAGTATCGATGCATTAGCGTTGTTTATGATGTTATATTTGTAGTCAAGACGATATTTTGTTAATTTAGAGCTTAAAATTATTATAAAACAAAATACAAGTCTTTTGAGGTTACGTTTGAGAAGCATGTATAGGCGAATTTTAGCCCCACTTCGCATGCCTCTCAATTTGCATAACCTAGTAGTGGGACACATTTAATAATATATGTCCTACTACTGCATCCAAACGATGTCCCAGTACTGCGTCCAGGTCGATATAGCCCGTTCCACTTCTGTATCCTTGTGTACATCTTTTCAAACATACTCTTTTAATATAAAAAAGCATTTTAATGTCTTTGTATGTGCATAAATAAGTAAGATTGATTGCAAATTAATGGTTAGATTTAAATGTTTTGAACAATTTTGCTTGTTGGTTCTGAAATCGTTGTCCGTTCGTGAATCACATTAAAAACTGTCCCAGTACTGGGTACTTTACCTTAACTGACCTAATGCAATAGGCGCGTCGTGTACTTTTTGTATTTATCGTTATGGGCTAAAGGGACGCAACCTCGAGCGAGATTCGCGGAGTGTGTGGAAGATAGAAATGGCGCCTGAATTACGGGGGTTTGAAGTGTAATGAGACGGTGGAGTTGATGTCACGCCGCGACCACTTGACGCGATGGTGTAAGTAGTAGCGGGAAAAGATGCTTATTCGGCGACGGTGGCGATTGATAAGGTGGCGGTCAGGGGAGACACAGAAGTGGCAAACGGCGTCAGGTTTATAAGTTGTAGATGAAGGAAGGAGTACATTACGTCAGCTATTTTCTGATGATGACTTAATAATATTGCTAATAAATGTACAGGGTAAATAATTCCTCTATAGACGATTGGATTGTATTTATTGATGTTAATGGTAAATGTATTTCAATGTAAAATAAATTCTATTTGCAGTGCTAATACTGCCAGATAATAATAATGAAAATATTGAGGATATTTAAAACATAACATCTTGAATTTGAGACTATCAGTAATAATTATATTCGTATTGATACAAATTTGTATGAATTGAACATTCTTTTCTTCGCAATTAAATAACGACAAATATTTTACAGATGCGGCATCACTTAATATTCACTTTTAATAAATTTATAAAGCATTTTAATAATTGGCAAAATAACAGAGTAAAATACGAGGGAAAATAGCTATTTGAAATTGTATGTTATAAAAAACTAAATGCTGTATCTATCTGGATTCTGTTAACAGACTCTGTGTAACAAAAAAATATTTCTCTTAATTAATCAACATCAATAATTTAAATTTACATTGATATTTATATCTTTTACTACTCCCTCTATTGTTAAGTCACAGCATCATACCTCTAATTTCAAACAACACAGCCACCCAAACTCTATACTCCACGACAAATTAACATCCCCAAGCTTACTAAATACACATTTTCCCTTAAAACTCAAAGCATCCTCAATTCAATTCTCCCGAAAAATCCGTTTACCATAAACTTTCACTCGGAGCATAAAAATCCCTCGCCCTTCAATTCTCAAACGCCGTATATACATAAACAAGCCCACACATCGACCCCCATGCGCGCTCGCACACACACACATAAATACCCATTTACGGGCCTTGTCTTGTCAATTTGTTGAACGTTAGCGAGATTTACCGCGCGCGCGCGTTCATTGTCGCGCGGGTGATTTGTCGCGCGGAGAATTTTCGGGGCGCGCGCGCTCCCGTTTTTGTGTGTGAGAGAGAGAAAGGCGCATTGAATGCGCCCGGGTTTTTCCGTCCTCTCCCCTATATAGGCAAGCAAGCGCCAGGTGACTTTTCCTGGCTTTCTGGCCTTTTTCAGGTTTGGCCGCGGGGTGAAAAGGCTGTAAATTCTGTGGTTACTGCGTTATGAAGGTCGCGGCGTCAATGGAGACGTTCTTATGTGTGTGTCTATACTTGCGTTTTCTGGCCTGGGGTGGAATTGAATGTGTATTTGTGTGTGCGTAGATTTGGGACTTTCTATGGATTGGTTGGATGGAGCTTCTGGTTTTGGGTGAATCAACTCATACTGATGACAAAAATCTGTTGTGTAAAGTCAATAGTGGACTGCGAAGAATTTAAGAAGATGCTTTTGATGTGTAGAATTTCCGTTGTTTATTTATTCATATTTTTAAACATTCTATAAGCAGAAGCAATCACATGCGTGTATTTATTCTCAATTTTTTAATGTGACTTATTCATTTTAAACCGACTTATTAATGTGACTTATAAATTTTAAACCGACTTATTAATGTGGCTTATATTACTAAATTTTCACATACTTCTGCTCAAAATAATTTCGTTGCGTGTTTTATTTTTTAAATAATGAATCCGATTCAACATATTCATCTTTATAGTAAACAGGTATAAATTCAAAGTATTAAACGTGACTGACCATTTCCTCTCGTTCCATTCTATAGACTATAAACATCAACTTCTTAGTAGTAAAAAATCCGGTGGAAGATTCCTTTACTCCAAAATCCGAAAAAAATATTTACCTCCAGCACCGGTGCTCTTAATTGCGCAAGCCTGCGCGCGCAGTCCCAAAATCATAATAAACGCCGTTATAATTGATCGCCGCTCATTATCATAAAGACCTCGTGAAATATTTGCCTACCGCGAAAAGCCGGCATAATATGCCCATCCATAACGAGAAATATTTCAATTTCACCATCCTCCAGCGTCCCGACGCGATTATGTGTATATGTGTATAATCCCCCTTCTCTCTTTGACGCGGCCGACGGGCCCCGATACAAATGAGAGCTAATTTTTAATCGGCCCATCACCGCCAGACTCGTGTATCCTAGTTGCGAACTCAATTCGCATCGTTGGTGGCGAAATATGCGCGAGCGCGCATCTGTAGCTTGTCGTTCTGGCTTTTGCGATGAAAGGTGGCCCGAGTTTCGATATTTATGGGGATCGCATTAGTCAGGGGACGATCTCTCGCGCGCAGTCGAATTCTGATGTTAATACGTTTTTTTTTTGTTATTTGGGGCTTGGCGTGCGTACTTTCTCTGCTTTCAAGAAATACGTTCAGATCATTTTAAAAATTATGTTATTTAATAAAACTTGTAATGTCGATGTAACGTTTGATCATTTTACTACATAATTAGATTAAAAATTAATTTGTTCCCAAAATAACGTAATTAAGACAATCTGCATAGAATTTATTCAATTCTATTGAAAATTACTTATCATTGTCTTTGTTTCTTTAATGAATGTTTAGCACATCAGCAATTTAATATTATTTAAATATTTTTTTATTAAACAAATTATATTATTAAAAAAAAACAGAATTTTGGTACTTAAATTAATTTTCGTTTGCAACTTATATACTGTGCATTTATAATAAGCCTATGTGATAAAATCTAACGATGAATATGTGATATGGATACAAATTGAATTTAATGTATCGAAACTATGCATATATGATGTATATTTTTCACTTGTGCAAAATAAATCTTAATCTATCTATCTTACATACAAAAACCTAGTGACACGATAAAAGTAATTTTTCATAATTTTCTTTATATATAGAATATTTTAAATGAGTTAAGGTCCGTATTTTCCATATCACTTTTTACTCCAATAAAACTCAAGTATTATCTCCTATACTTTGAGCTAGCAAATTAGTATTTACTCTCATTAAAACCTGAATATCTCGAAAACATGAAAAATGGACGTAAGTCATTATACCCCAATAAGCCACATAAACAAACAAGTTTTTCATAAAATCTTCACGAAACTCAGTTTGAACCACCTTCACTACCAACAATCAAATACACAAGTGCGACAGGTCGATCGAGTGCATCGCATTAAAGCCTGAATCCCCCTTAACTCCCCCCCCCCCCCTCTCGAATCATCGTACACACACACGCACTTTACGCGATCTCGCGCGCGCACTTTTCCGCGTCGTCGTCGTCGACATCGACGTCGCAAAGTCTAATCTTTCGCTCCTCACCTTCTTCCCTCGCCTTATTTCTTTTTTGCAGCAGCAGCGGCAGCTCGAGTATCGATTACGCGGGAGTGTATCGGCCATCAAGCTGCGGCAGGGAAGCCCCGCGCGGCAAGAGATTTTCGCGTGATGCACGGAGCTTCTTATTCTTCGCTTCTATAGTGACGATCACGATGATGATGATGAGGAGGAGGAGGAGGAAGAGGGGACACTTTCTTCTTTCACTGCTTTCTGGAGAAAGTGATATTCTTGGGTTTTTTTCTTCTCGTGGGTGTCTGTGCGCGATTGCTCGTTCATGCTCGGTTGATTTTGTAGAGTAAGTTATGCGCGTAAGCACTCGGAAAAATGTAATAGTTTAAATAAAAAATCTTACTTAAAAGAAGCGTTCACTTGGAGCTAGTACATATTTATAAGTTTTGACTACTGATTTTGTTCCATGGAAATACATTTTATTTTAATAGAATGCATCATGTGTTAAGAAAAATTTATTTTTTACGGGGTAATGTATAAATATTTACTTTAATTTATCAATTTCCTTTTCAGTACACCGCGTGTTCTTTTCTTGGCTTTGCAACAAATAAGTGTCTAGTCTTTCATGTTGTATGTAAAAGTAAATAGTAACAATAAATATTAAATAATTATCTGAGGAAAAAGTTTTTGTCGCATTTAGAGATAATTTACAAATGAAAAACAACAAAATAACAAACCCAAACAAGATGCAAATAGAACAGATCTGAGTCACAGCAGCTGTTATGTGAGTTTATAAACGTGCATTAAGTGTCAAACGGTCCGAGTCCATAAGAACACGAACTTCTCTTCGGTAGCGTCATTAAACAAAAAAACGCGTGGAGCCACGCGAAAGACGCGAGGCGCCAACGAAATTCTTATACGCGCGTCCCATTATTGAGCGTAAAAAATCTGTAATGACGTTCGCGAGGTTGTGGTTTGATTATTCAAAAGTGGCCATGGACTTTAACGATCATATTTTTATATCAATAAAGATAATTTAGAGTTTTGTATGAAATAGATGTGATCGATCATCGGCAAAATGGTTATATTTAAATAAGGTTAAAGATAAAAGATGATTGATTATCTAAACTTATTAAATTACATAATCTTTACGAAAGTGTCGAAAAAGTACTAATAATATTTGCTAGTAAAAATTTAATTAAAGATTAGTTAATTAATGTTTCTATCTTTTAGTTTAGAATTATTTCCTAAACTTTATTTTAGCAATGTGAGTGTTCTGTTTTTGACACATTTTTAAGATAAAGATACATTTCACGAACATAAACTTATCTAGCCAATGATTGAATGTGATTAATAGTTTAATTTTTACTTATCATTTAGTATATAAAATAGGAACTTTATGCCATGCCGTAAACGTATATCATATCTTACAGAACTACACTAGAGACACAGTAACATTCCATCATCTAGAAAATCATCCCAACGGTAATAAAATAGCTGCCAATTCATTGCCACTTACTTCCTCAAACTAAATTATTTTTTCCAATATGAAATTCTTTGTTCTAATAAATTAATTTTAAATTGCTATATCTCTTTCTAAATATTACCTTAAAAAGGGTATGCTTTTCTTTAAAGAAAAAAAATGTTTTTTAAAGAGAAAAATTACAGCACGATAGGTAATAATCCTTATCACAGCAATTTATTATATGTACGTAATTTTTTAAAATTATTTAAATAGTTAAATTAGATTTACTAAATTCCTAATCTAAAAGTCCGTCCTTAAAGAAAAACAAAAAAAATGAGCCCCGAAACATTAGTTTTCACCGTGTATATTCAAAGTAAAGTTGATCCACATCCATACATGTACACATACACACACATATACACACATACACCTCCTCCCCACCGTACAATTGAAGAGAGCTCCTCTCAAATCCCCATCGCTCGAGACTGCCCTTTCCTCTTTAAATCCCAAACGCGAATGACTCCACACTCGAGCAGAGCTCGCTCGAGCACAAAGAGAAAACTAGAAGCACGCGGGATTGACAAAACGGAGCCGGAGGCAGGAGAAAAAAAAAGAGGAGAAGCAGGCTGATGAATGACAGCTGCCACACGCTCGGTGACCGATTACGCAACAGTAAACGCCCCGAAAGTCGACTTCCTATCTGTCTGTAGACTGTGTGTGTTAGGAGAGTGTCTTGGAGATAAGACGAAAGGGGAACAGTGTACGAGGAAGCATGAGTCACCGGCCGGACGAAGAGGCATGGATGATCCAGTGTCATCGCGCGGGTCTCGCTTCCTTCGCTGCTTCCCCTTCTACGTGGATATTGTCTTGGTTGGGTTTGGGCTTTTTTTTTAGGGATGTTGCTGCTGCTGCTGATCGCGTGTCTGGGTGCTTAATGTTTTTGCGAGCACCTATGCGGCGGGAAAGAGTGTACGGTGCGGATTTGATTATTTGAGGTGGCGGAGAAATCGAGAAATTTCAAGAGTCAAGGTCGGGATAATAACGGAGAGATCGGGAAATTGTAATAATGAAGAAAATTGGTAATTAGTGGAATATAAAATTTTAAGTTCAAGTTTCTTCATCATTTATGTTATGTTTTATTATGAACTAGTTGAAAATTAGTATAAGGATTAGTTATAAATAAACACCGTTATTAACAAAAATGTTACTTTTATTAGACTATTACATCACGTTTGAATATCACTTTTGCATTCCCGAAGAAACAACAATACAATAATTTTTATCAGAGATTTTGATAAATTTCAATTATTTCGAGGTTTCTCTCTTTCAAACATTGTTTATTTTTATTTCGTTAATTTTAACTTATTAAAGTCAAAGAATTTTTGACAGATTGTAAAATAATTTAAATTTATTTTAGAGCTTACTTTTTCTCTCCCTTTCTATCACTATTCCCCCTTTCACCCGAGATCCATCTTGAAAGAAAGGGTCTCCGTTTCTTTTGTATAAGATCTCTTTCGAATCGTATAAATTTTACGCAGGTCCTTCGAGCTTCCCTTCAAAATTTTTTTCGTTCTTGAGCCGTCACAGCGCATTTCCCCTTTCGACGCACTCGTAAATCTTACTTTTTTTAAACACCTTTTCATAATATTATTCTGTGATTTACAACCTGTTTTATCAGATTTGTTTAGCACCTGCTGTTACATTTTTTATTCTATTTTTTTCATACATTCTGTCTCATTTCAAAAGTTATTTATTAAAAATTATCAAGTTACTTAAAAATTATACTATAGTATTAAACAGTAACACTACAGTAAAAGTTAAGTAATAGTTTAGTTACAAGTGTAGTATAATAATAGTTACGAAAATTTACAACGTAAAATTTATCTTATTTTTATAGCTAATCAAAAATCATCAATTTAATTTAGTGGACACCTTTCTCCCATTTCTCCGTTTATCCTCATCTCCGTACTTTCCCACACTCTTTATCTCCTCTTTTCATTCGTTCGCTCATTCATTTCCCCGCATTTGTACTTTTCATTCATTCTTGCTTCTCTCACAGCGCGCGGAGATTTTGGGTCGAAAGTCGCCTTAATTGAGTTTTACGGAATTCTTTCCGTATACGCGAGAGCGCACGATAATGGAAAAACTCGTCCCCAAGATACAAGAGAGAAAGAGAGAGAGAAAAAGAGAGAGAGAGAGTGAGAGAAGCGAGATAACCACATCACAGACCGTAAGACAAAGTGAGGAATTTCAATTGAGCCCGAGTTTTATCAAGCGCTATATGAGAGAGAGAGAGAGAGAGAGAGAGAGAGAGAGAGAAAGAGAGAGAGAAAAAGAGAGAGAAAGAGTCGGCGCGCGTGCACGGCGGCACTTAAAAAGCCCGTAAACGTAACGCAATAAGTGAATTACGAGCTGTGGTCCTAGGTTGTAAATCTTCGTTTTATTATAATAAGAGACGATTTGTGATGAGCTCAGATTGACTCAATTTCTTTGGGTTGCCTGTATACTTATTTATAGTTGTGGTTCTGATTTAATGATGATTGAAGATAAAAGACGCGAAAATTATATGATTATACTGATAAATAAACTCGTTAATGTTTTTGTATTCATAATACTAATATTATAAATTATACAGGTGATTTTAGTAAATGTATAGTTTAGTGTCTAAGTATAATTTTTATTCTAATATAGTAATCCAATGTGCTTGGTGTAGTACATCCTCTATAGAAAAAACCTTTAAATTTAAAATATTAGAGATTATCTAGTATATTGGAGATACACTTATGCAGAAATAGTAACTACCAGTGTGCAAAGCTTACAAAAAACTTACGATTAAAACTTACTTACATAAGTGTATTTGTATGCTTTACAATTCCATTTGTAACCTTCCCATTGTAACAAAACAAATATTATGCATGCTATAAAATAATAGGAACGGATAATTAATCTACCTATATAAAATTAAATTCGATTTTCTTTCACTGCAAAGCAATCATGCTCAAGACACAAAATACAAATTTATTTTGAAAATCGCCGTCAAATATTCCACAAACACTTATTACCACACCACACTAAACAGTAGCTACTCCTTCTAACGACATTCTTCATTTCAGCGCAATCTCACTTACCGATAAACTATAAACATCACCGATCGAACCCATACCAGAGCAACCGATCACGCGCAACTTTTCCTCCATCGTCCGTACACCTATCCCGCATTTTCCTCGATCCCCAGATGAAAATCGACCAAACAAAACTTCAATAAAACGGACGGCGGTGCGGCGGCGTCGATCGACCAATTAAGCATCGACGCGCGCATGCAAAACCTGCATCGGTATAAACAAGGCGGAATGCGAATGCGCACGAGCTCTCTCTCTCTCGAGAAGGACAGACGAGTTATCGCGTGCGCGGAGACGTCCGCGGTGCAGTGGCGGCCGATCGGCGCCGTTCGATCCATTTGCCGATATAGGCATCGAAAAATACACGCGAGACCGATCGAACGCATTTGTAGAGAGAGAGAGGCGAGGAGGGGTGTCGATCGATGTCGTCGGAGTATTTTGCGAATGCGGTGTGGAATCTGCAATTTTAATTGTCTTGTTGACATTGTTTCAGGATTTTGTATTTATCCTTTCGATTATCCTGTTTTCTTAAAGATGATATTAAATTACATTCTTTGTAATTTTTTTTAGTGATTCATAAAAATGCGTTAATCATTGGTTATATTATTTGAGGATTAAGTACATATTCTTAACCCTCCTGCGCAGAAGTTTATTTTCGTGTATATGGACTAAATCGAATGTAAGTCTGCAACAATATTTTCTGCAAATTCGTAACATTTTCTAAATAATAGCTCTACTATTTAGCTTCAATTTGAGAGGTTGTAGATGTCCCAACAAAGTAAAGATTTAAATTTGTTATACAAAAATGACGTGCGGTTTGGACGAGTATACTCGGCTCTCTGCGCAGGGGGGTTAAAATGTCAAACTTTCCCAAAACAATTAAAGTCATCTTGTCAATAACAAATTATACATTTAAGAACCAATACTAAATTTGTCGAAACAAAAAGTTACAACTAAACGAGTTAAAAATTAATGATAATTCAACAACGCAATTTTTAACAACAATAAAAGAGCAAAAATACTTGAAAAATTGCCAGCAAAGTTCATTCATAAATAAATCAGCAACTGTGACATACTTTTATCGCGACTCGCGGCTACATTCCTCGAATCCCTGTTTATCCGTCACATCGAGTCTAAGATTACCGAAAAAGCGTCAGCACACCCGCACACACAACAACCACGCAGGCGAACTGCTCGCAGTACGCAGTAGTCGCTCGCTCGCGACACGAGAGAGGATAATGCATCTTCCCCGTCGCTCGCTCATGTGTGCGTACGTGTTTGGCCGTTGGATCACGTAGCGCCTTTCTCGAGCAAATCGCCGTGCGGCATACATACGCAAAAGGGGAACGAGTGGAGCAGAGAGCTGTTAAGCTCTTGTTTCACGGCCGCCGTCGCCCCTCCCGTGCTGGAAAAACATTGTCGACAAATTGTATTTAGCCGCTGGTGGAAGTACGTATACGTTGTACGTACCGAGCAAAACACCATTTAAAAGTGACCGAGCTGCGCTGATGCAGTCGACGGCGGATTTGTTTGCGCGACGCGAGCGGTGAGAACGTGCGAGGAAGACACGGACGCGAGAATAAGTACTGAGTGTGAGTAATTCGTGAGGTTCATTATATTAGGATACTTTTTGGGCCAGTTTGCATTTAATAACAGACAATATTTTTCATATTGACAACTTTAAAGAAATAATAATTTCTTAAGGCGGTATCAAATTTCAAATTTCTAATTTCCCGGCTTGTATCTTACCGACCGAGGAATGAAAGTTGAAAGTCGATTCGTTACATACCGACTGAACTATATATTATCGACTTGAACCGAAATGCTTGCATTTAGACGAAAGCCAAAATAACTTGAACTCCATTGAGTAATAATGGACCTCTGTGCAACGTTTCGGGCATCGAAACTCACGTTAACCTGACGTTATTATATGAAATTTCATTAATTTCATCTTGCATTTTCAATTTTACATTTTTTCAAGCTGCCCAAACTGTAGAGATCAAATTATGTAAGACTAGATAATCACTATGTAGTGTCTATACAGAACTAAGTCTTGAGGTTTTACTCAATTGTCATCCGTAAAATCTTTAAATTATTTGCCCGAAGGCTTGTAATTTGTATAATAATAATCCACTATTATATACATCATGCATCTCTTCATTTTACACAATTCGGTTTACAAATTCAATTAATTACAACAAATACTTATCGCTCAGTAGATAACATTGGAGACAGAAAATTTCAATTTTAAATTACTTTAAATAACTGTAAGTAGTCACAGCTGTGCAGCGGTCAGCCATTACAAATCCAGCCCCAACATTTACAACTATTCATCGCATTCCGCAATAATCTCCACTCCAAACAATTCACGGCAAGAATGTCGGCTTTGTAGAACGCCTTCATTGAGAGAAAAGGTGCAGAGCGGAAAAATCATTCCCCATATAATTGAAGTTATACTGCGCAGCTCGCACGCACGCCGTAATGCGAAGCCGGCGAACGGAGTCGCCTCTACCGGAGAGTTCGTGCGTGAAAAGGTCAGTTCGTGTGTCGCCGTTTCTTCTTTGCCTTCTTTTCTTTTTTGCCGTGCGCTCTCCTTGCTCTCTTTGGCTTTATGCAGAAGCCTAATCATAATACCAGGAAAGCGCGTGACTGCGAGTGGCGCTCGGTCAATGAGCTTTCGCGCGCCGACCGGCAGGCGTAAAGAAACAATATGCAATAACGCGCGGAGCTCCGTTTGCGCGGAAATGTACGGGAATGCGATGCTTTCGATGGGAGACCTAAATTTGCATTTTAATGCTTATGAAAATTGAAGGAGTAATTGATATATTGATTAATCGGTAGCCTGTCGAATTATAAATTTAATTAAAAAATATGAGTTTTTGAGTGCAAAAATTAAAAACATTCTTGTATTATTTTTATCTACGAAAAAGTAAGTTTAAACTTAATTTTGAAAACGAAATATAGTTTTTCAAATTTGTTCGTACCGTATAATTAAAAAATGTATTGAAATATTTTGTTAAAATAGATTTGTTAACTCTAAGCGGATTTCTCTGACTCTTACCAATGCATCGTTAACATTTTCACTTTTGCAAAATCAGATAAAATTTTATAAAAAAATTAAAAATAAAACTGATATCGACTATTTTTTGTGGCTAAAGTAAATCGAGATCTAAAGATATTTTAAAATTTGTCATTCTTCGCTTATTTTATGCACAAAAATGATTGAAATAAATCCATATTTACTAACCAGAAATACTCAATTTGCAATCAATCGAAATTCAAAATAGACACCCAGCCGTGCATAAAAAATGCAACAACACCATGCCAACGCCCCAATCCAGCCCCTCGTACATCCAAAAAACAAACAGCCAGAATTCTCAGGGCCAAAAAAACCTCCAAGGGAGTTAAAGCCGAAGCTCATAGACACAGGCGGTGCGTAACTCGAGCCCCGCTCCGGGGGCCCACAACGCTCGCGATTCTCAAGAGCAGTTTCGTGGTCAATCGACGAGCGCGCTCGACCTGTCTCGATGGCGTCTCTCGTGGACTATACATATACACACACGCGATCGATCCAAAGACAAAGATAAAGCAGGCTCGGGGCTCGCGCGCGTCTCGTATTGCCACGGCGCAAGACGAAGAAGCATGAGCGCCCTAAAAGTGCGACTCGCGCCGCTCTTGTGCGGATTCCCCAGGCCAGTTTCGTATGACTAAGTTCGCGCGCGGGGCGCCTCTGACTCACTCTCCGTGTATTATTTATGTAGAATGCTCGTGGCGAACGTGGGTTACGCGGGTTACATGGGTGTGCAGGAGAAGGAGACGGAAGAAGGACGAGTGTGGAGACGCTTTTCGGTGAATCGTGCTGGTGGACGGTGATGTGGGTCGATGAACTTGGGAGAGGAGGCTTTTTGAGGCAGGGGAAGGGTATTTGATACTGGATTTTAAGGGAGGAATTGGTCGTTGTTGGTTTGGAGACGATTGGGTAAGACAGGGTAATGGTAACTTGTAGGTGTACTTGGTGATGATCAGTTTTCATGGTTCTATAGCCTTGATAGTAATTGTAAACCAAGATTAAAGGCAGAAAATCAATACAGGGTAATGGTAACTTGTAGGTGTACTTGATGATGATCAGTTTTCATGGTTCTTTGATGATAGGAGCGCGTAAGAGTCCTTTAGCGTTTTTATTGTTCGTAAAATTGACTTGATTTTATTATAATAAATTGCTAATGAAATACTATAGACTTGATAGTAATTGTAAACCAAGATTAATGGCAGAAAATCAAGACAGGGTAATGGTAACTTGTAGGTGTACTTGATGATGATCAGTTTTCATGGTTCTTTGATGATAGGAGCTCGTAAGAGTTCTTTAGTTCGTAAAATTGACTTGATTTTAGTATAATAAATTGCTAATGAAATACTATAGCCTTGATAGTAATCGTAAACCAAGATTAATGGCAGAAAATCAATTTACATAGCTATATTTGAAAAGTAAGGATTCTGAGACTAGTTTTAGAGGATTAAGTAGTCATTTCTTACCGATTTTTATAACTATTGCTTGATTTTAGTATAAAAAGCATAACAAATGGTCTGGTTTCTACTAGATTCGTTGTATGATCTTGAAAATACCATGCCAGACTATGTAAAATGTTTTTAAAATATGAACGAATCGCGAGCAGCTTTACGATACCCCGAGTATCGTTAAAAAAAACGTAAGTGGAAATTCGCAGTACCAGCGACACTTTAAGATTCCAAAGCCAAACCATTCGAGCGATTTTAACACTTTTTTCCAGGCGCATGTGTGTCACGCGCAAAGATGAGGATGACTAACTTGCGGCGGCAGTCGTCGATTACAAGCGCCACACGCTACAGGGTTATGCGATTATTCTCGTTTTTTTTTATCATCGCGCGGCTCTCCTCGGCAAACTAATTGAACGTCCGCAGTGGTAAATCATTTCACCGACGCGCGCTTGACGAATATTTATGAATTATTCATGTGTGCCGCGCAGAGTATTTATCGGTGTTTTTTCTTCATTTTTCAACTGAATCTTCGTCACTTTGAAAGTATTTTTCTATTATTACTTCGTGTCGTTTCCAATAAACCGCGTGGATGAAATTGATGTGTTGATAATCTCATTTGGAAGTTCGTGTTTAGCATTCTTTAGCAGTGTAGAGTGACAAATTGAAAAAAATGTGAATACGAATGAAACATTCTTAGACTTATCGTTTTAAAAACATATTTTGTAAGTTGAACATTTTATAAGTTTAACTAATAAGTGATTTTGTTATAATTCTGATAAATATTTAAATATTCAAAATATTATTCTTCAAACTACTTCATTTAACATTTATGCAAGCAAACTTATGTGAATTGTTCGCACTGAACATGATTACTAACCTTAACAAATTTTTCGCGGTTTGAGTAAATATTTCTTTTAATACAAACTAACCATAATACTTACGTAAATAAAGTAAAACATTTATTAAATCTAAGAATATCTTTCTTACACTAAATAAATATTCACTATTATCAATCAAATTTTTCTTCAGTACTGTTATAAATAACCTATCTCGAAATATTTTTTTAATCAGTGTAAAAATGAAAAAGTACATTTTCAATCGCATCTCGACCACCTCGTCGCTATCTCCGCTGACCCACAATACGCACCTATGCGTGTATCTACAACACAACACAAACCATTGAATTCGATCGATCTCAACACACAACGCAACTCTCCGATAAGGGCTACGCTATCGCCCTTTTTCTTCATCCTCTACGCTCATTCTTTTTCATTTTTAATATTTTTCAGGTCGCGTAAACTCGCGATGACGCTCGCAGTTGCATTGTATATAGCTCGAACTGACAGCGAGAGCGCGGTGCGCGCCTCTTGACATTCTTCGCATTCGCGCGATATGCCGTTGTACGCGCGCGGTGTATAATTGATAAAACGTCAGAGACGGGCGTCGACGAGCACTCGACGAGCTGCTCGTGAATTTTGACGCGGAGTGCCGTGGCGCAAGAGGCTCGTGTGCAACGCGAAAAAGATGATGACATGTGATGGTAGATGGCGAGGGATGCTGTTGCGGGGTCGTACGTTTTCGGTTGGAGTCAGGATAATAATGCGAATTAATTTGCGTTATTGCTGTCTATTGATTATTTTTTAATTAATGTGTTTTTGATTGTTTCTCGTTAAGAATTAAATGTATGTACTTGCTGTTTTTCTGTATTAAAGTTTTTATTCAAACTTGTATAACTGCTGAATGCTTTTCAACAGGTCTGAAATTTTGCACAAAAGTAGAATTCACATGTATTCAAAAATAAACTTCTAAATCTATTAATATCAATTGTACACTACAAGATTTCTTAGAAATGAAAATTTTAATTTTAATAATCAATTTTAATTGGCTGTAATACAATAGTTTACAAAATAGATGCCTATTTTTTCACATATAAGAGTACATAAAATCAATTTGACAGATATCTTTTACAGAAACCAGTACGAGACCAAAATTTTATTTTCATTATACATCACAATAAAAACTCATACATATTTTTTTCAATGATACAACTTAGTCCTCTACTATATCTTCTACCCATAAATAAAAATTCTATCAATGCACAGCTTACTTCCAAGCGCCTACGTTATTCCCTCCATTCCAAAAGCACACAAAACAAATCTGAAAAAAAGAAGAAATAACCGAAAGAACCACTTGTAGCCTCGGTACACATACACAGCAGCAGCAAATCGCTTCACACGCGGCTTACGCGCCTTATCCCCGGCTAAGCGCACACTCGCTCCTCGCCTCCAAAGAAAAGGAAGAAAAAAGGAAGCAGCGCGCAGGCGGAAAAAAGAATCTTCTCGAGTGACACGCGCCCGGGGCCTACGACACGTATACATGCTGCTACGTATCCCCTAGAGAGAAAGAGAGAGATTGTCCGCCCCCCGTTAACGTCATTAACGTCGCATCGAATCGCCGCCGATCTTTCGCGGCTTTTCCCAAATGGGCACCGACAGCCCGATTAACTTTCGAGAACTGGAGACTCGTGTGTGTGTGTGTGTGTGTGTGTGTGTGTATGAGAGAGACACGGGTTTTATAAGGACAGATATTACGACGGATTATGTTGTACGAGGACGATGAGCCGAGAGATCGCGAGAGATCAGGGAGACGACAAGTGTTTCGGTCGAGTTCGTTTTGGGGCTTTGATCTTCTTGTCTGCGATGGAGAGGCGAGTAAAAAATGTGTCTGCTGGGATGCATACATGGATATCGTGAAGATTTTGGAATTAGAGACGATTGCTAAATAGGTGCATCAAAGTAAATACAATTTTGTTTATCATGATACTTTATTTATAACGTAAATATTTCAGCAATGTATTTTGGTATGTAAATTGAAAAAAGCAGAAATGATTTATGGAGTAAAAGCAATCACAGAACTGGTTGTCGTTTTCGTTCTCACCTAATGATATTTACGAAATCGTCAGTAACTATTTACGTATACATTTATCTAACTACAAAAAATAATATTATTGCTACAAATATTGAAAAGAATATAATAATGTTACGTGCACTGATAATATTTTGCATGATAATCAATATAGGATATCTAAAAAAACATTGTGTTAAGTTATGTTTTACAAAAATACACAAGGAAAAAAAGTCAAAGATAAAACTAAATCAATCTGCTACCGACACTCCAAACATTGTTTTGATAACTTAACATCTAAAAAGAAATGACTAAGAAAACATTATCTTAATAAACACGTATAATCAGGCCAGAGCAGGCGCCACCATTAAAGAAACTCGATTAACTCTCGACATTTCAACTACAGCAAAAAACCATCTCCATGCAAACTCACATCAAACCTTGTAATTAATACATTTCCGCCAATCGAAAAGCGATAACCCACGCCTGCCGTTTGATAACGGCAAAGAGGTACCACTCTCTAACGTGCACCCAAAGCAAAAAAAGAGAAGCACCTGAAAAAACAAACAAAAAACGCGTAGAGGGGACCGGTTAGTCACAATTAGCGGGCGAATCAATTGGCCGCGCGTGCGCGGAGGGGAGGAGCTCAGCAGCAGATTCATCAATATGCATTGGGATATATAATCGAACCGCGAGGTCATTAAAGTGCTCGCTCGCTTGCTGTTTCATTACGCAGAGGAAATTTCAAATGGCTTATTACATAAATAATGCCGTGTTTGAGCTACCGAGGATGGCGATTTTTTTTAATGCTTCGACTAGTTTTTTTCTTGCTTTGCTATTTGTCGTGTGGTGTAGTTTGCGAACGGAGTGCTATGATTCATTATCACTGGTTCGTAGGATTCTTTAATTTTTTTTTCTGGTTTAACGTAGAGGGGAAAAATGTCAAATGTAATTTAGTAAGAGAGAGAGAAAAAGAGAGTTAGATGTAATGCCAGTTCTGCTTCTGATTGAGCGTGTGGCACTATAAATTATAAAGTAATACGTTTTAGCTGGAATGTATTTAGATATTAGTAGATAAATAACTCAATTTATGATTTTCAATTATAATTCGAATAATTTAAGCTTAAGTTGGAAAAAGTCACGTAGTATACACATTCGCCTTAATCGTTGATGAGCTATTCTCCGGAATTTGTAATTTTTCTGGTACTGGTACCCCTCTCATTTTCTAAGGCATCAAGTTTCTGAAGAGGCACGTGCCTCTAGCTAAGCACAAATTCGTCGTTTACAAGCCAACAATATTTCGATAATAGTAAATTGTAAATTTTTTTCAACATTTAAAAGAAAACTATTAATATTGTATTGTTATGCCATAAACATTAAAAATGGCACAATTTAAGTAATATTTTAATTTCTAAAATAAAAAAACTAATAAATAACTAACTCTAATTTAAACAATACTTAATTTTATTTCCAACCTACAACCAAAAAGTTCCCTCAAATTGCTCAAATATCTCTCAATCCCTAATGAAACTCCCTTGTATACAACAACATTTGCTTATGCGCTCTCATACGAATAACGCGATGGTACGCGTAAATCATCTCCCAAATGAAGTCAATCGTCGGTTAACATCTTACGCACCGATACACACCGCGCGCCCAATTAATCGATATACATAGTGCACTCGGAAGGCATCGGTATATGCAGGATATGCATTTCGGCCGCGAGGCGCCGCATCAAGAATGCAAACGATATTCCGCCCCTTTTGGGAGTAATGAAGTCGAATCGCGCCCGAAGGGCCACAGCAAGTTACCCAACGGTGTACGGGGTATTACAGGTAAAACCAAGAGGTAAGTATGAATATTGTGAGTCTTTCGAGTGCGAGGTGTTCTAATATGAAAAAAATTATTGTTAATATTAGAATATTATGCTTGGTAAAAATAAAGAACATGAAATAAAATTAGGGATAGGTATTTTTTATTAAACTTACAAATGTTATAAGAATATTTGTCAAATTAACTACGAATTTGGTAATAATTTGTTATAAGAATCTGAAATTTAACCGATTTATCAATTAAGTTGACAAATATTTTTGTAAAATTAATAAACCACTGGATGTAAACAACTAAATTACTTTGGATGTGTTACTAAAGAAAGTAGAACCTGTTATTACCGACGTTAATTTCATTTTAAAATACAAAAATGTATCAATAATATGAGTGTTAATAACGGTGTCATATTTTAGGATAGGTCACTGACCAAAATAATATTTTATGGAAATTTCATTACACTACGACCCCATGATGGAATACTACTCTATATCACCAATTCATTACGAGAATTATTGCTATTGACGAATTAAAATGTTTTTTAATTAAATTGTCGAAAATGAAGAATAAAATTGTACAATACATAAAAGTTTTCAATACTATTTATAATATATAAATTTGTTATTGTCAATCGTGAAATAATTTACCAACAAAGAATAAATCTATCTTTGTATGCTATTCAAAGTCCATAAAACCGAAATAACCTCTTCCAGATAAAAACGGAATAAATTTCCGATGGAACCATCCATATAACCCTTCGGACAATACACGAAGAAAGGTACGAAGCCAAGCAAACGGAAGACTCGCGCATATTATAAACACAGGCGCGCGATCGCTTCTGGTTTATTGCACGTGTGTCCCTTGGGCTACACAGCAGTAATTGTGCCGCTGCACCTAATTAAGAAATAAGTTGGCCCACCCGCGTCGACGAGCGACGCTTCGTGTTTATCGACTTTTGATTTGATTGGACAAAAGGAGAAGAGGAGGGCGCTCGGGATTTTATGCACCCTCTCGCGAGCCCCGAACGACGAGCAGTAAAGTTTATGGACGAGCGCGCCGCGGTGGTTATTAGCGCGTCGCTTCGTAGCTTTGGATCGATATTTCTTGGCTTAATGAGATTTCGTGGGGTTGCGCACCTGTGTGCGTGAGGTAGGGAGTCGGGGGGTTAGGGCTTTGATCGGCTGAGAGTAGTTTTCGATCGGAAGTTTGGGTTAATGAAGATAGATTTTAAGTAATAGTTTGGAATTTTGGACACATACGTTTTTGGGTGGCTATTTTTATTTTTTATTTTTTTTTATTGATCAATTGGTGATAACGACTTGGATTTACCTTTCGTGTGCAATGTATTTTTTATTCGACAGCGTGTACAATCGGAGGGTTGAAAAATTATCGAAAACTTGGTAATGATATTAACAAAATTGTTGGAACTATTTTCATACTCCATTATAAGAAAAATCTAAAATTAATTTACCAAAACGATCTTGTTATATGATTGTCACTCATACATTATACCGATTTCTATATCGAAATTCTTAGAATTTACTTGTTAGTTATTATGCAAAGGCCTAAGGAGTATATTATTGTAAACCGAAGTTTTTTCTGCTAAATTTGATTCATTGATTTAAAAAGAATCTTCCAATATATTTAACGAGAATTTAATTCAAGAAAAATCTATATACTTCAAATCGGAAAACTTCATTTTTCGTTCGTAATAACGTAATTTTTCGAATAATCATTTTATTGTATAGTGTAAAATGAAAAGTTATTTAAAGAAAGCATTTTTTGATAAAATATGAAGAAAAAAACAATAAGTGATAATATAAAAGGACATGTGCAGTTAAGTTGAAGCAAAAATCAGACTATCCGCTTCTACTCCGCCACACCTTAAGCAAAACGATTCGCCTCTCAACCCCAACACAAAGCCAGTCCACAATTATTTTCCTACACTGAGAGAATAGTTCAGTTGGGCTTACCGAAGTCGCATTGCTAAGTTTGCGGAGGCCATAATCTGTCATTCTTACTAAGGAGTTTGGTACAAACTGCGGAACAGTTCGGCTGTTTTGGCGAATGTGTATTAAAAGTGATGTGTGGTGTTGCGCTTTATTGTAGCCTCATTATCACGTTTATGATAAGGTAAAACAGAAGTAAGGTTAAAGTAGAACATCGAAAATGTAACTTAGACCAACTAATCATATATAAAAAGGTTACACTAACAAAAAAATAAGAAATTCATGAAAATATTGATTATTTGTGAAAAAGTGAGGTTAGGAAGACTCAGCTGGCGAACTTGTTCCGCTATTCTTGCCGTATACATACTACCGAACTCACTTCGGTCAAAACTACCGAACAGTTCAGCAAGTCTGACCGATGTATTTTCTAAGTGTACATTGACAGCAACTTTCAATCACCAGCATTCTCTTCATCCAAAGCCACGGTGCAAAGCTGAAAACGCACTCGCGCGATCCGCCATGCCTTTACTCCTCGTATACCAGCGTACACATATAAGCCAGCAGCTGAACGTTGCGCATTATATCCTATCGGCTCGCCGGGTCACGGTCGATGCGTATCGCGGCTGCCGGCTAATTATCCGCGCGGCCGACGATTGGACGGGCCTCTAAGTCCCTCCCCCGACGAATTATACGCGTACGCTCGTGTGGCGCGCATGCCGCCGAGTTGAGAGAGCGAGCACCCGCGAGAATTGCTAATTGCGGCGTGGAGCGTGTTGATGGGCGATCGGATGAGTTTTTTTATTTACGTGTTTCTTTTGATGGCTGTGTTGGGAGTTTTGTTGACTTCTGCTTGGACTCTTTTAGTTTTGCTGAGACAGGTATATAATATGTTTCGGGAATTGCTTCTTATTAGTAATAAGTTTGTCAGCGATTTATGAATATTAAAGTTTTTGTATTTATATATGTTGTGGTAAACGAGCATTTGTGGGTATGGTACAATTGATGGAGTAAAAATCAATTTTACTCCATCGTATTGAATTTTTTAATTTTCGCTTGTAAAGTACAAGTATGCCATCCGATCGAGAAACTCAAAACGTTTGGAGGATGTGTTCACTAAATAAAGAACAACTGATGGCAAACAAAAATTATTATTTCTTTTTTACTTTAAGCCGTAATATTGGAAATACAATTTCTGCGGATTTGGACAGATAATACTCGAAAATAATATAGGGTACCAATTTTACAAAGGTCCATCGACTTTTTTATCATTACAAGTAAGATGAAAACAATGAAGAATGTATGCAATTCAGGATCGAAACGGGATAATGTTAGTAGATATAGGGCGAGTCTAGTAAGACGTAAATTTAAACTTTTTCTTTATAAACTTTATCTCATTATTAGGAAGCCATATTACTTTCAAATTGGTACTCTAAATAATTGAGTTAATTCGATAGTTTCACCCACAAACTTAATTTTATACTTATACAATGTTGATCATCCTCTTTCCATCTAATTGTTCGCATGATCATTTTTACAGAAGTATCACTTTGTAGAATGTATACTTAATAGCCGAAGATATCATCGTTTTTAAAGATTCATCTATGCAAATTCTTTCACTCTTAGACAATTTGTACCTAATGTATAAGTAGCGCTATAATTAAAAATAAGAAACCTGCCAAACCAGTTCTCTCAATTCTCAAAAATAACTCGCACACTCAAACCAAGAAAACACCTGAAATTTTTCGCAACGGAATATATAATTATCCTTTCATTCCATTGTCGAAGCAAGTTCAAAGAGTCTCTCAGACCTCATAAAATTACATAAAAAAGCGATCATAACAAGACTAAATAAAGAAAAACGCCGCAGCATCTTTTCATCGCGAAAATGAGAATGTTATTATATCGTCTCGTTGCAGGATACATACACACACACAATGTATAATAACAGACGCGCGTTCAAATCGAAGGTAATCCTTCAAGCGTGACATATGCTCGACCTCGCCTCCGATGTGTAATTTGCACTCCGCAGCTTGCTCTTTGCTCTTCGCGTCTGTTTCCTATATACGCACACACACGTCTATGAGATATTTTAATTTTGTGGTGTTTGCCGACGCTAAAACCCACTCTATTGCCCAATTCTGTCTTCTTCTCGTACAGGAATTCAAACGGATCTATCGATATTAGCCGCGAAGCACACACACACTCACGTGGAATTGAGGGGTCTTTCTATATACCTATTTTTAGAGAATGAGAGAGATGCGCTAGACCTGACTGACAGGTGAGAAGAGAAGTGACGCTTTGAATGTTAGAGATTGTATGTATGTAGGGTGCGATCGTAGCGTAGACTTCTAATGGCGATAGAACGGGTTTTTTGGTGGATTTCGGCGTGTGGCTCGTACCCTTTTAGCGGGTAATAATTTTTGCGGATGTGTAATTAGCACTCGGCGTGCGAGGAGAAATTTGGTCATCGGTTTGTGTGGATAGCACTTTTTTTACGATTCTCGTAAGCTACTGTTAAGAAGACATATGTAATTTCGTACAAATATTTTGCACTTTTAGTAATAAAATGAAGTTAATACAAAATTTAGGCGATTTTTCTATAACTTGTTTAATTAATAAAACTTACTAAAATATTTTAAGTATGCGTTTCAATAGAACAATGTTTTATTAAATGGGCAACAATTGGTTATTATAAATACAATGTGCATTTAAAATTGATTACAAAATGCTAGATTTTGTTTTTCATCTTTGATTAAATAATGTAATAAATCATAAATAACAGCATTAACAAAAAAGTTTGTTACGGCATTTAAAACAATCGGTATTGCAACTGTAGTTCAATGAAGCTTCAAACATCCAAAGCACACTATTGAGAAATATTTATCCTAAAAATTAGCACGTACCCATTCAATGATCAAGACCGACGTAATTCGGGAAGTCCAGCTCGGACTCAAAGCCCGCGAAGTCGCCTCCCACGCATTCCTACCAACGTCACCAACCACCTTGACGAAAGTTTGCATTTTTACAGCGTAACTTTTGTCATCGATTGCGTATTTTTTCTTCGTTTTATTTCTGTACTTCGCCGCCAGCGTGTCGCGCGCACACTCGCGTTGTTTTTACGGCTTTGCGAGTCGTATCGCCGATTGCGCCGCGAAAGGGAGAGGGAGCATCTCCTCAGTCATTTCTGTTACCGAGGATCGATCGCCGGATTTCCACAGCACGTTAGCGGCGGGTAAAGGGGAAAAGGGGATATATTTGAATGCATGATTTTTGGGTGGCCTTGGTGGTAAGGAGTTTGCTGGAAATAATGTTGCACTGAGCAAAGTAGCCATGGTTTTACATTTGTGAAACGCAGTGAACTATTAAAATAGAAGAAATAAATATTAGTGAAAATTTAATCTATCTGCGTAGTAAAAACTGGGTGTTTTGCAACGGTACTACTCGATTAATGACATAGTTTTCGTCTTCAAATAAATATGTTTTTTAAAAGGATATTAGAAAATCAAATACAGAGCATCAAGTGCAAATAAGATTATTACAGTGTATTTATCTTTTCTTTAAATTAAACTAGGTTATTTTTCTCCATTTTTAGTAAAAATACGATCCTTATACTTTTATTCCAGTCACAAATTCGTTTCTATTTCAAATATTAACATTTTTACCAGGAATAATTGAAATCTAAAGATCGGTATATTACTTTAAACAACAACCTCGCAAATCAATGCAAAATAAACTTCCCTTTATTATACCTCAATTCCCTGTAATAACCTTCACCCTATCTTACTGTATTCTCCCCATCTATAAAAAATAACGCATCCTTCTCCGACCCGGCGATTTTATAGTCTACCTCCAGCTTCGGCTCCCGCACACGCGCAATAATAAGAACAGCACTGATTTACATTCCATAGGCAGTTTTTGCGAGATCGAATGCGTCCATTCTCTCTCTCTTTGTTTCCTCTTAAACGGTCGACTTTTTTATCGCTAGTGCTCGCGGCGCCTATGGATCGCGACCACGCAGTTTTCTCGGGGCCGTCGTTCTTTCTTATTGCCGGTTTTAATGCTATAGGGAATATGTATAGCCGGGGAGTATGTAAGAGGACGAGTTATTTTTCTCGATCGGTTGCGTTTGCGCGGATATTCGCGTATACAGTGTGTCTTTAATAAATGTGAGATATTGCGCGATCGTTTGATGCTAATGCAATGGTCGTTTTTGCTTCGTGCGTAAAAGCGTTTTGGTAGCGAAATAGAGTTTTATAAAGTGCTGTTTCTCGTACAGGTAATGTAATGAACGCCGAAAGTTGGTTTTTAAATCGTACATTATTACGATTAGCTTTACAATTATTTTACCTATTGTTTGTTTAATATAGAACTGTGATTAATCAATACCCAGTTAGTATGGAGTTTAAAAATCACAATTGAAGTAAAAATGACTTTTAATGTTTTTGAAAAATTTTTATGATTTTTAAAGATCTTATCATTCGGATTTTAATTTACCATACTTAGTGCGAAAATCTATGTTTTAGCGTGGAGTACATAGCCACTACAATCTTAAACGTTTAACAACAAATAAAAAGAAGCAAAACTCGACTGGATAAAAACAGCTTCCACTTAACACACCTCACAAGCACCATCAAAACAGCAACACAGAGAGCTACTTCTCTTCCTCCTTTATCAGCCTCGCCCTCGCTGCCTCTCGAAACAACAGCGCGCACTGTACAATAAAGAAGCCAAGACCGCCAGGCAGCAGCAGCAGCAGCTTCCAAGAGCATATAATACGAAAGCGCGCTTGCCAATATCTCTCTCTCTCTCTCTCTCTCTCCGTTTCCGCGTTTCTCGCTCCCTTTTGCACCGCGCACTTCTCCTTCTCGGTTAACTTAACGTAGAAAAGGTTTGCCCTTATCGCGCTGGCAGCGATAATAAACGTCCGTTTTACGAGCACACGCAGCAGCAGCAGTAGTAGTGGAGAAAAAGGAGAAGGAGAATGGAGTGAAGGTGTGACGAGTGCGGGACGTGCGAGGTAGAAAGAAATGCGCGGATGAGAGACAAAGGCTCGTAGGTTTTTGTGGTGAGCGAGGTAGAATGTCTTAATTTTGCGGACATTTCGGTGGGGTGATTGCTTGGATGTGTGCTTAAGAATACATTTTCCTGTATTTATACTTGATGATTTTCTAGCGAAGGATTTGATTTTTCTGGAGGCTAGATAAAGGATATAACTGGTGGAATATATCGGTGTTTTAAAGTCGTGAGGTATTTTGTGAATAGTAGTATTTGTATTCAAGGGCTTTGATACCAACCATTTATTTTGAGACTTTTTCAATTTTTATTTGCATTATGTTTATATGTAAAATGCACTCTTTCACGATATTGTTACATTTTTGTTCATAAAATCGTAAAAATTACATCATGCGCTGAATAAACTTCTGTAACTATAAAAAATAAAGTTAAATTTTAGTTTTAGATAGTTTACTTTTGTTGAGAATTTACAATAATTAGAATATTTTCTTTATTTGACTCATGGAACTTTTAAAAAACGACAGAATTGTACGATCCATCATACATGTGTGATATTTGACAGTTTATTGCTTTGTAAGTACGTCCTCTCATAACATAGTATTCAAGAAGTTCTCAAAAAGATGAAAAGAAGCTCAAATTTTGTTGTATCTTTTACCAGTTTCCCTTCCCTCTAACCAAAAGCATTCCTCTGCGAAAAGGAGAAACCGTCACGTAACATTCATTAAACTCACTTCTCCAAATTAACGAAGCTCTCAACTCCACCTCCGAATAAACAATTTACCGCGTCTCTCGCGTATTTTAACCCGAACTAAAGTCGCGTCTTATCGCCGCAGACGCGGACAGAGAGAGAGAGAGAGAGAGAGAGAAAAGAGCAGACTACTACCGCTATACCTTAGTGGGGAGTCTACTCGTACAGCTTCATTGGCTGCACTGCAGCCGGCGGAAACGAAATTTTCGATAAAGCAGAGTTACGGCCAAGCGCGGAAAACACGGTATAAACAAGCCGGAAAATAGAGGAGGTGGAGAGGCACCAGCGGAGATTGCTTCTGCAGTGTATATATGTATTGGAGAAAAGGGAAAGAGAGCAGGAGTTCTTCGATCAAAATCGCATTAATTGCGTGCCGTCGCGATTATGTCTGTCGTTCGTCTTAATTGGCTCTGCTGCTTTCTCTGCGGAGTTGCGGTGGATTTTCGACGCAATTCAGAATGATGGTCTTTTTAAATTCTTAAACTATCGTTCTGCTTATTACAGACAAAATCTTTACAAAATACATTTCTTAAATTCTTTAAATAAAAATAAATTATACGTTAAAAATCCATCTTAATTCTCTTAAAAGTCTTAATATTTTTTGTTGAATCTTGTTTTTTACATATTTCTTATGTGCTTTTAAAAAACTTGTCGTATATGAGTTTGGCCATATATTTGTAGATCCAAAGACAAAAACATAAATATTTAAAAGATAAATTTTCAGTGAAGTATTTGATGAAATATATTGTGTAGCAGCGCATCAAATTATTGAGCAATATTTAAAGAAACTTTAAAGGATAAGCTTTTATGTGTCTTTATATTTCAGCATTTAGTCTGCGTAGCATGTAAATAATTTATTATCGCCTCGTGTGCTTCCCAGAGGTGCAATAACAAAATCTTAAACAGAATTTCTAATTTTAACTATTAAAGATAGATATGGCCGAGTCATTTTTAACTCTGAAGTTACTACCACGACAAAAGACTTTATTGCCCACTCCTGGTCATAAATTTAGATAAAGTGACAATATACGACTCATTTTACAATCTAAAGTATGCTTTCGTAATAAAGTAGTTCAACATTGTCTCCAAGTACACGCAATACAAGTAGTTCTAGAATTGCAGCGGACCTTCGACGCTCGTCTTACAAATCACGAAAAAATAATCATCATTTCAACCACCTCGAGATCAATTAAATTTCACTTCAGGTATCAACTCACTGAAGGTAATAAAAGAAATCTCGAGTGATCGCACACGTTGAAGAATTTATTAACTCGTCCGCTTGTTTTCGCCGCGGCTGCACCGAAAAGAGAGTACGGTTTACGACACGACTAATTGTCGACGGCGGCGCGGCGTATACGTGGCGTTTACTGGAAACGTAATTGATTGCACGCGAGTATTTCGCGGAGGGTTCCGCTCGGAAGGTACGAATTATAATTAGATTAGGCCGCGCGCGCGGCGGCTTGAGCTCTTTATCAGTGTAATGTGCGGCGAGCGCGCGCGTGCTTTGTTATTACACGGCGACCGGGGATATTTATTCGATATTAATTGACGCAAGAAAATGACTTATTTACCGTGGGCCGATGTGAGCAGAGAGGTAGAAAGTCAAAGGTCTATAAAACATGCCATGGTAAAATTGATTCGCTGATAGAAAAAATTAGTAACCGTTAATTACTAGACCCTCTGATAAATCCAGTATGATGTAGGAAAATTTTACGCATTACTATGAAATTTAGGACTGAATACTACACGTCTTGTTTTGAGTGCCGATTGTATCTTATCCTGCTAAGGAATAGATACTATATTATAACTTATATATAAAGGTACGCTGACAAACAGGATTTTGTATCACACCAATACTTTTATATTTATATGATAACTATACTGGTGCTGCTCGAGTAACCATATATATTGATACCGTAGTTTTATTAGGTTTGTCGGTGATATTGTCTGGTTGTTGCAGCAAAATAATATAGTTGTGAGAGTAATAACAAACTATTGTTGCAGGTACAATATGCAGTTTAGTTCCATCAGCCAGATTAATTAAATTAATAAAAATAATTTAACTCATTCCTGCGTTGGCTGTGAATCATTAGTATCCGTACCACATTATATTTTTTTTCTAGAGGGTTTAGTAATCATTCCTACTCCCTGGTAGTAGCCGTTACTTTTTTATTTTCCCAGTGTTCTTTGGAATTGCGCAAAATTGCTTAAAAGTATATGAATCCTGATTTTTCATAGATACTGATCTAATCTGATAAATTTAAAAGAAATCTAATAAATTCTGGGAAATACTGAAAAGTTACTGAAGATTGTAGAAAATTATGATAAATTCTGGAAAAGTCTCATAAATTCTGGAAAGTTCTCATAAATTCTGAAAAGTTCTGGAGAATTCTGAAAAATATTTTATTTACAAAAATTAGACAGAATTTTACAGAATTCTTCAGATTTAGCCTTTATGTATAATAAATGTCACAATTCATTATACTTCTGACAAAATTCTGCAGCATTTCTATAAACAAATCTATTTTACTTTTTCTTCTAAAATATCTATACTCTTTGCATCGGCGTAGAAAGCCCATTTCTAGTATTCCTTACTCCATAAACTTAAACCCCTACAAAAACCACGACAAAAAACAATCCTCTACCACAGCAACCAACTGCTCAAATACCCACAAAACACACACTCCACCGCACGTCTCTCCCAAACACTTAATTCACGCGTCCCGAGTCCCGACTCTCTCTCTCGCAAATGCTCCCACCAACAAAAAATCCCTCAGCCTCGCAAAAAGTCCTTAACTCAATATTCTCTCTCTCTCTTTCTCTCTGTCTTATACGAGCGCAAAAATTTCGGGGGTCTCGAGAAAACGCCGCGGCGAAGAGGGAGGAGCCGCGTGCACTTTCCTCGGCTGCGAGGCACACTCGTTGAGATTGAAACGTCTCGGGCTATTTGTTTTGACTGGTGAGAGAGCAAGCGCGCGTGCGCCCCGCCCAACTCGTCTGCAGCGGCGCAGGAGAGTTGTGGTGCACGTACGCGCGGCGTATATACGGAGAGTCGGAAGACGATTTTCTTTATTTCTCGCGATTCGCGTCCAACTGATGTAAAAGGGGGGGAGCTTTTGGGGAACGGGATTAAAATTGTTGGGAGATCGGAGATAGACTGCGAGGTTTGAATGAGGATTTCTTCACTGATTTTTAGTATAGTTCGCAGTTTTCGGGTTATTCGGGGTGTAATTCTATAGTGTACGAAAAGATGAATGCAACTTTATGTAGAAACTTCATTTTAAGATTATTACATAAGTTTAAGAGTTCGTAGCAAATTTAATAATATTTAACAATTTAGTAACAATTTTAAACATTTCGAACTGTTAACATTTTTCGTATTCACGGCTTTATGTACATTTTTTGGATTGGTAATATATGTGCTTAGATTATTTTTAAATCCTTTCTGCAAAAATATATGTGCTATTGAAATATCAATTTTCCGTAAATATCCCAAAAAGCTGATTTTCAAAGTTAAGTTAATTATCCTGCATACGATTTTTTATACGGATATCTACCTTCACTAGTATAACGACGTAGTATATACATAACCTTCATAGTATTTGAATTTTAATTACATCAATTTTGCATCAGAAGAATCATATTTGTAAAAATAAATTTTTGTTTTATATATATCAAATTTGTTTATAGACTCTGCAATCTATTTCCACTGATTCTATATAAGAAGTATTGATTTTGAGCTTCTGTGTAAAAATAAACACACATATATTTACTTTTGACATTTCTATGACTTGGATTACCATCCTATTCATGAATGTAGTTATAGCTGCAATATACAACATAAGAGGATTGCGCTCCAAGTCATCAAAACGTCAAAATAATATCGATGTGCTTTATTTACTGCACTGAAATTCATACTTTTTATAAAAATAAGTTAGTATCACAATATAAAAGTGAACTGTAATGCAAAAATGTAATAATAATAACATAATAATAATACAATAATAATACTGCAATAATCTAATAATGATAATGTAACACTGTGATAATAAAATAAGTATCTCAATTTACTTCAACAGTGGACAAAAAATGCAAACAAACACCTTTAAAATAAACGCACTGCGCGATAAAACAGCCTTGCACATACCCCAAATAAGACTTGAAATTTCGGCGAGATTGAGAAAACAGCGCGCGTGGAAAGAAAAGTTGGGACACGCAAGAAGAAGAGGAAGAAGAAACGGGGAGGAAGATTTAGCCCGTCTGAGTGTCGCGCGCGTGCACGAGCGGAGTGTTCAATCAGCCGCCGCTACCGCCCGCCGTTTTACGGAAAGAGACGCCCCCTTCGTCTTTCGCGCGTCGTCTTGAATCACGTCGACGTCGTCGTCGTCGTCGCCCAGTGCACTTTTCCGCGCGCTGTATTCTTCTAACCGAGTGCGTTGCTTCGCGTATACGACAATCGGACGTTTTTAAGCTCTGGCTTTGGGTGGTTTTCCAAGGGTGAAAATAAGGGGTTTTTTTTAAATTTATTTTGGAGAGATGTGTTTTTTTTAGAAAATTTAATGGTACGAAGTAATCGTGAGCAAGTATTAAAAAAAAATAACTCATCATTCTAAAAGAACTGACATTAATGTTAAAAAAATTTATCGTTTCTTATATATAGCATATTTACACTATTATATTATATATAATAGTATTATTATTATTATTATTATTATTTATTATATTATATATGATAGTATACTCAAAAATATAAATATAAATATCGTATAAAGATCGATATATATATATATATATATAAATTTTAATTTTATCAATACTTAGCACAGAAGCAAAGCTGAAATATCATTTTAATAAAAAAATCTAGGATACTTTTTGTTCAATTTGTGATAATTACTAATAAAATTTTGTAAAATAAGAATACCTCGCTGTAAAAACACGATAATTTAATAAGAAAAAAGTTAACATTTTATTTTTTATGCCAGTTGGTATAACCAAATATGAGCTCTTCTTATCAAATCCACAATCGTGTCTGTTGAAAAGATAATACTATATTATCTCAATCTCAATTATCTCAATATCATGAAAAGTAAAATCCAGATATCGTTTACAAAGTATGCCCATAGCGAAGCAGTTTCCTCTCTATCTAATTCAAGAAGCAAAAGCGAAATTTAATCACTTTAAGAATATACACACAAAACTCGCAAACTCATTTCATTCCATTAAAACACACACACACATACACACTCACACACAAACATACACACACACACACACACACACACACACACACACACACACACACACACACACACACACACACACACACACATACAGACACGCGCACACACGTACACACGCACACACGCACCCACACCCACACACGCGCACATACGCACACACATACACACACGCACACACGCACACACACACACACACACACACCCACACACACAAACGCTCATTCCAGGAAAGCTTATAATTGAATTCGATAAATTCATTTCTCGAACGCCGCCGCAAATTAAAACCGCGCAAAAGTCTTCGCGGTCGCTCGCACATATCTTATATATCCCTCTTAATTTTCCCGCTCTCCACGCTCGGACCTCCTCTTTAATTTGCGGGTATATACACACAGCGCGCTCTCGCGCTCTTGAACCGCATATACCCGCTCATTTTCTCCCTCGAAAATCCGACTGCGCCGCGGCAATAATACAGCGCCGGCGTTCCGCGAACGAGAACAAATAAAAGCACGCGCGCTCGTGTGTACGCATTGCTGCCGAGGCGCTAAGGAACCAAGAGAAAGCACGCGTGTGCGTGCGAGTAGGTGCGAATCGCGTGCTGCGAGAGACAGAGAGAAAGCGAGCGCAGTTTTTTGCGCGCACACGTGCGAGAGGCTGAAATTTCGTCGGAGCCCGATTACCGGCGAAACTGATTGAGCACGCTTTTTCCGTTTTGTTTGTTTTAGCCGGCTCTTGTGTACTGCATTTTTTCGTGATATTATAATGTTTTAGGCGTAATTTTGCTGTTTTCGTTCGATTTTTTAGTTTACTGGGAAGGATTGAGAAATGTATTTATTTATTCTTTTGCGGCATTTTTGTTGTAAGTGTAACGTTGCTTAAGTACATGGTAATGCAACGAATGTTTTTATTGACTGTGATATGAGAGAGTGTGACGTTGCGATTCGTTAGTAGTTGCGGAACGTCTGACACATCACCGAAGTAACTACTGAGCGAGTACTTGTAGAGGTGCATAAAGTCAGAGATGCTCTCGTGACGCAACGCGCGTCGTATTTTGTTTTTACGCGACACTGTATCAGCGTTTCTGCATAATGTATTATTAGATTGATTACTCGGCACTCAGACAATCAAAAATATATTTGTAGAAACTTTATTAGTAACAAAGAATTGTACAAAAACAAATAAATCTTGTATCAAAATATTTTTTCTTAAAATTTATAAATCTTGCTTACAAATATCTGAATATGTACATAATTAATCAACTGCGAAACGCTTGACACGTTTATTATTATTAATGAGGAAGTGGAAGTCAGTTTTTGACGATCAAATTAAATCATTGAATTCGTCAATTAAATAATGAGCAATAGAGTCTTCAATAACAGTTTGTCGGTGATCATGAATTTCTAGTCTAAACAATGTAAATTTATCATTACTTAAAACAAGATTGAAAATGGAAAATTCGTGGAATTTTCTGAAGCGTTACTGCACTCGAAACTTAATACGTGCTAATAAATAATTAGATGAACGAGCACTTACTGCTTTAATAGTGCATATGTGCACCTGTAAGCCAATAAGTACAGACACGCGCTTTAAACTGCCGCGTCTAATTAATCGGATGATATTAGAACGGAGCACAATATTATCGCGATTTTATTCGTTATTCGAATTCGTTTGTAATTTACGTTATGCGCAAGCACCGCGTTTTATTGAAATACTATATATACGATAGTTTGCCGAGATGCGGAATGTTTGCGCGATAATTCAAAAGTAAGCGGAAAATTTATTTGTTGTGTAAAGTTTCAAACGATGTTTACGGTGACTGATTTTTTTTTCTTCCTTTTTTTCATAGAACGGTGATTATTATTTTATTGGTATGCAGCCGTGATTCATTGCCAATATTGTGATGATGTTTGAATTGAATTATTATTGTTGATTTATATTATCTTATAATTGACGTTTTTTACATTTAGCAGCATATTACAACAAAATTCATAATATAAACTTCTTGTTATGACACGTATCTCTACCTTCATATTATCAGGAATGTTCATACCGCATTAATAATCTAACGAATAAAACGTCGAACTTTACGATGGAAATCAACAAAAAACGAAAACGTAAATTTATCATGTAAATATTTTTTCGTATATTTTAAGTGTGAGTTAATATAACGCCTTTGCGGATGATCATACGCGCACGCACCTTTTCAATTACGTTATACATTGCGTAGATAGGAACGGACTCCACCGTCGTACGATTATTATCGTACTAGAGCTCCTACGTATTTTCGCGTATAAATTTCATTCTCGCGAAATTGCACAATTAACAGCGCCGCTAATTACCACCGAGAGCTCGAATAATCTATTGACTCTATGTCGCTACCTGCTCGCGAGCGCGCGAGAGATAAAACGTAATCGTAATTAAAAGCTGTGTATCGGTAGAGGATGTTTCGTCGGAATTCGTTGCTTGTAATACTCGTGTTTATGTTTGCTCGCAGGTGCTAATAGTACTCGTGAAGGGTTAATTTTCGAGGTATCGGTTGCGGAGATTCTGCCTTTTTTGCAGCGTCTAAACGCTTTTCTGCGGAATTAATTAAGTGCGTTAGTCAGTGAGGTTGGAACGATTTATGTAATTATTTGTTATGGGTGTAATAACATAGTTAACGTAGCGTAAGTTCTAAGCTTATGGACACGAGAAGGGGATTGAATTAGTATTCATATCTAACGATTATTCGAGTCATGCTTGTTTAATAAACATGAAAGAAAATTGCGATGATGCTTTAATTTCCATGGCGCCTTTTGTTATCCTACGGTTACAACTTACAAAGGAGAAGAAGGAAAATAAAATGTTGTAGATTTATATACTTTTTGGTACACTAATTGACTAACTTCTTATTGATTTATTTTACAAGTAAGTGAGCTTTTAATCCGTCAGAAATCTGTAACATCATTAATTTATGACGCGAGAATACAACAGTAACGCTAAAATTGAATTCTAATGATCATAAATTTGTCACAAATATCAAAGATTCATCGTAAAAACGATTTGATATCAGATTATAATTCTAACAATTTATTTACGTCGAATTTCATGACCATAACAAAAAGGATAGTTTAATTCTACTGCTTTTTCAAAAATCAAGTATTAAAACGGTGAATTTTACTTATCATTGGAAATCTATACTAATAATTAGGATAAGCTACTTAGTTTGAGAAACAATTTAACTTATGAGCTAATGATCCCGTACAAAAATAAATTTTTTTTAGAAATTCAGAGAAACAATTCTTATTTTAAAAACAAACGTTATTGCTTATGGCACGTAAACGTGTGCTCTTTTGAAGTTAAATTTTGACAGAAAATTAAAACTTACTTGTAATAAGAAACAATAGTCATTCAAAACAAAAAACTATTTATACCACTCTAACCTCAATATCACAACTTTGATATGATTTTTCGGCGCTCGTAGTATAAAATACGGTTTGAAACTAGCGCGTAAGTAGATTATTTACCTCGTGTGACTTTTCACTCTAGCTTCTCTCGAGCGAAAAACGTCACATGAAGCAAATAATCTACTTCCGCACCCGTGTCAAAGTGTACTACATGCTCTTATTATAAGAAAATAAGTTTCTTCTTGTCTTCATTTTTGTGCAAGTATTGCAATTCACCTAACGGACCTTCTTCCGTCCAAATAAATCCCAACGTGAGAATTCAATACTTCGCACTCGAAATCTATTTCCCAAAGAATCGCTCGCCAGCAAGAGCCGCGCACAATCGAAAATCTCGGACGCTCGCACTCCAAGCTGTTGGTACACACACCCCGTCATGGTAATTTCAAGTAATCCCTTCTCAACTCCAAAGCCCGTAAAATGCTCGCCAAGGGTAGTGCGCAACGACTCGAGAAGGACGTAACGAGGAAAAAAAAAAGGAAAAACGAGCGCTCCGCGTGGAAGGACGAGCGCGCCTGAAGATGATGAAGATGAAGAGGCGAGAGAGCGCGTGTCCTCTCTATAAATACATTACCTTGTTTGCGAAGCACTTGTACTCGTCACAGCTCGCGGTCTACCCAGGAATGCGGCTTTGGAGCTCGAGTTTACGAGCGGACGTGTGTACAAGCGCGCGTGTGTCTGTGTGTGTGTCTACGAGTCGAATTCAGAGAAGCTTTTTGCTGCGGGGCGCTTTTTTTTTGTCGCATTGAGAGGGACGTTAGGGGCTTTTCATTTGAGAGATATTGTGAGGTTCCCACGCTTTTGCTGTGGGGACATGCGAAGTGAGCTGTGGGTGATTGGGATGAATAGGAGAATTCGATTGAACTCGGTTTGAATGCGATTTGTTGAGATTTTAAGGAATATGAATTCTGACTTTTATTGCAGTTTCACCACTGATTGTGAGTAATTTTGACGAATTTTTGAGATCTCGGATGAAATCTGTCGAATCCTGACAAAATTTATAAATACCAAGGAATGGAAAATTTCGCAAAAAAATATGGGCATTATCATGAAATTGAAAATTAAGTCAGAATTTATATTCTCAACGAATTCTGCAGAATTGTGACAAATTCATATCACAAGATAATTGAGAAAGCATTGTTTCAGAAAAATTGAAGTTCTTTGTGGATCGAAGTAATATGAATGAAAAATAAAACGCTATCATGATAAATATAGAGAGCCTGGAAAATTATCTGAAATCTATATATTATACTACATTTATAATTAATGCTACGTTCAAGTTATGTATTATCATCAATTTTCAATTTTATCGTGACAATTTAATATCGTGCTCAGATCAATTTCTCACATTATGCATTTCGTATCGATAATTTTTCATTATAAACATGTGTGTTAATCGTATATATGCCGTGAGACTATTTAGTTCGGGCTTAATGCAACTTTATCTTTAAATTCCAAGTAATTAATTAAATAAATTATAATCTAAATTTTCACAGTCGCACGAGCCTCGAGTTTAATAGAGAATTTTCGTGTCCGCGATCGGAGTACAGCGAACTTGCGTAATATCGCGGTTATAACAATCTGTTTAAAGTCTAGATTAGCATTGGAATTTATCTTTGAATTAGCGGAAATCTTGCCACATGTGGAACTTCACATAACGTACGAGAGCTAATGAATATAGAGTTTAGGGAGTAGTCAGTTATTTCATATCAATGAGATTTTCAAATTTCGAGATAAAAATTACCAAGAAGTCGGAAGAAAATGTGCGTGTTGTTGCTATCATTTGCCGGTAGATAAGACTACATTGTTACTGAAGAATACACCTTTATTTACTAGACTGATGAACCAGTCAATAAACTCGAACGTAAGACCTTCGACAAACGGCGAGATGTGTTATTGAACCTAGATTTTTTCAATCGTTATCAAACTGAAACTTTATTATTAAGTACGGAATTTTTCTATATTCAGTTTTACGCGTAGGAATAGATCAAGATTATTGATGTACAAAACTACCACGAATATAAATATACTAAATTGAGGGAATTTTTTATTTGTTTCTTTATCATAAAATTTTATATTCAGATTTTAACTCTAAGATACTGGTTTAACAATTTCTATATATTGCTTGATTTTTCATATCCAAAATAGTAATTTTAAATAACTCGTGAACAAAATGAAAGCGAAGCACTCCAGCAACTAGAAAATATGAACACTGAAAACTCGCATTTATTTACGCACCAATTAATACTTTCTAAGTAAAAAAAACTCAAACTTCAATCCCAAGTACGAACTATACAGTTTACCCAAGTATCTTGCAAGTCACGCGTATACTTTTTCACCTCTTGCGCTAAAAATACGCGCTCTCCGCTCTGCCTATCAATGAAGCTACGCGTCGCGTCGCCGAGCGGAATCATCATATTCCACGATAATATCTTCGGTCAATAATCGCGGCTCGTACAGACGCGAGATTACACCTTGCGCGCGAAGGTTTCCCGAGCGCCATAGTTCGAAATAACTGAAAAAAAAAGAACGAAGAAGAAGAAAAAGGAAAAGAGGAGGAGACTCGCTCGGTGGCGCCAAAAATATTTGCTCGGACACTCGCGACTTTGTCGCGCGCGCGCACAACGCGAGAGCGCAAGACTAATAGCTGACGGCGGGATTTCGTGTGCTGTCCATCCGTCCGTTTGTGTGCGGAGTGTCAAGTTTACGAGCTGAGTTTACGCGGAGAGCATCGCTGAATTGCATCATTCTGCGAGGCGCGCGTCCTCGATTTTTGCGCCTCGGTGCGATATGCGGTTTAAGATAATTTGTTGTTTGTTTAGGGAATAGTTGAGTTTTGTGATTTCTTTTTTACTTTCGAAATTAAACTTAACGTTATTCGCTGTTCTTAATTTACTAGAACAGTGTCGGAACTTCAACTTGTAGGCTAGGCTGAAAGTTTGAGGGATGTTTTGAGACACTTGATGAATGAAGAAAACATACGTGTAAGAGTCTGTTATTAGTCTTCTTATTATTTGCACTTTTTTATTTTGTAAACATTTACAGGTTCAAATCAATTTTTATATAATTAATAATAAATTAGTACCCATATAAACAGATAGATTTCCGGAAGAAAAGTGTAGATGAAATTTATCAGTCAAATATGAAACCGGACATGATGATCTTTATAATTTAAAGCTCGTTTTATTCAAAAAGCTAAAAACATATGGATCGAATAGATAACCTTCTTCTTTTAAAAGTCGGTTAATAAGTGAGAACTTGTTAATTGGTTATAATTTTAGCGACATTCTATTATTAAATGTGCCAAATCGTCTCATAAAGCTCATAAAGTCTTAGAAATATCAATGACCCGTAGCTCTGATGATCTCGTATACTAGCATAGATGGACAATTTTTGATAACCACCAATCCAAAACAATAATTCTACATAAGGCTTCATTCTCAACTGCTAATACCTGAACACTGGTCCAAAGCTTCTACACACATTCACAATATTCATATTCCCTATCTCAATCTATCGATCACCACGATGACATAACGACCGATCACCTAAATATTCGTCCAGAAGAATTCAGCCGCGCACCAAAAGCAAAATCAAATCCCCCTGAATGGCTCGGTAAATGATCTCTAAATACCGTCGGCTCAATAAAGCTCGACTTAACGAGACTCGATTGTGCGCGCGCGATGCAGCGAGACCAACTCAGAAAAAGGCCGGGAATTCTCTCTCTCTCTCTCTGCCTTATAAGCTTCCGCGCTATGCGTCGATTCTCGCGCGCGTGTTGTGTGTTTGTACGAGCGAAGAAAGATTCGCGTCAGGTTGGCGCCATTGTGCGCGACTCGATGCACGAGCAGATAATCTAATCTCGCGATAAATGTGCGTAAGGTGTCGCGCGCGTATGCTTTATTGTCGTTGGGTTATGGCGCAACCTGTTCTGTCTATTGAGAAGGCGCGTTATTATATGTGCGAGAGTGACATGGTGGTGTTGAGTTATGGAGAAAGCGAGGATTATCGAAAGTGTCGCGTGCCATGAGATTTTTAACACTGTGTTCGGTGAAGGTTGACGGATATTTTGGGGGCCCTGAGTTATTAGATTTTTATGCTTCACGGAGAAAAGGTAAACGTTCGAATTACCTTTTTAGTCATGCTGGAATAGTTTCTGGAAAAGATTAAAACTTCATTGGAAAGAAGGGGTTCTTTGAGTTTTTGAAATCATGGACTAAATATAACCTCGAAATGTTAGTTATAACCAACGAGTTTTAGCTTTGTTTTTGAAAACTCTAATACCTTGCGCTAAAATAGTCTTTTATTTTGTGGTTGACCCGATAACATACTTATCAGCAGATTCTAGTTCTTATTTTTCTGCGTAAATATCTTCAAATCCGATTCAAGGTTTCTAGTTAAACTATTGTATACGTAATTTTCAATTGTAATAATTTAAAGTCCGAATGTCTACTCTTTGTACGTAGATAAATTAAAACTTGTTGTATAACAATGACAATGACTCAAAAGGAGTGTCACCTAGAGAAAGTGATTCGCAAATACTCCAAAGTTCAATCAATAAACTACGATAATTAAATAAAAAAATTGGAAATTCCATCACAGACTTATTCATCATTGTCCGCAAAGCATGCGTTACTTCATCTCCTGCTACTCCTCGGCGCTCTTTACTACACTAATGACTCGCAAAGCTAAGCAACAAAAGAAATTCCAGCCAATTCAGCCTCTACGTACAATTAACAAGAGAATATACGGCCTTGTTTCTCGCAATCAGAAACTTGAAAACTCCACCATCATCCATGCCCAAGTTACACTTTTCACGGATATTACAATCCACATCGCGTCACATAACACACACCATCGCCGTGAATTCACACGTGTTTATTATTCCGATATAAATTTTCCCCGAGGTGAGCTGAGAGCATGAACAACGCAAGGCTCTACGTACGCGAGTCTTTATTATCTCCTCCACATTCGTCATTAGCATGAAGTGAACGTGTAAGAAAAGAACGAGGTACGTGTATATAATACACGTGTAATCCCGTACATCGCAAACGATTCGTGCCACTCTTTGATGTCTTTCTGCGCGTATACAGAGCCATAATGAAACTGATCAGGTGGTCGATCCATCAAACGTCAGGCGCAAAACCTTGGCCCCGACGATGAGCAGCATCGAAATAATAATGCGCGCGCCACGGCGTGCCATTGTATCATTAGTCAACGTATGACCCAGTTATATAACAATTCGGGCAAATACTACGTATTCCACTTTCGCGAGCTAGCTAGCGAGTAGTAAATCGCGAGCATGACTAGGAATATGTGTGTGTGAGTGTGTGTGTATGTGTGTGTGTGTGTGAGTGTGTGCGTGGTGGTGTGTGTGTATGTGTGTGAGTGTGTGTCTATGTGTGTATGGGTGCCAATTGGAGATCACCTTGATTTCACCCTGAAGGCTTGTCTAACGTAACGCATGGAAAAATCGTTAAGGGTAGGGTGAAAATCTAAATTGGTATCGTACGTCTGATTTTGTTGCTTCTATAATCAGGTTTTAAGCTTAAACATTCTCATAATACTACTAAAATCATTAAAAAGCGGTTCAGTGGCTTCTAAAGATCAATATGAAATAGTATATAATGCAACAAGTGCGTAAAATGCGATTTTACACACGAGTAGCGATTTCCGCACACGTAGCTATTGCCGCACGTGATCGTACGCGTGTGTAAAACGTAGGCACGAGTTGCATATACCATTTTTTGTAATAGTGTGCGTCAAATTCGCCACTAAAGTACTCCATAAAGTACCTCCTCGACCATGAAATCTACTATAGTAAATGTAAGATAAGTGATCGTACGCGTAACGGACGGTATTTCAGGCGGATAGGACGGTAGTGAAGACTTGGGAAGAGATGGCATAGGACATTTTTCAAGTTATTCAATTTTTTTGAAATTAATAGACTTTTTCAAATTATTCAATTTATTTAGATTAATCAATTTTTTCATATACTACAATTTTTTTTAATAATTCAATTTTTTTTACATTAATCAATTTTGTGAATTTATTCAATTTTTTTTTTAAATTAATCAATATGTCAAATTATTCAATTTTTTCAAATTATTCAATTTATTAATGAATCAATTTTTCCATATTCTTCAATTATTTTGAAATTAATCAATTTTGTCAAATTATTCAATTTTATCAAATTATTAATTTTATCAAATTATTAATTTTATCAAATTATTAATTTTATCAAATTATTAATTTTATCAAATTATTAATTTATCAAATTATTAATTTATCAAATTATTAATTTTTTTTAACTTAATCAATTTTTTTTAATTATTTAATTTTTTCAAATAATTAAATTTTTTCAAATTATTCACTATTTTTAAATTAATCAGTTTTTACAAAATATTCAATCATTTCAAATTATTTAATTTTTTCAAATTATTCAATTGTTTCAAATTGTCCATTTTTCCAAATTATTCAATTTTTGTAATTAATCAATTTTTTCTCATTAATCAATTTTTTCTAATTATTCAGTTTTTTCAAATTATTCAATTTTTTTAACATATTCAATTTTTTCAAATTATTCAATTTTTTTTCCAAAATTCATCAATTTTCCAAAATTCATCAATTTTCCAAAATTCATCAATTTTCCAAAATCTATCAATTTTTCAAAATCTATCAATTTTCCAAAATTCATCAATTTTCCAAAATTCATCAATTTTCCAAAAATTTTCATTTTTCTTTATTTTTATTCGTTTTATTGTCAATTTCTTATATTCCACTCTCTAAAACAGTGCGTAAAATCGATTTTTACGCACACTGTATCGATAAGTGTCATTTTACACGCTATAATCAGTGTAAAAATAATTTTCTTTTTTAACGATACTATTAGACGTGGATTATTATTACCGTTAAAATTTCTCTCGATTAAAAGCACAATTCACAAAATGACTTATAAATAATGTATGAACTAGTAAAAATTGCTAAACTCACCAAAATAGTACAGAAAACGCAAAGAATTTTATAAGCATTTGAGTGAAGCATGAAGATAAACTCGTTCTTACCTGAAACAAAAGATAACATTCATTAGTACACAATTTACATATTCGAAAAGTATTTTTTAACACTGAAAATGATGTTTACAACTAAAAATTCAAAACTTTGTCATCATTAATCATCTGTCTATGCAAACTCATTTGTTATGTGTGTGTGTGTGTGTGTGCGTGCGCGCGTATATAATTTCATATTGGAACATTATTTAAAGTTTGAGGAAGCTAAGTGCCAATTAATTGGCAGCGGTTTTTCATACATCATCAATCTAATATAGCCTGTACACGAATAAGTATATCACATTCATCCATTCTTCAACTTACTTAAAGCGCGCACAAGTACTATACTCCTCTCGTCAACGCTCAAAACCCTTATGACTTTTCTCATAGTCACCGACAGAAAACTCGCCGTGCGCTGAGCGCTTATCACTCGTGTTATGATGGGCCTGTCCACAGCTGCTTATTCTTTATATATGATTGTCACAGTGCCCCTACTCTTAGAACAGAGGAACAGTGTTTCGGTAGTTTCTGTTGGTTGCAAAAAGTTAAATGAAATAATATTTACGGACCTTATTGTTTCGATGATGAAGAGGATTAAGTTGAAATCGCATTAATCCTGTTATTAAGAAAATATTGGGTTTTGCATAAAATGTATCAACAATCAATCGATTATCAGGAAATAAATGCTTCTTATTAATCTTTACAAGAAAATCCTGTGGAAGTATTGCAACAATCCGTTAAATCGTAAAAGATATTCCTGTTGTGATAATACAAATTATATTGAAACAGCTCACACAATTTTTACTTTCTTAAAAATTCATTGCAAAATTAGCATATTAAACAAAAATCGTGTCATGAATGAGCTTTTCACGTGAAATCGTTCATGAATTTGTCAAGAAGTTAAACTTCCAAAGTTAAATAAAAAATTGCAATCATGATTAAAATTGGAATATTCATAAACAAAAAAAAATTTGGGACACTAAAGATTTAAAATGAAACAAAAGCATAGAATAGTTTAGTGAAAGTGTCTAATGCTCCAGACTTGTGTCAGATTAGTATCAGACTTATTCTTTTATACGTAATAACCACGTCAGAAAAACGCATACAAGTTATCATCGAATTCAAATGAATGTAAATAAAATAAACTGTACAACTTTTGCCTCGGCTTGTACAGTCACTACACTCCAACTTAAAAATCATGCGTAAAACCTCGACTTATACGCCTCCGTAATTTTTCCATCCATTCCGTCAAACTAGAACCGATAACTCCGCGCGCTCTCTGCGTCGTCAGTGCAGTGCAATCTCGCAAAGCCGCAGCGACGCGATCAATTAGCGTCGCGCGACCGGGTAAAACATAATCCGCGGATGATCTTGCCACAAGAAATGAACAGTACAGTCCGTTATCGCTTTCTGCGCATTCTAACGATGACTGCGAAATGTCGTGTATAGTCGTATGTCGTCGTTGTATGCAATTCGAACAACTACAGATGCTGCTGATTCTGCTGTGTCTAACCTCGTGGCGCAGTGATCAATTATTGAGTGTCAATGAGAGTCGACAAGATTCCCGCGAATTTTTTCGCGTCTGTGGCTCGTCTCGACTGAGATGTAATTTAAAAATTCGAATCGAGTATTTTTGTGTACGGGCAGTTGAGGTGATCGATCTTCGAGGACGATGCTTTTCACGATTATCCGGCGCGCGACACTTTCGCGCACGGCGCGTGGATTGGTTTTCTGGTCTTTCGGTTTTTCTTTTTGTAATTGTTCGGTGCATGCGTATAATTGACGAGGCACTGGGTTGTTGGTAGGTTGTATTTTTTTAAATTACGGGACTGTCGGAGATGAGGCGCGTATTTCTTTTTTCGTTAATAAGAAATGGAGTATTTCTGGTCGTTATCATTAATAATGGTTGGAATGTGGATTAATTAATAATTTGAGAAAGATACGTGTTTTTGTTACTGTTTTTATAATTAATAAAAGCAGCATTTGCTTTATTTTTTTAAACACTTTTCTTGTAACATCTGAATTCACATTGACGAGATGTCTATACTAAAAGTACGCCAACAAGTCTGATAGAGCAATCCTACTTTGGATATAAAACACAAAATTAAAAATAAATGATGTTAACTAAAAGTGAATAGTTCAGTCAATCTTGACATATTGGGGTTGAGAAATTAAATTTAAAAACGTTAAATATCTCGGAATCTCCTCTTATGTCATAATAAAACCAAATAAAATAAAAATAATGCGACAAGTAGCCTGTATGTTATTCAAGGTTATAAGCTACCTTCATGTAAAATTTTGTGCGGATCCATTGAGCAATTGAGGTATAATTAAGTAACAAACATATTCATAATTTTACTTTTATAATATAATAAATAAGGATTATAATATAAATAACGATAAGAGCAACGTAATAAATTACATATAAACTAATTATATCGTAACGAAATGAAGAAGAAAAGCCTGTTTTATCTGTATATTAAAACAAAACATACGACTAATTATCTCACACAAAATCACACATGACCGTTAACAATATATCCAAAAATGCCAGTGGAATGGTATTTATGCCTGATCATTTACCTGTCAGAAAGCGATAATATTATTTATAGCACTTAATTAATATATCATTAATTCAGTAAGAGTATATGATCAGTTGACAATATTCGAAGCTATAATACATCTTCCATCCTTGTACTACTCTAACCAATTGATCAACACCTTCTTCACAATGGACCAAAATAATCCCGAGTAATCTCTAAAATAAGGACTTTCAATAATCATGCAAGCGATAATAATAACGATATAACAAATTCGAATTCGATATTTTAGGTACCTCCTAATAATAAAAAAATGCATTTGTCTTTTATTTCTTTTTCTTTTATTACTCTGTACTAAACTTTTTAATCATCATTCTTATAAAATAATCTTTCACTATGATAACAGATTCGTAATTAGCGACACTTGAAACCTTTGTAATTTCCTTTGGAATTTACACTTTATTTGGAATTTATCTTATCCTTGGGGTCCCCCTTAGGTAAATTGAGAGCTTAATTGCATTATTTATATTACACAATGGAGAAAGATGTGGTATATATATATATATATATATATATATATATATATATATATATATATATATATTAATCTTAGATAATAAAGTCACTTCCGCATAACTTGTCATCACAGCGAAAAATTAAATCGTTGATGAATCAATTGAATGATTGATTACATTTCCTTCTACCCCCTAGCTCAGAATATTTAATATATTAATCAGAACTTTGTTTTTACTGTTGAAATTGCCAGAAATCTTCATTTTCCTTTATAGCAAAATGATTATTTGTAATTCTCACTAACTGTTTAAGATCTAGTATGACTTATAAAACGCTATAAAAATGGAACAAAGAGAGTACCCGAAGTTTGATCCGATGAGCCACTGTGTAGTAGATACCTAAAGTATCGCCAAAATTTTATATCTGAACCCGGACTCCGTAGTGTCCGCTTGTATGACAAATATTATTTTATTAATCTTTAAACTACAGGGCATTTAAAAGTTAGAACCCGAACTACAATATTGTATTATTGAAAGTTTAATTATATAAAATTTGAAAACTTAACATTTTTTCAACTCTAAAACGACTCGAGTCTTACAGCACTAGATACACAAAACACCGACTACAAATATCCAAAAGTAGGTTATATTTATAGGTCGATTCCAGCATTTATTCACCCGGCCTCCACATACGACCCACGCGCCCTGTACAATTTTCGCAACGACGATCGTTCGACATAAACCTTCATCGAGCTTCTTTACGATCCTCGCGATGCACATAACTCCGCGTGCACTCCGCTTCGCGACAGCCCTCAAAAATAGACCAGCGCATTAAACGCGCTCCGTATCCTTCTGCCTGGACTGCATTACTTATACATTCCGCGATCGTCACACGCGAGGGACAGCAGGCAAAAGGGCATCGATTCGCGACGAATGCAATACGTATAATACGTGCAGAGAGGCGATAGCCAGCAGCGGCTTGCGGAATCGGTTCGAAGTGGTGTAGAAGCAGTGGCAGTGGCTCTGTATCGAGCCTAGGGATCTGACCCAGATCGCGGCCATAAACTGGCCAGTCATAACGTAAACAGGCGTATGTGTGTGTGTGTACGTGGGTGTATGAAGCACGAACGAGCGAGGGTATCGGTGCGGCATTTTGCGCAAAATGTGGATGTGTGTGTGCGTGTTCTGTAGCTACAGGAGAATTTGGCAATTCATAGGGGTTTGAGTGTCGTTGCAGCGTCACGATGGGTGACTTTTTCATTTTTCATGACTTGCGTGCATGGAGACCCGGCACGATCCTGGATTTATTCGGGAGGTTCGGAAAGCGCGGTGGAGGGACATATTATTAGGAGAACTTTTGTACATCTGTTTGGTGTTTCGAATTTGTTGCGTATGAATAGAGTAGCGTAATACTTTATCTATTTACAGATACAATTTCAGTTGTATCTTATCAAATAGTATTTATCTTATATTTATATAAACGCAGACTATTTAGTATTTTATAAGATAAAGAAAATCGAAATTCTAGTGTTTTCAATTTATCAAGTTTTGTAGCTTTTTTATTATTGTATCTGTGATATTTGATATTTCAAGTAAGGAGGTGTTAAAGTCGATTTAAAATTTGAATTTCTCATCTTATCACCTGAGAAATCGATGATCGATTGTAATTGAATATATAGACCGAATTATGCAAAACCAGAAAACGTCAATGTACTTTATTAATCTGCCATTCCACATAGTTTAAAGCAAATATTTCAACACTTCTGTGAATGACATTCCAATAAAACCTCTAGTCTACACTCTGAAATCTTTTTTAAAAAAGAATATATAACGAAATATTTACATAAAACTTTTATAATGGTGCATTATTTATGAGAAATGGCATTAATATATTCGTCTTACGTAATTTAATCTATTACAGTAGCCGTAGTATAACAATAATTCTAATCGAATTACAGTGTGTATTCTGCTTCTCAAATACATTTTTCAACCTAACATTGACTTTTTATTGATCTGAATCTAAATTTAAATTCTCAATTGATACTGTGTAACTCAAAGTGCACCTCTCTAAACCGCATTCCAAATTCAAGATTATTGTCAAAAAACGTCAAATAAAAATCAAATTAAATTTTACTGGATACCAGCACACACAGGTATTCGCGGAAATGAGACGGCTGACAAGCTGGCTAAGTCTGTAGCAGTACTGAATGTAGATAACTCACGAAAAATCCCCTTCACCGATCTAAAGGAAACATATAAAGCCTTATCCTTAGAAAAAACCAAAGAGAAATGTGCTCAAGAAAGTGTAAATAAAGGCACAGACTATTTTAAAAACTACTATGAGCCTAGATCAAAACCATGGTACTTAAACAAAAATCTACGACGTGAAATTATAGTAACCATAAATAGATGCAGGTCCAATGATCACTACAATCTTGCTTTCTCGCTCCATCGGTGTAGTAAAAGTCGCAAAATGTCAATGCGGAAACGATGTAGAAGACCTAAATCATGTATTATGGCAATGTCCGAAATATGATCAGCAACGTACCGAATTTTGTAAAAAACTACACAAAATAAACTATCACCTTCCTTTATCAAGCGCCGTACTACTACATAAACCAAAAAATGACACTTGTACCATATTGTACTCCTTTTTGAAAAAATGTAATCTAATGATCTGATATGTCAAAAAATGTATCGCTAAATATATAGTAATATAAGTGCGCAAACCTATGTATCAGCAAAATAATCTCTTACAGAGATTGCAATTGCTTAAATAAAAAAAAAAACCGTATTCCAGATTCAAAATTCACTTAAACCCCGACTCATAACTCACGCGGCAAAAGCAGCACTCATCTTCCAACCATACCCCAGCTGCTCATCTATTTCACTTCAAACCTCAGCTCAACTCCCGGCACGCGGCACACGATAACCACCCCAAATAACAGTCTCTTACTCTCTCTCCCTCTCAATTACACTCGTTTCATTCGATCGCGGCTCGATGCATCAAAGCGCGGATTAAAAGGCGCGCGATAATCACAGCCGCTCGTGCCCTCCCGGTTATCTCTTCATATTTATGCGTCGCGTTCTCGAGGCAGCAGCTTTTCGCCTCACGCGACGTAATAATGGCGCGCGTGCACTCATCTTCCCCCTCGTTCTTAGCGGCTGCTGGCGAGAATTGATTTTCAATTAGAGGCGCTGCTGCGAGGGCTTTCTTCTTCCTTTTTTTTTCTCGCGCCGCCGTTCGCTCGCGTTCTCTTGGCTGTCTGTCTTAGTTTAAGAGGCGCGATGGGAGGTTGGTTGGTAGTCGGAGAGCTGGGGAACTTCTGAATTGCGAGTCTGGTGTCTTGTTAGGAGGGATCACTTTGGAGAATTGTATTTTGTAGCAATAAAAGAATGTAGTAGTTATATACTTAGGGAACGGTGAAACAGATTGGGTAGTATATTCTTAAGTATACTACACAATTTGTTTCTTAGCATACTGCTAATATTTATAATTCACTTGGGCAAATTATCTACAAGTGTAAATATACCCATATTACTGATAAAATGCCAATTAGTGTTACCATGAAGATATTACTACATAAACCGATTTTTCTCCCTTATTCGGCCAATTTGATTGCGTGTCTGTCAGGAATGTTATAACATTCCGATATTTGGGTATAAAGTTATTGACTCTTAAGTTCTTTTGCTTCGGTTATTCCATTCAGTACAAAATAAAGATTCCCTATTGCGTGCATCTACTCACTACAGCCCACACTCCCCCGCGAAAAAATACACAACTTTCGAAAACTCCATAATTGAATGAAAATTCTTCATCACTCGCTAAAGCCATCTATTTTCTAAGAAAATTCAATCAACCAAGTAAATTTCACTTAACATCGCTCTACGCACGCTTACATAATCCAAACTTGAAATTTATCCAACAAATTACCATAACACCTCGCCCACGCGGAACACACACACACACAAACACACACACACACACACAAAGAAAACCCATCCGTCATGAAAAGTGTTGAAACGCGGCTTCAAAGAAAAGCCCCTCGTAAACGAGGCGTGAACGAGGTCCATCCCGAATTTCCCATCGCGCAACTCGTCTCCAGCTCCCTCGAGCATCCTAACTACTCGAGTCAACACAAATTCATCGGAGAAAAGCGCGCGCGCAGAGAAGGAGGATATAACAGAGAAGAAAAGGTGAAGAGCCGCGCGGTACACGTGAATTAGTCGCGGGGGCTCACTTTGTGAGAGAGTCGCGGGCGCCTCGAGATGTTTGTTTGGCTTTCTCACGGGAGGAGTTTTCGAGCAGCACTGTATACACGCTGGACGAGCGACTGCCGTCTCGGAGTGTATACGAGTCTCGCTCGAGTGCCGGGAGTACGGGGATTCAACTCGATCTTTGTATGTATCGGAGGAGTTTAGGTTTTTATGCGACGATGGTGCTCGATGGATATTTTCTGAATGGGCTTTGTGCTTGGGCTGAAATGAAAAATAATGATATAAGGTAAATGTCCCAATTTCTGCTCATGTCCCTATTTCTAATAACTCGAAGTATTTTTGTCATTATAGATATGAAGGTTGTTCTAATATATATTATATCCATGCTATATGTACCTTTTTAGTATTACAACTAAAAACTGTAGTGCTGAATTAAAAATATTGTAAATACTGATTAAATAACTTGATAATAGTGATAGTTTGACGTTAGGCGCAGATGAACTCTGCATGTACCTATTTCTAATCATGAAAAAATAACTTTTTAGTTGTATTTATACAATTTGTATACTGTTTTCTACTTATGCATTGTGAATTATTTACGCGTATTAACATACTAATACAATAAAAGGATACAAATCATATTAATGAAGTCTATAAAATCAACGGTGATCAGAAATAGGTACACATCGAAACAATCGCGTTCTGCTGTGAGCAGAAATAGGTGCATTTTGCGTACGCTTTTTAATTGACTATTATTAATATTTAAGTCTTTAAAATGGTATTTACGCATTTACATTGTATTGTTCGATTCATAATTAAGATAATAATCATATCTGCTTTATAAATTAATGTTAGAATAACTTTTTAAACCTTTTTGTTTGATGCAAAATGCTTCTATGAGCAGAAATCGGGACATTCACCTTATATAATAATAATAGAATTTTGCTAACTTCCTTATCTACATTTAATTCTAATTAATGTAACTTCGTATTTTATTACCAAAAGAACTTTAAATGTCCTAAAGTAATCGTATATCCCCTGACATCCAACTGTTCCATCAAGTAATTTCATTATCTCAACAAATTCTCAAATAGAATCATTAAATCAACCACTCATCGCACAAGACAATAAAAACCTTCTAAATACCATACAAAATTAACGAACCAAAGCATTACACTACAAACGCAAAGTCCTGTCGCGTATACACTCGATCCCGCATTCCCACATTCCACCGCTCAAACGCCGGAATCCCCCTTCATTTTTTAATTCGCGCCCTAATGAAACGACTTCCCTCCCTAATCGTATTCACGCAGCGGCACCAAATCCCCGATGAAACAAAAGTCGTGTAGGCAATCGTTTAAGACTCCGGGGCTAACAAATTACAAACCATCGAGAGAGAGAGAAACAGAGAGAAAGAAGCCGACATGCGGGTTCGACCACCAAAGACGATGATGCTCGTAGACAGTTGTACCGCGCGGCGATTAGTCCCTAATTTCGGAGCTTTTCTCTGTCGGGAGCAGCCGGTATGGCTGCGTTCGGTTTCTTAATAGTCCCGGCTCCGGCGATTGATTAGCCGCTCGACAAAACGCTCGCGGCCTATTTGGTGTGCACGCGTGTTTTGTTTTGAGTTTGGTTCGTATATGCCATTTTCTCGCCCCGCGAGCGTCGAAGGAGTATTTTTCGGTAGGAGCGAATGATGGATACGTCGCTATCGGAAGGATTTCGTTTTTTTTTCTTTCTGCGTTTGTACTGAGTGGATTGTGAAGTTCTGATTCGTTGAAAATATTAAAAGATTTTTGACGTTCGAATAATATTGCATTCTATGAGTAATTTCATAATTGTCAATAGGTTTGAACATTTTTTTCTTTTCGTCTCTAGCATGTACACTTGGACATTATGTAACACTTGTTTTGATTTTACTAGAAAGTATGTAGACTTTGATTCTCCAATGTTTATATGATATTTGTTACGTGTTTATCAAACTGGTTCATTGGTTACTGTCTATAAAATTTGTTGGAATTAAATCCAAACAAACATTAGTCATCATGCAACACGAAAACTTATTTATCTAGACCGAGCTTCATTGCATTTATTTGGAATATTCCAAGCTTATTACATGTTACAAATCACCGATGAATAACTAACTAGTCACTATTAAAAAATTTTAATATATGAACCACTAATATTTAAGTATTCAAAAATATTTATGTTCAAAGTTTTTCTCCAAAACTTGCTTAAACTAATAATGTTACCAGAACTGTGTCTCTAATTCCATTCTACAATAGCGACCACATGTATACATTACATATCTACATATCTATCATTTAACCGCATCACATAATGCACGCTCTACGCGAATTTCTGCCTATCCAAGCACATTCCACCTCTGACGTCACTCAACAGCTCAAAAAAGCACGGGAATGAAAATGTATATCAGTGGAAAACGATCATCAAGGTGATGATGCGCGCGCTGTTTTTTATCTCTCTCCAGAGAGAAAGAGAGAAAGAGAGAGAGAGAGAGCGAAAGAGAGATCAGCTGTAGCTGGAGCCGATTGTCAATCATAGGAGAAGAAGCGGCGATTGATTTTCAAAACAGATGCGCGTCATGAATATTGATAATCGGCTGACGCTGGTGTTATGCAGTGGCTGGTTTACGAGTGAGTTTGCGAAAATTGATTGATAATCGTTTGTACGCTGCGAGATGTACGTAACGATGAGCGGTCGTAAACGTACATGATGCCTTATTTGTCAGGGGAAGAGCTTGTTCAGCGTTTATTACAATTGTTATGAATTGCCGATGACTGTAACAAATTTAATTATGTTTTGATAATTTTTCTTTGTCATCGATAATTTTTTGCATGCAATTGTCCATGAAAATATTACTTGAATGCTGATATATGAACATATATGAAGCATACATGAAAATATTTGAAATATATGATTTTATATAAGCATGCATACATGAGCATATGTGAGCATTGTATGCGACATGAAATCTCAAGATTTTTCATTGCTCACAATTACATAATCACATATAATCATACATACTTATATAAACTTAAAATACTACCACTTAGTATATAACCGTAGTATATAACCATACCGTAGTATATAACCATCTACAATTATACATATTAGACTCAAGTTCGATACCACCCTCAACAAACAATAATTACAGAATGTAACCATCACAATCCCACAAAAGTATCACTAAATCCTCAAAAAATCCATCATTGTCACAGTTAATCGTAATCCCGTTCTCCTAACTCCGCGATTACGTTTACTCTTTCGTAACTCAATTCATCCCGCAATCTTCGATATCGCTTCGCAGCCTGAGCACAAAATCGATGCGCATCACGAATGCATAATCAATCCGGGACTCGATAACTCCCGAGATAGAACGACATAGCGCGATTTTACGCCTCTATATACAGTCCCTCGAGTTCTCTCAGTCTCCTCGAATCGTAAATATAGAAAGAGCAGCGGTTCTCGAGGCATCCCTCTTATATATATACCTATATTATACACGAATACGCTTGCGGGGTAAGATCGATGAGCGAGCGAGTTGGCAGTTGTGGCGGTGGCGCGAGTATAGTATAGGGGTTGTATATGCTCGATGGTGCGACGAACCCGCCGCGCTACCCCCCTTGACAGCGATGACGGCGACGACGACGACGAAGACTTGACGTATAGCTTCGTAGAAGGAAGGAAGGCAGAGTAAGTGTGTATGTGTGTTAGTAAGTGTGCTTATAAGAAAGCGCAAGATTCTGCTTTAAGGAATTGTGAGCTTGCATAATGCTTGCGGGTGTGCGTACGTGCGTACATGCGTGCGTGTGTGTGTGTGTGTGTGTGTGTGTGTGTGTGTGTGTTTAAGTGTTGATAGTGTACGATTCTGTTAATAAGCATTGTGAATTGCAAAAACTCAAGTTTATCTATTTCTGTAGATGTATGTGTGTATATGTGTATATATTATGTGTGTGTATGTATATATATATATATATATATATATAACACACAAAACATACACACTCACGCACACACGCACTCTCATATATATATATATATATATAAATTCACCATTCCTATACTTGCAAGCTCACAAAATCATACGCTCTCCTATAATTAAAATATAACAGACACACACAAACACACTTCATACGCGTGTGTGTTATATTTTAATTATAGTAGAGCGTATGATTTTGTGAGCTTGAATTAAAATATATCAAACACACACAAATACACTTCACACGTGTGTGTGTTATATTTTAATTATAGTAGAGCGTATGATTTTGTGAGCTTGAATTAAAATATAACAAACACACACAAACACACTTCACACGTGTGTGTGTTATATTTTAATTATAGGAGAGCGTATGATTTTGTGAGCTTGAATTAAAATATAACACACACACACAAACACACTTCACACGTGTGTGTGTTATATTTTAATTATAGGAGAGCGTATGATTTTGTGAGCTTGCAAGTATACGTGTTGGCGAGAATGTGTGCTAGTAAGACTGCTTATAAAAGATGATGTTGTTCAGTTCATAAGTATTAAGAGCTCTCATATATGAAAGTATACGCATCGTCTCATCATGAATTCAAAGAAATTTCTCTACATACGTTTACACAGATTAAGGTGATGCTAAACCCTCTTGTCACCGTAAAATACGGGGAACCACATTTTTCATTCAATATTTAATTTTGGAAAAATACCTCTATGATAAGTTGTTGTTTTTGACTAGGACAATAACGTTCCATAGAGATATTTACTCAAAATAATCATGGCTTTAGTATCATCACCTTAATTCATTCCTACATATCAGTTGATTAGTTCCTGTCAATACACTCCTAGAAATAAAGCATTATTGTTTTTATCCACCAATGACCATACCCATGTGTGTTATCGTGCATCTACATAAGTGACCATGTAGTGCGCTGCATTCGCGCACGATGGATTCCACGAAAGCAGCGATAGAAAAGCACCGCCAAAGACAACTATATCAATAGCGGTAGAAAGCAAGCTCGCGAGAAAAAGAAAGTTGTTGGCCTGCACAACACGCGACGATGAGAAAGAGCCTGTATAGAGGTCTCGAGGGAGGAGGAATCGACTAATACGCGGGGCTCTGGCGCGTCATGAATTGTTCAGAGCCGCTGCGGGGTCGCTGCACGACTGACCAGTCGATACAATATCTTTCTTTCTCCGCTGCTGCTGCTGGAATGCGCGCAGCGTGTTTGGTCTTCGCGACGCGAGCTCGGCTTTCTGCGCCGACGGGCCCCTGCTCGCACGCGATAAGTGGGTTATGTACGCGTGTGTAGAGGGAAGCGACAGAGGTAGGGAGAGATTAGAGGGGGTTGTGTCCGGTTGCTGCGTCGTTTGATCTCGAGCGCGCCGCTGGCTTTGCTGGGGATAAACGGATAGCGAGTGCTGCGGACTTTGTATGATATTGCACGAGGCTGGTGGAAGATGATGCAATCATGCTGGCTTGGATGAAATACTTTTTGGATGGATTGATTTTAGATGTTGGTGGTGAATTTATTTAAGATTTTATGTAAATTTGTTTTATTATGCCTATAAATGCATTTACAAAAGTTTTACTGTTCATAATAATAGACGTAAGTGTGAGACAGTGAATTTTCGCTATTCCACGTTTAGTAAGAGCGCAAGAATTAAAAGAAAACATGTTTTTCGATCATTTTCGGTTTCTTTGTGAAAGGGTAAAGAGAAGTAATAAAGTCATCAAAATAGTAATATATGTTTCTCGTGTTATAGAACATAATAGATAAAATAATTAACCTTGCGCACTGTGATATAACGCATAATATTCCTTATTCTTCCCACCCATACTGACGCCTTAAGCAAAAATCTTCGTAACTTCAAAAAATACAAAAATGAAATTTATGGGTTATTATAATTGCTTTTTATGGTATCTTTAATAATGAAATAGAAGAAAAGGTAAAAGTGCAATATTTTGTGTTAAAACGTGATATTTAAAGTTACGGTTGTCCTTATATTATCATTTTCTTAAGTAAAAACGCCATAAAGGTGCTTTTATAATCAAGAAAGACGTAATTTTTGTGTAATTACGACTTTTTGGTTAGAAACAATTGAAGTTTACAGCCTCTTGCTTATGAAAAAGCAATGATTTTGTAAGCGACTTTTTAATGTATTTTCTATTAGAATAATACCAATTAAATAAAATAAAATGTGGGTTTAACCTTATAGAATTATTGGCTATTAAATTACTTATTTATAAGTATTAAAATTAATAAAAATATTCATTTTTATTGTATATTACGGCCTTCTTGCTTACGGTTTCGCTCTAATGCGATAACGAAAATGCCGTAACTAACATTTCTTCACATCGTGTAGAAAATAAAAAAGTTATAAAGAAACGAACTTATTCTGGTAAAATATATTATTTTATTGTAAAAAGGCAAGCTTTCAAACTTCACACCTAAATTGCGTCGAATGTGATACTTGAAGTTACGGAAGTTTTTGCTTAAGGTAGCAGTATACTACATAACGTTTACAGGTCAAAATCAAAGCCCATCGATAATTTGTTACGGGGAAATCCCGAAGCCACCTTAATATATATTTCTTCTATTGTTTGGCTACTTATCTGCTTATCGAGAGGAAGCAGCATTTCCACGAGTGTATCACGATAATCGTATATCTGCCGCTAGCGCATTGGCATTTCGATTGCGAAACGCGCCTTTCATTTTTCTCCTTTTCCGCGTAAAAATCGCGAGTGCCTTTTATCAATGAATTCCATATTTATATGATGAAACCTCATCGTGCATTGTATACCGCATAGTGAAAAGTCACTTAAGTATGTACAGTGTACACAGGAAAGTGGTGCAATGCGCGTTTACGCAGAATTCGTCGGTGGAGCGTAATTTACAAAATTACTGCAATCGAACTGTGATTCCCATGAATTTCCAGGCTCAATATCACGTGATTATCAAAGTGCTACTGCACTACCTTTTTCACAGGATTACACAATCGATATTCCGATGTAGGGTAAACTACCCAATAGATAATATCGTTTGTTTAAAACAATTTTACACTTATAGAATGTAGGAAACGTCAATTTATCAGTAACAAAACATTAAATGTGTTAGAAGTTTTTGTTTAATTAGAAATTACAAAAATTGTGCGAAGAGCACGTATATCCCAGTAGATAGACGATTGACAATGTCCATTTACTTTGTTAGTCTATCTATTGGGTTTTTAGGTTATACATAGCGAAGACCCAATAGATAGACGATATTTTTGAAGATACTTTATTGCATATAAAACGAACATTTCATTCATAAATATCATATTAAATGCAATCGTAACAAACTTTTATGCAATTAAAATTTGAAATTTACTTGAAAAATCATTAGTTTCGTAGACATAATAATATTTATAAACCGTCTATCTACTGGGCAGACTACCCTATATGAAGTGTCTTATCGAGCAAATCATCTTCGCACACATATTTAACTCACGATTGTTGCGGTACCGAACATCCCTTCCTCGCTCGCAAAACAAACAATAAACACAGATTTTTGCAGCGAAAAAGCATCTCCCGTATCTCCGCCTATAAATAAGCGAGTTCGATGATCCTTCAATTCTTCGTACGAGTATATCACACGTATCGACGAGTCCCATCTTCAAACATTAGAACTCCTACTCGAGTTTACTGACCCTAAGGACGAAGTTTATACGCTGCAGTCAGGCCTCAATTATCCATTGTCGCGTCACGTTTGAGATCATGCAAATGAAAGAGAGCGCAGGAAATAAAACGCACATCATCGCATCGAATCGCGCGCTCAGATAAGATTATCGGCACGAGCTTCTCACCTTACGCGCGAATGTATAATTGAATGCACTCCCTCTCTCTCTTTTTCTTCTCTTCGGCCGTCTGCGCGCGAGTTTTTCCGCGATTGCGATCTGCGCCGCCATGATGAGGAGTCCGAGTGGTATGCAAGTCTTTATCGGCTGCGCGGCGTCGTTTTTTTATGAGGAAGAGCGTCGTGTGTCTCTTTTGTGTTTATAAATATTGCATCGAGGATTGGAAAGTAACGAGAGGTGGTGAGTATTGTGATTGGTTCGAGAATGAGGGGTTAGAATTATAAATGTGTAAAGGAGTTTCAAGTGATAATACGGTCATTTTTTAATTTTTCTTAAATCAGATCGTGGCTGAAGTTAATTGATCGTTCTTAATGTAAGAAATACAGATACTAATGTGTTTTGAGCATATTTTAATATTTAGTAAAATCACTTAATAAGTATTTGGATTTTTTCTAAAAATTAACATAATTTAACAAAATCAAACAAATATATAATTAAAATGAAGGCCTAAAGTTAACTCATACTTTTATGGCTTACGTTAAAGTGAGACTTGCTTATAATTGCAAAAAAGTTAATCAATTATTATTCAACTAGTCGATTTTAAGAAAAATTCAAGTTTTGAAACAGATAATTATTCCGCAACGAGTGATTTAAGCTTTTTTAATACACAGAATTTTTTTCTTATTGTAAAATTTTAATTACGAAAAAATATAGTTACAGTTCAAATAAAACGTTATCAAATATCAAGAGCAATCACTATATTGCTATCCTTAGAGAGCCCATAAAATAAGTAGAAACAGTCACGATGATCAGACGCAATTTCCAGTATATCTTACAAACTCTAAAATCCCGCAAATTTGTTTACCCGTAAACATTTCGAAAAATGCAAACACCCATTTTCGGGTTACCGAAACGAAGATTTACCACAACGACTAAAAATCTCGGGGCGAATATACGATCGACGTCATTCTCCCAAGCAACGGACGTAAAAATATGTATTTCCCAGCGGCAGAACGAGCGAATTCAAAACGGACAACCGCCGCCGGAACATCAAAAGTTGTACAGCTGCGTTTGTTAAAAAGCGCGCGCGCGCGCGAACAAAACAGATATAAATCCTGCAAGCGCGAGCGCGTGCGTGCGTTGTGCATCTTGGAAGCTCGAAATTCGAAAAATGCCGAGAAGTTGCGCGCGGTATAGTAGTCGTCGATAACACGGAGCAAACAAATTCGCAAGGAGCTTTTCTGGGAACTAGCTTTGTTGGGAAAGTAATTCGACTGCTGACCAATTTTTCAATTTTGCACGAATAACAACTTTGTAATCTTCTGTTCTGTTGATCGCTCGTGATGTTACGTTATGAGGGAGTCACATTTATAGTCTCGAGCTATATTACCAATGTATGCCTTGTCTAATATTAAACAGTATTTAAATACGGTTTTTACTTCAGTATTAATTATTTTTATTTCTATGACGATCAAACGACATATTATTATATATTTAATCATCTTAATGCATGAATTATTATTTATGATGATGATGATAATGGCTATCAAATACATAAATTACGCAGTTAAACCCCCTTGTTATCGTCAAATACTGGGTGGACTTTTATCATTAAATATTTAAGTTATACCTGTGATGTGAAAATACCGATATATTTTCAACATCGCTCATTCTCACTCTCTGGTAGATATCAATCTAATTCACAGCTACTAATCGACCATTAATACGAATGATTTTGACCATAAATCTTATGTCAAACAATCCAAATTTTGATTGTTATTAAGATCATCATCGATAAAAAAATCAATGTCCCAAATCCGTCCGAAGCCAACTCAGCGCCCCAAAAAACACAGCACTAAAATCCCCGTTACAATTCCTTACCGCATCCACGAAAAAGAGAGCGCGCAAAAAGTGCGCACATCTCGCGCGACCCCTCGCGCGCCGTAAAAGCAACAGCGCACCAAGAACCGAATAAGAAAATCGAGAGACAGAATTAAGGAAGCCCTCGCATTGTTCGCAACGTACATCCCAACGCACACAGAGACACACACGTGTACACACGTACATAACACACCCTCCCAGCTCGTTGCATTCGTGCTCTCCGGGGTGTAACAATCCTCCATTATTGAGAGTCCTGTTTACAAATTGAACCCGCTGCACCGCGCCGATCTCACCCACACACAGCCCTACCAACTGCTGCACCGCTCGTGTGCAGTTCTCGCAAGTTTTCGGGCGCCACGGCCAAACTTTATTCCGCTGACTTGCTTGCGCTCCGCTCCTCGGTGTTTTGTCCGCGAGCGAGCGGCCATCGAACCCCGAAAAGAAAGCCTCGCCTCGCGTATAACTCGAGCCCGGCATTTTCGCGAGACTAGTGTGTCTGTGTGTGTGTGTGTGTGGGCGAGTTATCGATGGGAGTTCGCGGAGGTGCTGCCGCGCCGGGATTTTTCGATGGAGGGACTCCCGCGAGTGGCGCGAGTCTCGAGAATGCGGAGGTGAGATTTATGGGTGTTTTGTTTGTCGGGAGAAGTGGTGGAGAGTGGTGGTTCTTAAGATGGGAAAGGCTGCTTGGGTGCATGCTTAATAGAGTGGCGAAGGGATTGTTAAGGGTGGAGTTTGCAAGGGAGTTGCTTTTTCAGTTGGCGGGGATGCGAAGTGGAGATGCATTTGATTATTCGATGTTCTCAATGTTGTGTAAGAGTGAAGCCGATGGTAACAGACTCTACATTTCACTCTGAGGCTATTCTGATCGAATACAGGATGTGAATAATGCAGAATTAACGTTAACTATTGTTGTTATTATTGCAACTATTTCAAAGATTTTAGAATCAGTAGAGATATTGACGGAAATATATTTGAAAAATCGTTATTAATTGGAATAACAATTAAGACACATTTGTATATAATTATTAAGCATTTCTCAAGATGTACGTTTTTTGAAAAAGGTATATAATAATAAAATGTTATTGGTTTTCTTTGTAACATTATATTTAATCTGTAACTGTATTGTAATTTATGCATTTGTTATTTAAATATACTTTTTGGAGTGAAAAGCAATAAAGCAAATATTCTAATAGCTATTGCACACTTTAAAAATAAATATGCAACTAACGTTCAAGTATATATAACAAAACGAGTTTTAAAAGTAATTGCATCGGTTGTTGATCAATACCTGCACATAAAATGCCTAAGAACATTTTATCCAATAAAAAGCTTTCGTATAAACGCCTGACAAAAACGTTATCCCCGCAATCAACATCGAACAAGCAAAAAAATGAAAACGAAAACCTCCCATATAAAGTATCATCTGTCAATTGCATCCATACACACTTGTGCGGCGCGCACAATAATCCAAACGAATTCACGCGCTTTCCCAATCCAATTCACTTATTCCATTTCGCAGTGTGCTCCCTCGCTCGTATAAAACACCTTTTTTTTCCCCCATCCGTCCCTCCCTATAACTTCGAATCAAGCTGCCGCCGCCTCGTGGCTTGATTGAGCCCCTTTCATCGCGCGAATTTCGACCTTTCCCGACTTTTTCTTTGGCCATAATCAAAACGCACGAGTACACACAATAAACGCCGGTAGACACTTGCTCTCGAACCCTCTTCTCTCAATTTTCTCCGATTGAATGTACGTATCCCCTTGTAATTATCCGACGTACTCGCGGGCCCGTAATTAAGCGACAAAAGTGCCTCATTACGAGAGGGGAATGCGGTAGCAGCGACGGAGTGCATTAACGACTAACGAGTCGCGGTTTACATTGAGAGCAAGAGAGAGAGCGCAACGAGCGCAGAGTGAATACGTATTGTGCGCACGGGAGTGTATATGCAATATCAATCATCGTTGGCGGTAGTGCCGTTGTGATTTTTGCCTTTTTCTCTTTTTTTTGCGTCGGTGCACGCGGCATGTGTAGGCTAATCGTTATTTTATCGCGGGGGGAGCTGCAGACGAGTGCTTCGGTTGATACGAGGCGCTTCTCTTTTTGCGTGCGCTCTGGTTTGAAGGATCACTTGAACAGTTATACTTGTACTTCCTTATGGCGGAGTGGATGTGCTTTTCTTAGCGTTTTTAAAGTTACGTGTATGTGACATTTTGTGATTATGGACTTTTATTGTAAGCCAATGAAAGGTTATCCGTGTATGGGTATTTTCTGTCTAAAATGTAATTTTATGTAGTAGCTTAATTTTTAAAAAAGCTAGCTTAAAGTGCTTTTTTTCAAATTTACGTTTAAAATGAAAAATACTCATATATATTGTAGATATATTATGTTAATTTTTTACCTCATTTATTTATCACAGTTTTATATCAATGAGTAACGATAATTGTTTTATTTTGTATTAAGTGACGAATGTTTGTACCTGCCATTTTAGAATCTGTATCGTTCACTGAGTAATAAAGTTTCCTGTATTTGATATGTGAACTTCTTTTCCTCGTAGATTTTTAACAATTGCGGTAATCGTAATTTTATCGCTCACATACAAGTGCTCACCGATAAGTAATTTCATTATCAAGAAAGTAAAATGCTAAAAATATTTTCCTTCGGGAAAAAATGCACTTATCATGCTTATTTTAATTAGTATGCAATTTTGATTAACTACAAAATAAATATCCATAATCTAAGATATTCGTATTTTGTGAACTTGGTGCATTACGAAAATTAATTATAGCTATAACCGAAACAAATATTTGCAATATTTACACGATATTTAATAATAAAAATGAAATAATAATTAAACTATATGTTTCTCTATCAAGAAATAAAAACTTTTCTTGCCTATAGCGGGGAAAAAGGATTTGAATTGTTACCTACCCGTAGGTAAAATACCCAGAAAAATTGCCAAATCGATTTGTCTAAACTAACGGAAATAAACACTTCTAATCTATTATGTATAATAGATAATAACCTTTAAGTAATTTCACTTCGATATTACCTTACAAGGACTGTGAGAACTTTATTAAAAAAAAAGTATTATAAAATGTTAACACATTCATCAAATGAAGGCCCAATATTATAATAACATAAACAATAAAACAATAAAGAAAAATCATAAAATTCACCGTATTACTTTCGACGCTACATCATCTTCCAACTCCCTCATCAACCTCCTCCCATTAGTCCTAAATATCGCGAGCCTTCGTTTCGCATTCCCCTTACTGTCGATCGATTGGCCGATCGCATCGATAAAAGCCGATCCTTATCTCAGTCTCTCTCGTATCTCGTCGCGGCTGCGTGACGTCAATGTGCGGGATGGGGGTCCGTCCTGTCCGTGATCCATCGGTGCGCGCATGCGCGCTCGATGTAAACAGGCCCGCAGATCTATTAATCGAGCGTTGCGCGTCCTTTCATACGCGCGTGCGCGGCCTTCGATGTGAATTTACGCGCGATCCTCGTTTGGAGGATTTTTCACTTTTCTTTTGTTAGGGAGATGCCGGGGATTTATACGAGATGGAGTCGGGAGAAAAGGAGGAGCTTTTGACCCCTATGGTAGTTACTTAGAGGGCGATGGGAGAGAGTGACATTGCGCGGGGAGAAAAGTTATGTGGATCGTTGGAAATAAATTAACGGTTATTTTTGTTGGATGGCTTATAGGTGGATCGTGAAGTATGTGACAGTGAGTTGAATGAAATTTATAAGAGGATAAGAAAATGATTGTATGCTTTAAAATATAAATTAATAGAAAGTATAGTTTTTGTACTGACGCTGAAATTGAGCGAGTGAAATGAGGCATTCAATTTCTTTGAATCAAAGTTCAACCAAAGCTTTCTTCAAGAAAATTCTCATTCTATTTGAGTGATTAATAATTCATTTGGAATTGGAGTGGAATTTATCTCTTTGTATTATTTTGAAAATCTATTCGAAATTTAGTAATTAATTTCTCTACGAGAGACAAAATTCACTAGAAGAAAGATTTATTATATTTTGACTTAAAAAGACTGAATATTTCATTATCTTAAATGATAGTCTGCAAAATTCCGCTTTTCCACCGCAATCTTAACCAAAAATTTAAGTTAACATTAAAATCAACTTCTTCCTTATCAGCAAACAAGAGTCACTCGAGTATACAACCCTTCGCTCGCTTACAACAACCGAATCATCATTTCTAGAACATTGGTAAAAGTGAAAGCCTCGCAATGCAAGAAACACAGAGGGAAAAAGAAACGAGATGGAACAAAAGCCAGCGTCTCGTTATTGTTACGCGCGATTTATGCCCCTCTCGCACCGCTAGTCCTTCACTTCGCAACCAAACGAGCGAAAGATCGTCGCGGCGCCTATAAATTCATTCGCAGGATTTGAGGATCCGTAAATCACTTGGCCGCGGGCAGCTCTTCCTTTCCTCTTTTCTTTTCGGCCGAGGAGCGATGTCTCGCCTTTAATTGGGATTTAGGGATCTCTTTCTCTCTTGTCTCTCTCGTGGTCCTGGGCCTCGCCTTGTGTCATATAAGGAGGAGCGCGGCTGTGGGCTGCGTACAAGCAGCGAGATTCGAACGACGACGCGAATGATGTTTTCATTAAGAAGAATGTTGCCGCGATGGTCATTAAGTTGCTCGGGGAGAGAGGATTTTCGTTGGACTTCTTCCTTTTTGCCGGAGAGCAGGCTAGTGACGATGATATAGTTTGTTAAGCTATCCTAGCACGAGGTTGTAAAGCTAGTTCGAGAAGAAGGCCGTATAGAAGATATATTGACGCTGGTTTGGTCTATTGCCGCGATAAAATTCGAGGGAGAATGTTTTTCTCATTTTTTATTGCACGAGGGAAAATTTTGCAGCGATAGCTTCGGATTCCGCTATATATCAAATATATAACAGATGGTTTGACTATAATATTTACTACGTATAGTGCATGGTATAAATATTTTTCTCAAACTGTAGATAACCGTTTTAATTATTAATCTTATATACTTTTATTATTCTTGAGCAATAAAATTACCATTCCATAATGAGCTAGCAGTACAAGACTCTAAAAGAAAACAAATAAGTGCTAATAAGTGATAAACTATCCTAGTGTCATCGACAGTCACCAATCTCATATAAAACTCGTTTCTTAAAAAAATCATCACTCTTCAATAAAGTGAAAAATTCTACATGTTATATATGTATACATTAAAACACTTAAACACGATAGATTTTTATAATATGTAGATAATTTCCGAATCCGTGTCTAATTAAATAACGACAGGAGGAAATTTAGAAAATCGTAAAATTTATTTACTAACCAAAAATTGAATCAATCACCTATTTGGATTGTCACAAGAAACAAGACACACCCATAAAAATAAAAATAAGGAAGATGTTGTAGAAACTAACTGCAAAAAAGTACTACTTTTATATTGATTTCTGCAACAAAATTCAATATTAATGATTAATAGATATAAAAAATTTTGATATATAAAATGATTTTAAAATTAAGTAAAACAAGTTTTTCACACAAGTAAAACAAGATACAAACTGGAGAAAAAGAAAGAGAAAACGCTCGTGTAAGTAGCTTGTACGTAACTAAGCAAGAAAAAATGATATCTGCAGAGCAAAAAATCCAAATTCAAAGCAAAGCAACAAACGCGGCTGTAGCCCTCCCACGCGTAACACGTGTATAATTCTCGCATAATCCGAAGCGAAGTCTCGCGAGTCAGTCAGTCGGTCGGTATACGTACATACAGCATCGCTTGTCGCCGCGCCATCCTATACCAGTTCTCTCTCTCTCTCCTTCTCTCTCTCTCCTCGCGGGAGTGCATTCGCCGCGCGCGAGCGGCTGATTGACTTTTTAATTGAACCGGCGTATACTCGGCAATTATCCGGCTTCTCTCTCCTCTCCTCGCAAGCTCTATTCCGCGCACGCCGCGCGTTGCAGCACTTTTTTGCAATTTGCGTTTCGAGTTCGCTGCGGCGTCGCCGCCTTGAGCTCGAGCGACCGTAAAGCAGGATGACCGTTTCGTTGTGGCCGAGCTTATAGCGCGATGTACAAGTCGCGTGGGGATAAAGGATCGCGATGGTGTTGTCGTTGGGACTTTTTGGGGAATACAGGCTGTTGGATGTTAAATAATAGCACCCTTATGAAAATGATTCGTCGCAGTTGTGCAAGAGTTGTCGGGAGTAAGAGTTCTAATTTTAGTTTCAATTTGTCATGGCTATCAGGTCTTGTCCAAATTTTGTGAGCATTTGAATTTGTTGAGTTTGGAAAATTTCTTCGGAATTAGTTACTATTTAGTGGTTTTATTCAACTAGCTTTTAACTTTTGTTTCAATCTGACAAATATGGCGTTCAGAATTTTATGAATTTTAACATTGCAATTAATACTTGAATGTACTATTTTTTAATTGCATAGTTTAAAATAGATTAATAATGACATGTTTTACAAACAGAATTTTACAAACTAAATTTCGTTAATGGACATATTCCGTTGTGGTTTTGAACACTTCAAATAATTATGACTAATTCTGAAGAAATTTTACAAACATTTAAGAATTTTTTCATTACTTACAAAACATTTCTTATTTAGAAATTTAGACAAAACATAACAAATCTGCTGAATTGTAACATAAGTCAGTATTAATAACTCAATTCACTTTAATCAGGGACGTTTCAAAACTCTTGGTTTGGACTTTCTTTTGTGTTTAAGAACATAAGCACCTCCGTTTTTAATTGCCGTATTAATTTTTGATCCATAATAAAACTTTTACGAATTTAATGTTCATCATATTTTACTGTTATAGCTGAGGAATGCATGCTCAGCACGTTATAAAATATAGGATAAGCAAAGCCGTTCTTAGTGGCCTCGATTCGTCACGAACTTTTATTTAAAATTAATGATACGTTTATTTTAATTAGAACACTTTTTGGAACAAATACCCGAAAAATAAAACAATCAAATTACTTAAAGAGTAAGTATGTAAGTCCAATTTTTTGCAGCAATTAAATAAAATCTTTTCCATTGACAACGTATTCTTGAAAACTAAGCACAAATATTGTTTAAGTGTAATAATATTATAATTAATTCTTATTTTAATTGTGTTAATTCCTTATTATGCTATATGCTTACAGTCACGCCATTAAAGTTTTTTTTATACACAGCTCGCATGCGCTATTCTCTTCCTTTTAGGAGTATTACTACTGCATCGCAAAATTCTCACAACTTGCTCAAAAGTAAACGAAACAATTCAAACAAAAATTTGTGTAACTTCTTCTATATTTTGTATTATTATTTATTACCTTTTTTATACTTGTAGGTTTCATGTACCTTGAACAGAAATCAATATCTAGGTACTCATGAGAAAGAATTCAAAAGTAAAGGGGTTGAAATTTTATTCTCATGTCATTCTCTTTGTCAATAAGCACAAGTTCTACCTAGTGTACTGATACGAGCGATTAAAAAAAGAGTCCACAAACCAACTAGAAAAACCTCGCGCTCAGCAGCTACATTTAATTGCCGCGCGTTCGGCTTATCTCCGCGGCATTAATAATAAATTAATTACAGCCTCTAATCGGCTTATAACTCACGGCTAATACACACCACCGGCTCGGTATACACCGCGCACGCGGCTACTTAATGACTGACAGTTGGCAGTTTCTTGTTTACGTTTTCATTTTCATTTTCATTTTCTTGCGCATAATGCAATCAGTGATGAGATTATCGTTACGCGCGTGTAACGACAAAATGTTGATTTTGTTGATCGAGATCTCCGATCGGATCGCTTCGATACGAGAGTAGAAGAGCGGTAAGTAGATGCCGCGGGCGCGCGCGTCTAGTTTTACGATGCGCGAACGTCAGCTGATTGCTATAGGTACAGAGGCTTCGATCGGAATGAGGATCTGATTATTAAACGAGATGATGATTTATTGGGACCTTTTTTTGGGATTGTTTATATTTAGTATGAGAGTGTACGAAAACATGGCAGTTCATTTATATGTGTACGGAAAAAGAGGAGAATTTTTATGGAGTACTTTTTTGTAAGACGGAAGTACCGTGATAATTGGTTTACGTGTAATTATGAATGTAGTTTTTTTTAGTCGAACCGCGGTCTTTTCATTATACAAAATATTGTACTTTCACTACCGAGGTTAGTAAATACAAACTACACAAGGTTATTTAATTGCTTGATAGAAGAAAACACATTTAACTTACGTAAAAAGATCTTGTAAAAAAATTGTTTATGTATTTTATCACATTTGTAAAACGCGATAACCTTTATGAAATACATATTGAAACCAAGTGAAAAAAATTCCTGAGGATAATGGGACTGTTATCATTATCTAGAAATAAAAAAGAAGAGAAGTAGACGAAGTATAATTTAGCTGTTTTTATTGTTCTTGGAAAGGTATAGCACCGACGCTGCCGGATCATTAAATCTTCCGAAAGCTAAGGGTTCGGAAAAAGGTTATTTATTGGGCAGATGAAGCTATTTTCGATTATGCCCGAGGCTAAAAAGCAGCACCGCACAGAACCGACTCCTTATGACCTTATTAAATCGTCGCTAGTTGAAAATAATGATTTATCCGGTCTAGCAAATGAATCACTCAATATTTCAAAATTCAAACCTTTAATTGAAAACTGTTTACACTCGTAAAAATTTCTTCTACCCAATCATTTTCTCAAAAGATCGCGTTACTTAGCAACGATAAAAAAAAATGAGATAACTCAGTCAATGAAACACTCAAGCGTGCAAAAAAATCCACCGATTACCGCCAAAAGGAAAAACGCTACGCAATTTATCGCAATCATTGATACTCGCGAACTGTAGCGAAATTTGTTTACGCGCCATTCCGGCCCTTATCTTCCGTATTCGCTGTCCTCCTCGCGCTGAGCTATTGACCGCCAACCAAAAATCCATCCTATACGACGCTCTTATCTAAAGTCGCGTAAGTGCGATAATTGCGTCCGCGCTTTTTAGGTCAGTAAGTCACGAGACGGCGCAATTTTCTCGAAAATTCCCGAGACTCCGTCGCGCGGGGAAAAATCCCGAGAAATCCTCACCGATGAAACTTCGCTCGCGCAGCTTTATCTTCGGTGTGTATATTTGCATCGGCGAGAGGTGCGACGGTGAATTCGTCGGTTTTCTGTGGGCGTTGCGTCGCACGTGCGCGAGACTCGAGCTCCTCTGCGGTCTTGGAAATTTCGAGGCACGTGCGACGGAGAGTCACGTGTGTAGATTATATATACACTTTTTAACGAGCGCTGCGAAGCTTGCTCAAAGTTGCGGACTGATATGCGGCGGTGTTTGGTTTTGTCGCTGCGGGATTTTCGTTAATTTTTTGCGTATACACGGAAAATGAGGATAGTTTCGAGTGTGTTTGATGGATTATGGGGTGTGAAGAGTTTTCTAGTACTGTACTACATGCAGCTTCGAAGAAACAGAATACAAATTTTATTCAGTTTACTCGTTTAATTTTGTTAGTAAATGATTTGTAATTTAAACGAAAGCAAATGATATACCGACGCTTTTTATACGAATGCCATGCAAAATTAAGCACATTTCACATTTTTAAATAAAAGCTGAGTTAATTGCTTATTTATAATTTTGTAAATATGTTTAATTTATCCAAATGTTTTACTTTTATGTATTTTATTTATTATTTTTTGGTTATTTATTTCAAATTTGTATACTAAAATGAAACGTGCTAATCTGCTTAATCAAGGAGCATTAAAACAAAAAAATAAATTTTTTCTTGTAATATATGATACCTGTCTATAAAAAACTTCTTTTGACAAGAGACCATGTCGAGTTTGTTGTTTTTAAATAGTTATTCTTTACGCTACGACTTTTATGATCTTTATCTATAGTGCAGAAGATCTTGTTGTAATGAATACTACTTCTTGAGAATAAACTTTTTGTAACATTAACAAAAAATTAATTAGTCTTTTGAAACTCTTATTTTTATCTAAGATTTTTAGCATATGTAAATACGTATAGAAGTAGTTTTGACATTGCTAACATAAAAACTAATCAAATGGTTCTAAACAATCTCAAAAAGTCGATGGTTACAATACTGATAAAAGTAAAAAATAACTGTGACTAAAAAGTATTAAATTTTTTAAATCAATTTTCAGCTACAGTACGTAAAATATTAAAAATTATAAATTAACCAAACTTATGTTTAAATATTGACGCTTCAAAATTATCAATAGAATCACTTTACTTAACATTACAATAAAATAACAAATCTTTTCAAAAATTGTGACTTAATCATTGCCGACAATCCCTTTTTTCTCATCGTACTTTCGTAGATCCGCCATCAAATTTCTCGAGCACTTTCAAAAAGATCCCCTGCACCGTCAAGCGAACGCAAAATCCAGCCATCCGCAGCATCGCCGCCATATCCCAGAACGAGAAAAAAAAAAGAACGAGAGGGTGGCAGCAGCCACGTCGCGCATATGCCGCGTCGCGTGTCGCGCATCTTGGACACTTGCCGCGGCGCCGCCGCCGCTGCGAAGCGACGTTAAAAGTGCAATAGCCCGCCGCCGTCGCGCGCTCAACGACCGTCACATCGCAAGGCCTCTTGGCTCGCGATTTCGCGCGGCACGGCTGATAAAGCCGACGAATGGTGGAGGACTCGCGATGCAACTTTTTTTTTGTTTAGCGTGGCTAGTTTTTGCAATGCTTTTTACGGGCTGCGAGCTCGGGGAGTTTGCGAGAGGAAAACGGTGTGTTTAGGAATGTGACTTGTGTTGAGATGTTTATTATTTTCTCGGAAGTTCGAATATTGTGAGTTTTCTTTCAATTTGATCAGTATTAACGATTGTGACTCAGACGATTTCTCACAAAATCTTATGAAATCTTAACGAATTTTTTATCGAGTAACTTGAAATATGTCAGAATTATTCTCAATTTCCGAGATTTAGTTAGAAGTGCTTAGAAATTTTTAAGATTTTTCCGAATTTCTTAGAATTTTACATAAGTTCTTAGAATGACTCAGACTTTTTTAAATTTCTTAGAATTTCTTAATCTGTCTTATAATTTCTCATAAGTTCTTAGAATTTTTTAGAATTTCTTAGATTTTCTTAGATTTTCTTAGATTTTCCTAGACTTTCTTAGATTTTCTTAGATTTTCTTAGATTTTCTTAGATTTTCATAGAATTTCTTAGAATTTCTTAGACTATCTTAGGTTGTTTTGAAATTTCCGAGGAATGCTCCATATTTTTCAAAATTACTTAGAATTAGTTATTAAATTAAAACAAATGTCAGAATGCATGCTTTAAACAAATGTTAAAGCTTTCAGACAATTCATCTTCCCTATAATCATTTTATAAAAGGCAGTCCCAAACTATATATTTTTAAAATTCTACTAAAAACCAAGACACAAGCAACGAAATAAAGCATGCAACATCAGCTTCCAAAACATCCAAAAATAATTGTTGCATCTTCTTTTTCAACTGCGCATAGGTACTCCGTACACATCGTCTGGCTCTCCCGAGTTGCAGAATCTCGCAGCGCGGCAGACAAATGTATTGCCTCGCGGTTTCTTTCTCCTCGTCCGCGGGGCTTCCGGCTGTTTTCCTTCCTGCTTATACGGGGGTATACAGCAGACGAGTCGGGGAGGCAACAATGAATACGTTGTTTGGCGGAACCGCAGCGCTAGCAGCGCGGATCCTTTATCACGCGGGAAATTTGTGCCTTGGAAGAGCAGCCAGCTCGTCCCCTATCCCCCGTCCTTTTTTCGCCTTTTGTGGCATGTACTCACTCGCGTGGCGTGCAGCCGCGTTTCGAGGCATTTTAATAATATTCCGCGCCTTTCGTCGCGAGATGCTTGCGGAATGTCTCGTCTAGTCGCGCTCGTGAATTATGTGACGCGTGGCTTTTTTAACCAGCGATCGCGAGGGGGATGCGCGATGTGTGCTTCAATTCGTATGTGAGAAAAAGGCGAAAGGCCAGTATGGTTTTTTATTTTGTAAAAGCTGTTGAAACAGGGTGTGATGCTTTTAATTTGTATAATTGAATATGATTTTTAACTGTTGTACTGAACTTATGCAATATGACGTTATTACGTAAAGAACACCAGAATGACATCTTTAATTTTTAAGAATTTGTTTCTTTTCTTTTGTAATTATGGTTAGTTGCAGTTTGGGTTTCCTCTTTTATTCTTCAAACATTTATTAATGAATGTTCGTTTATTTATTTATTTTTCTTGAGAAATGCCCTTTTTAGATATAATATTGAAAAAGTCACATATATATTCAAAAAGAAAAAGGCTATTTTTGGAATAATATCTGAATAAAATTTCAGCATATATTATTTCTACGTGTATCGAACTATAAGGAAACTAGGTTCAATAATTCTAATTAGAAATCAGTTATACTAATTTGATAAATTGAATTCTTTCGATCCAAGTGTCGCTTTAAATATCCGCCCGACTCCGTTATCGTCAAACTTAATCGACACTAGTGCCTTTTATCAGCCGCGCGCACTTTTCGTACACCCAACAAACAAGGCGGCAGGCATTTTATCTGTACAGCACATAAAGTTATCGATCGCCTAAGCGGCATCGACGCACTAAAAATCCGTGACTGCTACCAACGAATTTCCCTTATCGATCTGTACCCTAACCCAATTATTCGACTGCTATCTTACCGGTTCGACTATCACGAAATCGACAAACTCTAAAAAATTGCTTCTCAATTCGCTCCGACACACCTCAAACTTTTGCATTTAAAACTCAATCGAAAATATAATCTTTGAAATCCCAGAAAAAGCCGCGGAGAACCGCCTTATTACACGCGAGTCAAACGGAATTAAGAGCACTCGTCTCGTTTCCACTTACCCGTCCATAACTGGAACGGATAAGAAAGATTTTTTCGTGATTACGAACACTCGTTACCCAACACCGCGTGTACGCGTGAGCTGTGTGTATACGTACTTGGCGATATATAATGTAACACACACCGGACACGCTGTGATTTACCCTGAGTAAGCGTATTATTCAATGCCGCGGGTGTATATGTGCATCTGCGCGTGTAAGTGTCGCGCGCGTTTGTAAAAGTGGTGACGTCCGTCAGTGTGTAGGTATACGATTTTCAAGAATGATTTCATGTCTTGTACAGTGATGCTTCTTGCTGATTTGTGATTAGTGAGAAAGAGGTGTGCTGTAAGAAGTTCCGTGACGATAGTTCTGTAAAAAATTTTTGTTTGCTGTACAATGGTATGAGGAGCAGATAAAATGGTTATCGAAAAAGTTATGCAATGTTTATTGTACTCGGAGAACTCGAACAAAATTTGTAAAAGGATAGAATTATAGAGAATAATCTTAACAAAAGAGGTCACTTTTTGCCCTGAAAAGCGAGACCAAAATTACACTTTTTGCCCGCAAATCACTTTTTTCCCGTAAATGCGGGAAGAAAAGTACCTTCAGTAGAAACTAGTCCAAATTCCTTTATTTCATTAAGTTCTACCAATAACCCTGATTTTCGATTATCATTTAACAATATTATCTTTTAACGGTCCATTAGTCCCGCTTTCCAAGTAAAAAAGTGGCCACAGTTGAGATGGGCATAAAATACTATGTGTAACTCGAGAAAAAAGTCGATTTTTCCCTCGAGTGATACTGTAAACTCAACCGCGGGAAAAATATTCGACAATTTGCCCTTGTTACATAATGTACTATTATTATTATAGATCAAGTAAAATATTGAATATATAATATATTGATTTGAATGAAAAGGAATCTCTTATCTATATCAATTAATAATTTTAATTGATTATCTATCGCAGCTCAAAACGAATTGTAAAAGACTTCGTTTATACTTTCCCTTCGAACGAGTACTTAAAGCATGAATGCACGATCATGCAAGTTCTCGTATACCTACACGCAACAGAAAGTTTTTCTTGCGTTTTTTTAAGTAGCAAAACGGCGTGTGAAATTTAATTATAATATCATGTGGTGGTTCATATAAGAGTAATTTACATCATTTACTATTAAAATATAAAGATTTGTTCGTTAATTACGATACAAATTTCGTTAATTAAGATAAAAACGTAGATAGTATAAACTAATAGCAATAGCAGAATTTTTAACATTTACTATATCTACAATTTTTCATAGCAAGTGTGTTAACAAGGAACTGTATGATATTTAAAATGCTTCATTATGTCCTAATAAGTTTCTAATTCCAATTTACAAATAAGCAAACTTTAAGCTGATTGACTACAAATAATTTGACCCTAATCATACATTTCATTCGTAAATAACTACCTCAGGAACCATCCAAATGAAGAAAACCAACAAGGCACGAGAAATCCTTAACGACGCAAGAAAGTAAAAGCTGCACCCATCTCCCCGCACACTTACACCCAACGATGTCACGTGCAGACATTACGGCTCTCGATTACGCGCGCGCAATCTCAAATATTATTTTACACCCTGGAATTCAGTCTCCTTACCCGAGCACAAGAGTACGCAGAAGAAGAAGAAGAAGAATAATCCCGTCGCGTATGTGTATGTGCGAAGAGGCTCGAGCACGTACGCGCGAAGGGGCGAGCGCAAAAAATGCGCGGACATGCGTGGCAAAGTCGAGAGGCGGAGAATGCAAAATATGATCATACGCGAGATTTGAAGTGTCATTTTTGGAAAATTTCGGTGCAGAAGTTTGTTGTATATGAAAGAGATGTGATTTTCAGAACAATGATACACATAAGTATTAAATAAATGTTTTCTACATAGGGAACTTTTGAAAGCTGCTTTTAATAAATGAGAATTTAAAGTGTGTACTATGTCATGTGATACAATGAATATTAGAGTAGTACCTAAAGGAATCTCTCTATAAAAGATTGATTGTCAGACACGCAGAAATGCGCGCGCATCCCTTGAGTTGCGTAAACATCCTGTGAGCTGCGCGCGAAACGCTATAGCATCAGTAAGGGGTGATAAGAGATAGAATTACTTGAGTTATCGTTGCACAAATAAAACTCTACTTTTTATATATTTTTTTCTTCTAATAATAACAAATGAAAACCTATAAAAAAGGTGTTATCGCAAATAAAAAATCGAGAAAAAACAAGTAATTGAGTAATCATGTTTTGACATGAAAAATCATAGGATTTCTAATTGAAATTATTTGTAACTTTCGTAGATTTGGGGTATGTTATATTAATGCTGTAATAATCAAGCGAGAAAATGTTTAAAATTTTCAGGCTTTTCTCGCCTCATTTAGTAGTTAAAGGCACCTGAATTTTTCTGTAGTGACCCTTTCATTTACGTATCCGATTATCTTCATATTATCATAAAACCATCATCTAATTATTTATATTTAAGGATATGATTTAATACTTAAATTAAAACGTTATGACATCGTTAACAATCATCTTTTTCATATTAGAAATAATGATAATAAGCTCGACTGAGGTGCCTAGTCAATATTAAATATTGTACATAAATATGTGGGAATATGATAATAGTAATATATAACCTGGTCGTGATTTTGTAAGATGCTACAAGACCAAAAAAATAAATAAAAAAAATCATCAATCGAATTCTTGAATACAATTGGGTTATAAACATAAAATTTTAACTGACCTCGACAGTTGAAATAATGATTTTCTAATGTAGAAAAAAATGTTTTAATTTTGATTAATATCTCTTAATCCTTATAGGTGATGTTTGATCGTAAATTAATTGAAAAACATTCGGTTTGTGTAAGATCTTTGATCATGAGCGCGTAAGAATGCGATAAGATGACCGTTGAGGATTTTGAAATTGAATTACTGGATAAACTTCGCCGATACAGCGGTAATCTTGCTGAATTCCTTGTTTAGCTACAGTAATCGAATTGAGGACAAAGGAGCTTTCGATTGACGTAATTTGAAACCTATTAGCTTACAAAAGTCCAGCTTTCAGGTTTGTATGTACACATTAGGTTTTACCGATCGCGATAGGATTTATACTAACAGTAGATAATGACAGAGTTAGGTAAGACGATTTTCAGCAACAAAAAAAATAAATAAGCCCGACAATTGAGCATTTTAAAAAATGTTATAAAAATTAAACCTATAAATAGATTCTTATTAAATTTTATTTTATGATTATCCAAATTAATATAAAAAAATACTTTACTTTTGGTTATTTAAATAAATATTTGCTGGTAAAAATAAAAAAACAATTTTACGTTCTCCTAAGTATACATTTAACGCGATTTAGTAGAAGAAACTGTTCATTTTCAATTTTAATAACACTTTTCCCACAAAAATACTCCATTTTCTCGTTTGGACGCGTCTTTCTAGCCTCTCCCTCTCACTTTCTCAAGTGTGTTCAGCCTCAGTATCTCGCGAGCTTTCGTCGCTTCGCCAGTCCCTCATACTTTTCGGATTAACGACAAGCCGGGACGAGATCCGCGAAGTTGTTGCGACGAGTACCGAGAGACATCCGGAAGTCGCCGAGAATACGTCTCAAGGTGAGACGGGCACCGCGAACGTCTGCGGTCCGCGTATCGGTCTCTTCAGCCTGATGACTCTTTTTCTTCTATATTTTATCGTTGTCGCGGAGCGTACGGAAAATAGAGCGGCTGCTGCGATGTTATCTGGCCACGCTGATTGAATATGCGCGTAATTATAGTGAGCCGAGGATTGAAAAGCTTGTTTGTATATATAAACGCTTAGAGAGCGGGATTCGTTTTTTTTCTTTGCGTTTGTTGGAGTGCTCGGATAATTGCATTAGATTGTTTTGTGTTTATTCAGCTGCATGCTGGAATTCTCTGGATAATGAGGGAAGTGTACACTTAGTAAATTTAGTATAATTATCATACTTAGTAAAAATTGCAAGTATCGGATAATTTAAATATTTGTTTATTATTTTAATAAAAAATCCAGTGTGTCCGTAAAACTAATAGTAATCAACGTTGTATAATTTCTCTCTGTACGTGTGCTTATTCATTTCTCCTATCAATCCCAATCACTCACAAAAAAGCCTCCTCGCACAGCACTCATCTGCCCTCCCTCCCGAGAGATAAGTATAATCCCCCGAAAAATCGCGCGAACTTTGAAATATCGATAAAACGATCGCGCTCCGCGCGGCCCCGTTTAACTAGATTTCCGCGAAGCTCTCGCCTCTCGTAAAAGCCTTTGACTCCCTCCCTCGCGTAATACCAGCGCCGCAGCGTGTATTAATCGGAGAGAGGGTCCATTACCCGTTATCGCCGTCTCTCCCTCGCGCTCGGTGGTCGTGTGCCGCGCGCGAGTGCACTCGTCAATTGCGCACTTACCTATCGATAATTCGGCCAATTAAGCGACCCCGATAGCGGCGCTAAGTGAGCCTGCGCGTGACTGTGTGTGTGTGTGCGCGGCTACCGTGGAGATTTTGAGAGAGAGAGAGAGAGAGAGAGAAAGAGGGAAGGAGATGAGGAGGCAGTTGATGCTTTATGGGAGGCGGACAGCGCGAGTTGAGATATTTTGCGAGGTTTGTTTTTTCTTTTTTGGAGGGATTGCTTATCGGGGTTGGTAGTTGTTAAGGCGCGGTGAGTCGGTTGAGACGTTGGTGATAAGGCTGGAATTTTGCGGGATAAAGTTGAGGGGAGGAGGTTTGTGGGCTGTGAGTTTGATTGAAGAGCTGAGGCGGTGTTGGGAGGGCTTTAGATTGGGTGGTTATTGGGAACGTTTGATATATTTCATGAGTAATTACCGTGACGGATTTAGTTCATGAGCATTTTCTTTCTTGTATCGTGAACTTATTGTTATATAAAAATTGTACTGGGGAAATGCTTGAGAAATAATTATTGACTATAAAAAGCGTGTCCATTTACAGAAAAGTACCTGCTTAAATTGTTATCTTAGGTATTTTTGTGTTTTTTTAAAATGCTTTTCAAGACACGTAAAGAATTTTAAATTCTTTACAAACTAACTTTTATAAATAATATTGTCTTACAATTTATGTAATTTTCTGATAGAAATTTGTTTATATACTTTTAAAATGATAATGAACGAAAAAATTGAATAAGCAATATATTATTTGCATATCTAATGATAAATAATAAAATAGCACATTTTTACAAGTGTTAAAATAATTGAAATAAAATTTACTTTCACATAAACAATAGCAGATCTGAAATTACTCTGACCGAATGAGACCATAAGTAAAAGATTTCTCGTTGAACTCAATGAGCGCGCATGTTTCAAATTCAACCTGCAATGATCAGTACACACGCATAATCGCCACATTCTTTTATATTCAGTCCGCTAATTATTGCGAATAAAAAGCGCATAAAAACCGGAAAACACACAAAAAACGCTGCGCACGGCGCATTTATTTAATTAAAGCAATCGGCAACTTGGACAGCTGTAAATTTTTTTCCCCTCGGAAGTGTTCGCGCATAAACAAGCGCGCGCTATAAAAGCCGCGCCGCCACAGGAGCAAAAGCAGAAGCATTCAGTTCTCGGGTTATTAAAAAATCCGCGTAACCAATTACAGAAAGTCTCCTGTACACACGCGCGCGCTCGCATAAGTGGAAACACAGTTGACAGTGAATTAACAGTAAATTCCCAGCTCCTCGAAATAAGAAGTATCCCCGTAACGAGAACTTACACATTTGCACTCGTATCGCGCTTGGCCTATATATAGATGTGTATTCAAAACGGGCTACCTGAAAATAAAGGAACCCGCGCGCGCGCGTTTATTACGTATAAAAAAACACGTAGTATAAAAGGCGAAAATATTACATACGAGTGCTCCGGCGGTGGTAAATGCAAATTTTTCCTCGCGCGGCGATCGAACTTTTATTGCCAGGCGGCGTCATCGCGCGCGAGCTCTAAAATATTATTTTTCGATTCAGGAGGAGGCGGCGGCGCGATATCGGAAATGGAATGCCGATTAATGCCCTTGGTAATATCGACCCGGCGCGATTTTTAGAGCAGAGCAAAAGTTGGAAAGTCGTACTGTAAATTTTTGCGCGCCCGTAAGACGACGCCGGTGGCATTAAAGAGCGCGAGCGCGGGGGTTTCGGTGACCGAAAGGAAGTCGTTCGCCTTCTACTTTTTACTGTTTGGCCGCTGTGTAAGGAGTTTGCGGTGCAGGGCGCTCGACTAAATTTCTCGAGCAATTATCTCCGCGCGTGCTCCGATTCAATGTCTCGTATCTGAGTGCAGGAGAGATTCCTTGTTCATTTGTTTATACGGGCTGCCGTTGTGTAAGGTCAAGTGGTTGTCTTTTTTATCGAACTTGCGTGTGTGTGTCGAAATTCAGTGGGAATTTTGGATGATTAGATTGTTCTTTGATAAGGTGAACTACTTTTCCTGTCTGTTTACGCATCGTATAAATAACTTTGATATTTTTATAATCAGTGATAGCAGATTTCGTAAAATTATTTTGCGTTAATCCTTCGGGTCACGAATATGTATGTAAATAAAAATTTGATAAGCTAATATAATTGATTGTAATAATTAATGATGATAAAAGATCTTCTTAACTTTGTTCTATATTTTGTAACAATTTGGTTCTATGTCCTAGGAAAAATAAAATAAAATCAATTTAGTAGTCTGATAGTTTATTCAATTATTTGAATTAAAAAACTTCTAGAATATATATGAATGCTCTTTTAAAACAATAATAATGGTACTTTGTTGTCATAATTATTAAATACAATAAATTTGAACGATAATATATCAACAAACATAATTAGTTGTACGTAAATAGTATTAAAAAAGTTATAACATGCTGACAAATTGCACTAACACCCTCAATCGACTTCAAATAATACAACGAAAATCCACTATCTCTTTTTCTTACCAAACTTAACGATCTTAATCGACGAACCTGATGCACCCTTCGCCAAATTCCTTAACCCTTTCAGGGGCAGTGGTACGTATACGTACCACCTTTTTGCTTTCAGTTTTTTCTGTATTTCGGACGAATTTTTCAGTGCTCCTATGCGTGTGAGTACTTTATGGACTCTTGAGATGATAAGTTATAAGTTTTGTATAGAAAAGTATGCAAATTTATTTATTTATAAATAGTTATAAACAATTGAATCACAAAAAACTCGTTTTTCTTCGTAAAAAATCGTTTATTCTTGAACGAAAAACTCTAGAGCTCTGAAATTTTTTATCTATAGTCCGTGTCCAGCTCTATAATATATATTTTTTTCAAATTTTTTCGCACGCTAGTTTTTTTGATAAAATTTTTGAAAATTTCAACAAAAAAAATGTGCTCCTGAAAGGGTTAAAAAGCCACTAACCCTCCTCTTAACCCGCAAAAACACCCCGATAACACAAGGATACAGCTATAAATCACAAGAGGCCGGTGAAGAGCAGCAGCGCGCGCTCGGCAGCAAAGGATTGCGATTCGCGATGAAGCCGTATACGAAAGCGCTGCTCTCTCTCTCTCTCTCTTTCTCCCACTCGCAGACTCGATATCAATCCATGACACACGTATACAGGTACGAGCCAGCAGTAGCAGCAGCAGCATGCAGAGAGATAATGTTATTACGGCGACCTTGTTTTCTCTGATTGGATTGACCTCGAGTAGAGCGGTAGGTAATACAGCTACAGCTACAGCACAGGTGAGCTCTCGGCTATAGAGAGCTTGTGTGCCTCGCAAGTCTTTGGTATATGCTCGATACCGAAAAAGTGCGCGACGCTGTGCTTTGATTTTAATAATTCGTTAGAAGGCTTTTTGTTTTTGTTGAGAAATATATTTACCCAGGATTAACAGATTGTGTACAAATTTAATGCAAAAGTATATCTTGAATTATTTTTTTCTTAAGTTTATTATCACCTTTTTTCGAGATTCGTACAGCTGTACGTGAAACAAAATGATACATTTTGAAATACCCTCCAACAACGAGGTCTTTTTTGTTGAGCAGAAGTTACATGTAGTGAAGTTGCCAAGTTGTAATGATTGGCTATACATCTATATGTATTGCCATAGCTTTTTCATATTTTAATGTATTCTTTACATTTCTTTAAGACTTTATTTTGGCTTCGTATTTTCAAATTTGATTAAGCTTTGTATGGAATATAACCGTCAAGGTATTAGAGCATTATTATCCAACTCAAGTGATCAAATATTAGAACTAATTGTATCTTGTATATCAATTTGAGTAAACGCTTCAACAAGACATTTTGTGAAAACTCTAAAATTATACAAGGCAATGGCAAACACATTTTCTAAAGAACGGAATAATAACAGACAATTTTTTCGAGTATATAAATCCAATGTCACTGTCTTTCAAAAAGCACCATTGTTTCAAGAATAATCATATTTTCTTTTAGACACTCCAGCAGTTACGCAGTAAGAATCGCCAAACAACTAATCGAGCCTCGCAGCCTCCAGCGCAATCGCAGAATCACCAGAGCACACAGGAGTCTCTCATCACATAATACGCCTCATCTCCTCGACTCCTCGACGAAGTGTATAAAGACGCAAAAGCTCTCGCGGTCAACGAGCGAACCACCATCGCGCACGCACACACATTTAACAAACTCGAGCTGCATCAGCGTCTCCGTCGTGTTGCAAGCGCGCCTTCCGCCGCTAAAATCTTTCCTGTGTTCGCTTGTTATTCATATTAGCACATGCTCCGTCGGGATTTACAATATTTGCGCACATTCGCGGCCGACGACGGAGTTGTACCTTCCTTTTTTTTTCTCGAGAGAGAGGAGACAGGAGTGGATGGGGGAAAAAAGATCGCGCGCGTGTGTGTGTGTACAGCCAGTGGTCGAGCGATCCATTAGGGATGTGTATTGGGTATATATAACTATTGGCTCCGTTTCGGTGCGAGCGACGAAAATTACGTGGAAGCCGCTGCGCAAGGTGGACTTGTGTTTTCGCGTGTGCACGCACGCGTAATTGAGACGATGCTTTGTGGGAAAATTCGTAATTATTTCGATTGGAATGCAAAGATTTGGAGCGTATCCGATATTTTATATTATTTGATTGTGCGTGTGGTACTTTTAAAAATGAAATGCATATCTGACATGATAAATACGAAACTAGGGTTTTTATTCATTGTTATCATGAACCAACAAAACGCATCATGTTTCCTGTAAATGAATTATTGTTCAATGTTCATTAATTGAATGTTTTGAGAAATGTTTCCTTCGTGTTTATAGCACTAAAATAATGAAAAATTTGTGTAGTTTATATTTTTTATTAATATTGTGTGTACCTCGTTCTTTAAGCAATATTTTTGCAAGGTCCAAAGATAAGTCATGAGAATGGCTAAAATAACAATTCTTACTGATATAACATATATTTTGTTTCAAATAGTATTAATATTATACGTAAAAACTACATTTTTTACATTCTGATTGCGAACATTTTCTAGTAAAAAAAAATTATTATTCCATACGCATCGAGTTCTATTGCAGAGCTTCGAAAACGTTTTACCTACTCTTGTAAAATTTAGTTTAACTACTTTCAATGAATACATTGTATTCAATTACAGTTTGCCCCAACACATGTGTGCTAATTATAATAAAATAGTGGAAGAATGTATACTATAATGAAACAATCCACGTGTTACATATAAATATAGATAAGATTAAGATTGCGCCTATAGAGAAAGAAAACACATTCACAGATAAAATCTTTTGCATAATGCGAAGAAGCATCCTCGGCAGCTTGAGCTTACATCAAAATTATCCAAGAATCCCCGTTCAAAAAACTCGTTTTTCTCCCAAGACCGCGCTGCTCAAATATATATCTTTAAGAGCCGGTTTAGCGCGCGCTCCTCCCCGCAGAAAAGCAACTCAAAAAAAGGGAGATAACTATCCTTACCTACGGAGCAGCGATTTATACATCGGCATAACGCGCGTTCGATCCTCTGGACACGATTAGCTACTTATCCGCGCGCTGGGCAATTAAAAGAAGGCGCGCGCGCGCGTAACTTAATTAATGATCTCGGGACCTTATGCGTAAACGAGAAGCGCGCTAGAATTTTTCTCCAGAGTTTTGCACGTTTGATGGATAGCGCGAGCGTTGATTCCAATGTGCATCGGGTAATATAAGCATTCTTTCGTTTAACCTAGTTTAGGTGGACTGCGCACAGGCCTTAAAAGTAAGTGAGTAATTTATTTACGTCGAGATAAACACTTTCTTCGCCAGTTTTCGGTATGGAGTACGAGCATAAAAATAATGAGTAATGAGGGTAATTATTACGATCGGGCTCTGTGCTGGATTAACGTTTTACTCAAAAATACGTTTGATTAATAACCGATTGAGAGTCTTTGGAAAAAAAATTTACGGAAATCACTCACGAAGATAAAGTAACTAATTAGAATGTCAAAAAAGACCGATATAAGAAGCACGGCGATTATAAAAAAAAACTTTTGAAAATAAACAAACACGAGACAACGAATCACTCAAAAAAAAAACTCGTTGAGCGATCACAATCAACGCAATCGATACGTACAACAACAACAAAGGACGAAAATAGAGCTCGCGCAATCTCTCCTGAAAATCTCGCCTGCGCCTTCCTCCTTCATTTTCTCCCCACCTTCTGCAAAAAAAGAGCCATCGCCTTGAAAGAGCGACGCGCTTCGCACGTGTACACGTACATTCCCGAAGTAGCGCTTGCGAGCGAAGCACAGTAACCCAGTGCGAGAAGCGCGTGTAGGTAGGTACAGCTTGAAATCGCGCAGCTGCGGCGCGCGAGGGTATATAAATCATTGCGCGCGCGAGCCCCCGGTGCGAGAGACGAGGAAGAAATCGAAGGTACAAAGCTGCGAGCGAGAAGTGCGGAGGATACGAGGAAGGCGTTGTTGTTTTCGTCGTAGTAGGTAACGGTGAAGATTTTGTAGCCGATGGCCGGTCGTTAGATTTAATTTTGATTTGTTCAAGTTTCTGAATTTTATCGTGATGAATCGGTAACTATTTATAAAAATGGTATATTTTGTGATTATATGCCTATATGAAAAATATTTAAGTTTGAAAACTGATTGCTATTCATATTTATTTATTTATTTTTGTTTAATGGAAAGGCAATATGTACAATATAAGATATATTTATAAATTTATTTATACATGTGAAACCGGTAAAGAATATATAAAAATGAAAATTAATCTATTTTATGTTCATTAATAAATATAGATATACATTTTGCAATAATCTATGGAAGATTCATCTTTTTCAGATGTAATTAAACCTATTTATGAAACATTGTGTCATGCTAGAGCCAAAGTGTAAATAGTTCTTGAAAACTAATAAAACAGTATTTGAAGTTGTTTAAAAATTGCTATTTCATTATACGGGTATACTTACGATTTTATACTAGTTACATACATATATATTTATGCATAAATCCTATTCTGCTACTATAATACAGATTAAAAATGAAAGTTTTCATTTCACTCTAATCTTGGACAAGAATTTTATCGCAAACAATTGATAATTTAATTAAAAATTCACTTTTCTGCAGTCTGTGCTATCTATTACTGTAGATACAAAAGCAAAAATAGCACCTGTAGAAATGATTGTTATTTGTACAAAATCGGATGACTGCAGATATCCAAAAGCATATATCACGACTGACTTAAGGAGGATCCTTCGCTAGATATAGGGCATAAAACAAAAACATAAATCGTATGGGAATTTATAAAGGTCCTATGATAAAACTAATTATATATACTGAATAATAGTCAACAACTACATGAAAAATAAATTGCTCCAAAAAGATCGTGACGACACAAGTATAAATATTGTCAATTTAAGAAATATTTAGTGAAACCCCAATTATTTTCTTTTCTTAACCAATTTTAATGTTTCGGGGCTTATTTTTTTCTTTAAACATTTCTCTACACAGTTAACGAAAAAAAATTTTAAAATGATATATCTGTGATTAAAGAAAGCCAATTGTTTATAAAATGTTACGCACTTACTTATAAATAATAAGCTTTTTCTTATTACAGATATATTATTTTTAAATTTCCTTTCGTTAACTGTGTACGAGAAATGTTTAAGGAAAAAAATAAGCCCCGACACATACAAATTGGTTAAGAAAAAAATATAATTGAGGTTTAACTAAATATATTTTAAATTTACAATATTTACACTTTTGTTAAACAATTTTTTTTCAAGTAGTTTTGGACTATTATTGCGTACTTATCATTAGTTTTATCATAAGATGTTTATAAACTCTCATGCGATTTCTTGTTTTATGCCCTATAGAATAGTGCTCACAATAGTGCGCAAAATTCCAAAAAAGGTGACATATTACGCTAAATACGAATTATGCACGCTTTCAACAAGTGCGGGTGAAACATTCCAGCAAATACGGACGAAAGAATCGATAAGAAAATAACACTTTATGAATTATGAGCTAACTTATTGAACAAGCATTGCCAACTACACAGAATATTCATTAAGCGACACATCCTCCAACACATTGCCAATGAAGAAAAAGAAGAATCAAGACAAAAATACTACCGCAAATTACCATAAAATTATGATAAGATAATTTGTCATGAATCGCTAATTAACCTTATACCGATCTCTCCCTCTCTCTCTCTTTCTCTCTCAAATGCTAATCGACAATCATAAATACAAAATCTCCGCGCACAAAGAACATTTTCCGCGGCTCGCTCATCGGACAGAATATACGTTCTAAATTTACAAAAAGAAATCTATATAAAAACCCGCGCATTACGAGAATTATTACTTAACTAATCGAAGCTCGCGCGCGCGCTTTGCATATACACAACGGGGAAAAAAGCCGCTGCACGCCGTGATGTCAGTAGCCAGCACAACAATAATCATCATCGTCGTCATTATCATCACGCTCGAGGCACGCATCGAATTGAGCTTCAGCTTTAGTTTCAGCTTCGGGTACGTTCGTGCCACCTGTTCAAATAGCTATGTATACTCTCGTCGGGTTACCGCACCGCAGATAAGAGGCGATTCGGCGCTAGATTTTCCGCGCACGGAAAACTGTAGCGCAGTGCCGCGTGCTCGATTTGCCCCCTCTTCGCGGTAATGATAGGCCGCGATCGCGCCTAATTGTGCCGTAATCGTGGCGTAACGCACCGCGTGCGCGCGTCGTCGTCGGCAGATAAACACTTTTGTCGAGTGCACGATGACGGTGGATAGTCAATTGTGGTTCACGATTGTAATGTGATCGTTTAATTGTATGTATAATAGGAGTTGATCATTTAGAAATATAATTTTATTATTTTAAGCATGAAAGTATGATTTCAACTTTTTTTAACCTGCTGTCTGCATTTGGTCAATATATTGCCCAACCTATTTTTCGAAAAATATTGCAATAACTTTTTTATTATAAAAAGAAAAATCTGGAAGAAATTAGGTACCTCATGAGTAATATATGACACATTTTTCCACGTGTATAATCATGTTATATTGTACTACAGGCAGTACTGCAAAGTGTAAAAGTTTAAGTTAATATGGTTTGTAATATTCGATAGTCTTAAAAATCTGAATTATAAAAATACTTGAACAAGAAGTTAAGTATTTTTAAAGGGAAAACGAGTAAATAACAAATATGCAATGTAAACATTTGTTATCGTTATATAAATTGATTAAAATATTTTAGGCAACAGTTTACCTTACTTAATCCAAAAATATGATCTTGCTATAGATAAGATTTTGAGTGATATTTGATTCAATTCATGATAATTTTTATCCTTAATTTATATTTTAAACACGAATAGGAGAGAGTAGTACAGGTTAAATCAGTGTACACGATAGAAAATCTAATTTATTTTTATTTTGAACATTTTTAAGTGTAAAAATCATTGAGTTTCAGTAATCATATTGCAAGTATTAACACGTGAGAATATATAAAAATGTGTTTTTCTAGTTTACTACAAAATATCCACCTACCTAGTGAACTTGATTAATTTGTTAATACGTATTTGATGAATGTGCTACTTAGTAGAAAAGTATCCTTATGAATCTTTCTTTAATATTTTATGTTAAATAACGTACTGCTTAACATTTATAAATTATTATAAGATGAAATCTCTGTTAAGATTTGTTATCCGGACCCGGTATCGGACACGTCCCAATGCTCGGACAACATTGAAAATAAGTGTTTAATAGATACATGAAGTAATTCGTAATCACCCCAGATCTTTAGACGAATTATGGATTAAATGATTTTTATAGTTAATGTTACGAATATTTTTTTATTTAAAAACATGCAGAGCTATGAATATATCTCCGATTATTGGACTTAAGCGTCCCAGCATTGGTATGTTTACCTTACTCTCCCCTAACGTGAGATTTTCATAAACATTAAAATATCGATATAACCAGTTACATTCGATTAAATTTTCACGCTACACGAGAAACATCAAATATTCCAACAAATCCACATTCAATTCTACACTCCAAAACCAATCGCTCATATACCTCCCCCCTCCCCCATACCGACGAAACGCAATTTCGAAAATACGCGCAGTAAATTTTCGAAAAAGCCACATCCCAACTACGCACATACTCCACCGCTTTGCGCTCGCCTGCAATTCTATTATACACCAAGCACGAGTGTTTCCCATTCAATTCGTAACATTCCCCGCTCGAATCGCCACTTTTATACCATTGACACATACACCTATACACTTCTTCTTCTCATCCCTTTTTCCATCGGCGCTATATTAATCGCGAGCGCGGGGGGCTTATCTTTGCAATCGGTAATCGGGCGTGTATATACATGCGCGCGCACTCGCAGCACTTGTAAACAATGAAATTCGTCGCGCCGTTTATTATAATACTTGGATGACGTTGTGGTGCGTTGCCGCTCGATTCCGTTCGGTCGCGGGCAGCCTTTCCATTCGCACCGATACCGTTGCACTTAAGTTAATTGGAAAAATTGCTGAATTTATCGGTCGCTTGTAATTTTTGAAGCGAAAGAGAGCTGAGCTGCCTTTATGGGCGTTGCGCTCAGCGCAAGTGAGAGAGAGAGAGAGAGAGAGAGAGAGACAGACGGAATGGGGGAGAGAAAGAGAGAGATAGAGGGGGGAGGTATTGGCGAAATTGATGGCTGGAATTTGTTTGAGTTTGTTTTAATCTTTTTTGTAGCGAAATATGTATAGTGACAGTGTAAAATTGTTCTAGAATTAAAGTTTTTCTGTGGTAAATTTTTAATAATTTGTATTGATTTAACATTTATATTAATAATATTCAATTATTCATTTTGAAAACAATTTAGTTTATTCTATATTACCATAATGTAAAAAAAAATAAGAATTTTGTACATTTACATTTTTAGCTATTTTTAGTTACTAAAGATCTTATTATTTTAAGAAAAGATTTTTATCAAATAAATAAATACTTCTGTATTCGCTCTTTCAAACTAAAAATCATTTCATTCAATAATTCGAACTATCTGGACACTGATTGATTAAATATCTCAAACTATGTCTAGTACAAATTATTACGCAGTACCCATAACCCACTACATACGAGTACTTCCACTCTCCTCGTTTATTATTCACGTGGTAGCACTTTCATTTATCTTTCATAATGGGCTCGTTAAATCCAACAAAAAATCCCTATACTCCAAAGATAAAACCTCTCGCCGAAAGAAGAAGAAAAAAACGTCGACGAGCACCATAATTGGTCCAGCTCTTTTTATACAACGCACATATCGCGGATACGCATCTCCCTCGCCTTATATCGATATGGAAAAAATGAGCCTCAGCGCGCGCGATAACAGCGATATTTTCGATTATCTGCGCCGGCCAGCCGCAATTAAAATGCCTTCGTGCATGCCCTCAATTAAGGCGGCGAAAAACTGAGCGTATTTCGTCATCGATCAGATTTTCTCGTCTTTAATTCGGTCTTAAGTGATATAGTGCACGTAGGAGGGCAGAAAGAGAAAAAAAGAAACGTCGAGGGGGCAATTAAGAAGAGTATTTGCGGGTAATCGCGGTTGGGAGTTAACGAAAATTGTGCCGAAGATAAGATGCGAGGAGAAGCTTGAGGAAGTACTTTGACGCGGTGTTGACTTGTAAAACACTTTCGAGATAGGGTATTGTCATTTTTCTTTTAAATTTGCCCCAGAATAAAGTGAACAGTTTTGAGATTGAAGTCAATTTTCGTGGACAAATTTTTTCCGTTCGACATTAACTGATAAGATTTTAAAGAATTGCTTTATATTAATATGTAAAATAAAATAACTGCAGTTACTTAAGATGTATCCAATCTTTAAAATGTTTCAGAGTATGATAAACATTCCGGTCTTTTTAAAGTTTTAATTTCACTCCACCGTGAAAATATTACAACAACCCGTTTGTGTAATAATAAACAGTTTTTATCGTTTTCCTTAAAGAGTACATTTATGGACTTAAGCTATTTTTAAAATATACGATTCATTTATGGCATATGATTTTTGATAATAACAGAGTCACTATATTATGTATTTGATTGTCGGTGTTTAGATGAACAGCGATAATTCTATTATCAATATTTGTTCACAGCTTCTTTATTATGATTCGACTATTTTATTGTCACAGATAAGTGAAACTTCAAGTTGTAAATAATAAACGACCTGCGTGATGGAAGTTTTCTGCTGTTTTTAATATTTAGTTAAATTGTCAGCAGTAGGTCGTGACCGAGTGATAGCAACTTTTATTCAACAAAATACGAAAATTCTTAAGAGCGTTATTACATCACAACATTTTCGCTGCTAACGATGCCAATTGGAGATTTCAAATTATTAATAAAGTATTCATAGTATTCATACGCACTAAAACTTTGTCATAAAGTATTCAACTTAAGTATTATGCAATGAAGCGCCGCTATAATTACACAGTTAATTCAGGCAAATAAAAATAAACATTATGCTACCAGTTAAATTATTCATACAACAATAAAATTAAAATCCCAATAGTAAACATGATAAATGTGTACAATAGACATTACACTTTTAAATACCCCGCGCATTCCACTCCGCTAACGTATCGTTTTGCAAAAAAATTGTTCCAGCTCCTCCTTCTCCTCACCACAAACTAGATAAACCGAATATCTCCGACAAAAAAAAATTGCGTATAAATTACCCCTCGCAACGATTGCGATTTAAGCTCGAGCGCGTATCCGCGATTGACCAGGAGCTCGACAGCCTCGTAATTGAATCGAGGCGCCACAGTTCGGCAAACTCGATCTTTAAGTAATCTGTCATCCCGTCATTCGCGCGTCCGCGCTCGAGTCAAAAGTTCAACGCCGTCGCGCGCGTTTATCGAGCGTCTCTTGCTTTTTTTTTGTCTCATTCGATTTGGGTTACGATGTACGATGTGTAGCGTTAATGACCTTGAATAAAAGAGACAGAGGGAGCGATGTACAACGCAGACAAAACAGCTAGTCGATTTATCCCAGCAATTGATTATGCAAATGGAGCGAGGAGTGTATGGTATTGTGGGTGCAGTGCGCGATAGACGGTGGACGCTGAGAATGAAAATCTTCAATGTCTTTTAGGTGGATTGTCGAGCAAAATTTTGTACAGTGGCGTTGATTAATTCAACGAGAAATTGAAAGTGAATCTGGAGAGAATCGTGTCGTAATTTATGACGATATCAATATCGTAAAAACTTAGTAATAACATTTGTTTTCAAGTTGTCTAAAATTTGCATTGCACATTGAATTATATAACATTTTAAGAGTTTTTCCTCCATTTTGCGATTTTTCATATTGTAAATTTTAATATATGTATTATAATCAATGCGATATATTTTGCATCAGTTACGATATTCTTTTCCTAGTAGATGTGTGCATGATATTTTATTAAAATTTATTGAACGGAAAAATTATCCTACGATTGTGTAAGCATTCAATTTGATTAGTGAAAAATTGTTTATCACTGTTGGTACTAGAGTTCACACATTTTTATAACACCGATTTCAGCAGCAAATTTCTCAAATTTTTTAGTTTCATTTTCTATTAAAAAGTAACACTCTAAATACTTTACATCGATTAAGCGCTTCGTTAAAAGTAAAACGCTTTCAACGCATCACAAATAAATCTCTCCGCTGCATAATTTATCATCCTTTTAATTCTTTTCCATACCTCCACAAAGAAGAAACCCAAATAATTCATTCGAGAGCCGAAAAACCCCCGATAACCATGAATAATCGGCTGCACCTTTGTGAAAATCTCCATCGTCCTCAAGACGCGATAAACCCATCCCCGCTCAACCAACACGTATAAGAACACAATACACCGCAGCAATCGAAGAAAAGAAAGAACAGAGCTCGCGCGAGCGCGGCCTTAAAATTCGTTCCTCTCCGCGGAAGTCAATAATTGATTCCCCGCGCGGCGGCTCGCGACGACGACCAACAAAGACATTCGATATCCCAACGCGAATACGCACAAAAAAGCGCACCCCATCGCGAGCGAGAAAAATGTAGAGCGCGCCTCAGGTAGACTATGAATGCCTATAACTTTCGAGGGGTGTGCAGCACCAGCGCCAAATCCGCACAAAGGATAATACCGCGTGCGTATGTGTACCTTGAATTATCGCTTGTGTGGACGAGGAAGAGAAAGGCTGCTGATAGATGAAACGGGGATGCTTGTGGTGATAGTTTTTTTTGTTTTCAGGGTGGCGTGATACAGATTTCTTTGATCTCGCTGGCGTTTTTTGGTATACGTTTTTTATTATTAATCGTAGAAGGGGGAATGAGATGGGAAAAGGCATTTGTCATCGGCTTATTAGGACAAAGGGTCGCGGGGATTATACAAGTGAATTTGTATTTGTAAGGTAGATTGGGAGTTGTCGCGCTGGGTATTGTGGGAAAGTTTTATTGTGCTGTGTTCTTTGATTTTTACGATGTATTAATGAATGATTGAATTTTATTCTTTTCATTAATTATATGCTTAACTTTCCCTTTTATAACACTGACAGGAATTCTTTGCGATTATAAGCAAGGAACAGCTTGGTTAATAGAAATTAGCAGTGGCAACTAAGCATATCTAAATTTTAACAAATGTTACTTTATAATGATATCTAAGCTAAATTAATTAATAAATTAATTATGCATTTTGTGATTAAACCTTAATATAAATATTCTGTTTACTAAAGTACTTTCTAACTTTACAAAGGACGTGCTGTAAGATACATAAAAAATAAATTTTGGATTTTATTAAAAATGTTTTTGACTATGTACCATATACTAACTAATAAATATGTGCTTTCAAAAATTGCATGTTATCATTACTTTATTCATACGTATTATCAGAAATAAGTTGTAACTATCATAATTCTTTGTTAAACAAATAAGTCAGCTTGATAAATCTCTCAAATTAATATTGTTATCTTTACAAATTAATTTATTGCTATTCCTAGGTATCTCTTCATGCTCCACAACTACATTGTAAAAACAAATCTTGATTTCGGCGCAGCCCAAAATACGTGATCGATATGGGTACAGCATAGCTTCGAGCGCTCGCACGCGGCTCTCACAAAGAACACCGAGAGAGCCAGGAAAAAAACCCCAGAATATAAAACCAATACCCAGCAGAAGAAAGAGCGCCGGGGATTAAGGCAATCGCGCGATATGGGACAATGTCTCGCTCTTGCCTATGTGTGTACACGTACTTTTTAGCTCTCCCCTAAGCAGCGAGAGCTGCACCCTTTTTGCGGGCAAGGCAAAACTCTCCGTCGGCTCGAATAATACCCGCAAGGCGTTCTTCGTTATGGTAACAGCTAAGCCATTAGGTTGTACGTATAACGTGAAACGGGAGCGCGGATGGAAAAAAGAGTCGGAATATGGAGTGTGTGTGTGTATGTGTGTGTTGTGATAGACACGGAGTGCAAGTAAAATGGCTGCGCGAGAAAACAGGCAAGTTCATTTGCTTTTTGGTGATAGGAGGTAGTTCGGCTCATTAAAAAGTGATTAAACTCGGTTGTTCGCGTGGGGCTAATTTTTTGCAAGGTGCGGTGTTTTATGGGCGGACGGGTGGAATGGAGAAGCATCTTTTTGTGGATGAAGGTGAACTTTGAACTGCGGAGTCACCTAGCGGGGATATTTCTGGTAAAATATTACTTCTAAGAGAAATTTTGTATATGCGCAAGAGACTCATTGGAATTTTCAACTTTTCTTGTGACTATAGTATGGGTCATTTTCAAATGACATATTATTTGAGTTCATGAGGGTGCACGTGTCATTTTTAAGTAAAATAATGCATACTCATAGTTTAATAAGTGTAATAATTGAAAGTTCCTTTTGACATTTCTAATATACTGCTAAATTTGTGACTTTATTAGCTAAACATTAAAAAAAATGTACAACTTTAATAATCATATCAAAGGAGATATTCGTGTAACTGAAATCGCAATTACCTACAGGTAAGTGCTTTAGATTTTCAATATTTTTAGAAACCTCAAACTACTTTGAATGTGCTCTTATTAAAAAATAAGAATTTGTTTTAGTGCCTGAAAACGAAAAATTTCAGAATTATACGAGTCTTTGCAAAATTGCAGGATATCAGTCGAAGAAAAATCCCAAGTTCCGGAATATCGCTCACGTATATATTCGATGAATCAACTCTCTAGACTTCTGTCAAAGAAGCTGTATAAATATAAAATAATCTTATTGTAAGATGTTTGTTTCTCTTTCTTTTACAAGATATTATTGAAATATTATCAATTTTATACAGGCAATGAAAACATATACTCCAAAGAGATTACTCTATTTTAAAGTGACAATTTTGCAGCGTTTGAGAGAGTTTTTCAGACTAGTAACTAATAGTCAACTTTCAGCCATTTCTGCATCCATGTCTAAAAATCGTTTAATAATTGAATTTAATGAAAGCCACTCGCAAATTACAAATAATACAACCAATACAAATCATCCGCGCGCGCGGCGCCGCGCGTCAAAATCACGCTCCGCGCGCCAGCAACAAAACGCACCCACTTACGAGCCTCGCGCGCCCATATAACCGTCTCATTTTAAACGCACGATATTTCACACGTTATAACATTTCCGTGTGCTCGGGGCGATCGTCGGGCCGCGCGTCGCGTGCAGGCGCCGACGCATTCGCAAAACGAGTCGGACGCGTTCGCGCGTGTGTGTGTGTGTATCTGCGATATATAGAGTGCGCGGCGCGGCGCACGCATGTGGCAAAGAGTCGCAGAAAAGAAAAAGGGAGCAAATGAGAGAGCGAGAAATGTATACGAAAGGGGCGAAGAAACGCGAAAACGGTAAGAGTGAGACTGTCGGGAAGCCGCAGAGAGCTGGAGAAAACTGGGCGCACACCGCGGGTGTATGGTCTCTTTGGCAGAGAGACAGAGAGAGAATTGAGTGATCGAGAGACGTGTTTGTGTACCTGCTGTTGGTTGGTAATTCGTTATTGTTTTAGATGTGATTGTGGCAGTTTTTATATATTTAATCGAAATGGTGTTTTTTTGTCGAAGCTTGAAAGTACACAGAGAGAATTTTCTAATAAAAATTATAACGAAATTCAGGGTAAAAATTGCCGTAAATAACTATAAAGCTGGGACACTCCTACTTTCTGGCACTTTTTACTGATATTTTACTAAAAACTTTACCTCATTGACTACAAATTTTACTGCACAGACTATAAATTTTACCGCACTGAATGGTAAAATTTGCCTGATTTGAGAAAAAGAAGACAGCTGATAAAGGAAACAACTGAGCGTGTACACATTTTACGTTAACTCAAATATAAATGTGTATAATGTAGTTATTTAAGTATTAATGATACTGCTACAACAATTGGAAGAAAATCCAGATTTTTAAAACATATTTCATACAAATTTTACCACAAATTTTGGTTTTCTCTAAGATTCGTACAGGGAACTTTTACTCTGCGGCAGGCAAATTTTACCCTTCAGTACGGTAAAATTTTTCGTAAATATCAATAAAAACTGGCGGAAAGTTAGAGTGTCCCAGCTGTATAGTCATTCACGGTAATTTTTACTGCGAATTTCGTCATAATTTTTATTAGAAAATTCTCTCCGTATATGTTGTGATATCTAGTTAAAAAAAAGGTCATTTCTTGCAGAAAAGAATCTTTTAATTATGACGAAGTAAAATAAAAATATAGAATAAACGACACGATAATGTTGTGATTTGGATGCATCGAATACAAAAATTTCGGAGCAGTGTACAGAATCAATGTTAAATTGTGTTGATTAAAAATGTTTTTTAGTCTACCACTATAGAATTATTAACCATCACATAACGATTATCTTAGTTTTACGTAAGTTCTGAAGTTAATCGATCGAATTTATTCTACCAATCGACCAGACAGATACGGAACAATAATCTGGCAGTATCTTGACACACTGTCAATGCGTACAAATTTTCGGTGTTTACTATCCGAGATAAACTTAAACCTACATTTAAGTATACTCGCTACTAATCTTTTTATCACTCTAATTATACCTGGTTTTACCAAATCGGTCACTATTCAACTGATCGCATAATTCGCACGACACATTCCACGTTCCTATATTTAGAATTTTAAACTCTCAGTTTCCTTCTTTTCCAACAAAATCCTCTTTACACAATCCACCCCACACAAAGAAAAAACAACACATCAAGCAATAAGACACCGAAAGCTACAAATAGAAAATACCAGCCTACTCAAATCTTCGGGTAACTTTCATTTTCCTTTTCCTCGATCGCCGCGTCGCAAAATTCACCTCCCCGCGCTCGATCGACGGCACAAACGCGGCCCGCGCGCGAAATTCAAAAGCCGCACGGCGCGGCTCTCTCTCCCCTTATCTCGCGCTCGCGCGATCCCTCGATTCTCTCGCAATAAAAAGCAAGTACCCGCGCGCACCGCAGCGCACGGTAAGAAAGAAAAAAGCGAAGTACAAAGCAACACTCACGTGCTTAAAGTGAGACGCATCCAGGCGCGTTGCGTCAGCAGCGTCGACGCATTGCGTCGGGCTGGCCTTCTGTAGCTGCTTTCAAAATCCACGCATCCGCAACACCACCACCCCGGCCTTCTCACTCTCTTCCCCGCAACACCACGAGATTTTTTCAGCAGCGCGCACTTGTACAAGCTGAGTAATCTTTGATCGGCACTTTTGTATATCTTCCGGGAGTCACACTGATTACTATACTTTCCCAAATTTTTCTTATATGAACACACTGATTACATGAACACTGAGGCACTATTACATACTACTCACACGGCGGAAAGCTTCGTTAGCCACGGGACAGAATCGGTACGGTATCCCGGGTATCGTCGGCGCTGTCGGTGCGCGCAACTGTTTCAAACTCGCCGCAGCGCGCGCACTTTTATCCTCACTTTCCCTCCCGCGTATTGTTATACCAACAAACAAACAACGACGCACACTATCCTCCCCCAAACACGACACTCTCAAGCCGCCGTCTCTTATCCCGCGATCGTCCGGCAAGGATTCCTCCCGGGCCGCTTCTTCTTCCAGCTCCTCTTCCTCTCGCAGTCCACTCTCATGCTCTCTCGCGGAAATTCCACACTACTTCGGACTCCTCTGTATCCCGGCACGAGAGAGAGAGAGCGACGGCGTGAGATGCTACCTTGAAGGCGGCCGAGCGCGCACTGATTTTTAGGCAGCGCCGCGGCGGCGCAGGCGGCTGCGCCACGAGCCGAGCGCCCCGCTTGTGTATCGCCTACACGCCGGCGGCGCTGCAGCCTCCTCGTGCGTGGCGCGCTCGCCGAGGCAGCGGTGTCGGTACCGTTGCCCTGGCGGCACCGTAGTCCTGCACCCGCAGCTTTCCACCCTCATTAATGAATCCTCCGATCGAAGCTCCCAAGGGCTCTGGTGTAGCGAAGCTTTTCACTGGATAACTTTCACCGATGGTGAGAGACTCTCATTACTGTTTTTTATTACACACTCGATACTGGGAGAAAAGCTGCGAAAGCTCCTTGGCGAGCGCGCGCGAGCGAGCGACGATATGCGAGCCGCGCACACGGCTACGTACTAACAGAGCGGCGAGTACGGTACGGGTGGAGGCAGCCGAGCAGGTAGTAGTAGTAGTAGTAGTAGTACAGGCCGCGGGGGGATATAGGCGCTACACACAGCGGAGCGGAGCCGCTTACCTGAGCTCTCACTCTCTCTCTCTCGCTCTCTCGCGCGTATAATGCGTGAATCCCCACTCTCGTGGCAGGTATTATATACACACGGCGTTTTCTCCTTCTCCTCGGTGAGCCGAGGGTATACGCGTATGTGCGCGCTCCGCCGACTGCTCCGTCTCGCTCGCTCCGACGGAGTGAGCGAGCGAGCCGCACGAGCGTTTATCTGCGGCCGCTCCGTGTCCGACTGTCTTTTTATTTCTTTCTTTCTTTCCTTCTTTTTGACGAGTGTGCGCGCGTGTGCGTGGATGTGCGCTCGTATCGCGCGGCTTACACACTAGCGCCGCCACGAGTTCTCCCCTCCCCCCTCTGTACTGAGTTTGTGTGGCTGTGTGTGTGTGTGTGTGTGTGTGTGTGTGTGTGTATGTGTGCGTGAGTGTGTATGTATGTGTGTGCGTGTGTGTGTGTGTGTGTAAATTAAAATGACTTGTGAATAAATACAGAGTGTATGTACGGTATCTAGTAAATATATTTCAGATACTCATAAATTTTATAAAGAATGGTCGTACGAAGTTGAAAACCTTGAAAGCTTAAATATTACAAACCAGATATTGAAAAATCATAATTATCCAATAAACTGTATCATTGCTCCAAAACGCTGCAAATTGCGATTGTACCTTTATACCTTCAATTAACGTTAAAAGTTTTTGGTTATACATCGCCAAACATTAATGAAATAAGATTTATTGACTCATCAAGACAACCGTTAAGATTATACGACGTATAATAATTAATTATTCTTTACGCGACTGTAATGCATAAAATATCAACCCAGTAGTGCCTTTTCCGTTTTTGGTTAGTAAAACCGTGGAAAATTGTACTTTTCAAAAATCGTAAGTCCAAGTAAAATTAATAGTATTTAACCGTTTTACTCGACATTTTTCTTCAAACCGTCAAAATCGCACAAAGTTACGGCTTTAAATCAAAACTAACAAACAGCGAAACTCCCCAAGTTACACTTGAATTCGCGACCCTCCAAACTCACATCACGCAAATTCCAATTCTACCTAGGTTCCATCGAACAAAACAAAAGAAAAATAAAACTGAGTCCTTATTCTTAGTAGGGAACGGAGCCGACTGTCGGCTATATATACCATAGATATACCCGTGTAAAAAAATTAGTCTGGCACTAGTCTGGGATTAATCTGGCTTAACAAGTCTGGTAGAAGTCTGTCTTAGGCCACTATGCAATACTTTTTTTGGAATTATGTCAAGAAAACTCATTTTTCACAAGTAAATAATTAGAGTAGTACATTAATTATTAGTATCGACTAGAATAGTGAAAATACGTACTTTTCGATAAAATAGGAGAAGAGTTGTTTTACACATTGCAATCTTGTTTAAAATATGAATATTTGTAAAAAAGAGAGAAAAAATCAGGTTACCGGCAATTTGACATGACGCGATGCTTTTCTTTTGCCCATTTTGTCTAAAGTCTGGCATAGCGGCCAAAGCCGGACTTCTGCCGGACTTCTGCAAGACTTTCGCCAGACTATTGCCAGACTAATTTTTTTACACGGGTATACTTTCACGCAGCAGAAGAGAAGACGCGACTAGACGAGTGTATAGACATCTCCCCCCGCTCCCTCACCGAGACTCAGCCCCAACTCTTTTCGCGATACCCCTCTGAGCCCTATACACACCTCGCATCAAAATAGAAAACAACTTGCAGATTCACCCGGATTCGTTACACCGCATTTCGCTGAACTACTCGATGTGCGATGTGCATGTGCGCTCTTATATTCTACGCTTGCACGGTGCGCCTATATACCTGTATCGAGCGTGCAGCGCGACTCCCCCACCGCGAGAAAACGGCACGCGTATACCGCGCGCGCACGGCGTCGCGCGTATGGTATACGTATATTGTAACGAGCGCGCGTGGATGTGTGTCGTATACACGGTTGACGATGGGTAGGCTCTGCGCGGTGTCGCGGGTTCTGCGATGTATGTCGTTCTGTGATGGTTTGTTATTGGTTGTGGAGATTGAAGAAATTGTAGAGAACGAATTGTTTTCTTGTGTTGGACGTATTTAATAAGTCTGAAATTGATTTACTGGTAATTTAACTTAATTTAATTTATTCTTTAATTTAATGTAATGTAATCGTATATAATTACACTGATAAAAACACGATTAATTGCAGAATATTGAACAAATGCTTTTATGTTGAACAACTGATTATTATTTTAGCAACTTAAACATAGTGCAGAAATATTTTAAAATAAATTTGTTTATTTTAATTTTTTTATCGTTACTTGAATTTTCTTAATATCTGTCACTGAAAAACTCAAGTTGTACTGATTTTGCACTAGAAATTCGATATTTATTTGTCTGATACTTTATTTACTTTATTTTTCTTGGTAAAGAAAAGTAAACACATGATTTTATCTTATTATGTGACAGAAGGCGCTTCTCAATCAACAAATGTTTTGTGACAAATGCTCCGTCAGTAACAAAAATTGATAGTACAAATCAGAGAATGCTATAAATAAAAAATACGAACACGATAAAAAGCATTTTTCTCGGTATGCGTAGGCGCGCAATCATGCAAAACATTAACCACCACCGTTAGATTATAAAATAATAACTTTAAATTACTCCAAATCGTACTATTACGATCAATAAATTAATATAGTTTCTGCAAGAAAGTGAAAATTAAATAAATCATATGAGTCTGCAAAATTGCTGATTGGCCGCTCATAGACCAAACTAATATGTAAGATAATTATCTTAAAAACCGAGTTTCTTTTTCGGCAATTTACAAGAAGATTTAAGCATATTTTATTTATATAATTTCAACAATAAATATAGTTTTGACGCCCATGAACATTTAAAAAGAACTAACGCTCATAAGAAAAATCAAATTGATTTTGAAAAATATATGCCATTAAAGGTTAAGAAAAGTTGTACAATTATTAACATTATTAGCAATCGTAATCCTGTTACTTTGAATAAAAGTTTATAATGAACGTTTCCATTTCTCAAATTTGTATACAATTTGCGATCTGTAAATCACTAACAAAAATCCTAAAAGTAACAACTACCTTAAAATTCACCAAAATCACATCACTTCACAAGATAACTTGAGATTTCCATGCACAAATTTCCCCCTCCCTCACCACCATCCAACTCGCAGTCCGCACAGTTAAAATAAAAGAGTCAACATGCCCGGCACGCATGTGGTCCGCACACTTCGCACAGTAGTGCAGAATATCCGACAGGAGAGAGCATCGAATCGCGAGCGTGCGTCTGGCCGCGCGCAGATAAGCCGCCGGCGCAGCAATCTAAAAGAGCTTGCAGCGAGTCAACAACGCCGGCGGTGGCGGCACGCGCTGCCAGAGGAATTTAACGTGCGCGCGCGTGGATTTCGTTTTCCGCGCTGTATACGTACTTTATTGCGTTTTCAAAATCAGGAAGTGCGTTCGGGTAGATTGAGCGTGGGTATATGAATTTTAGTCGAACGTTGTGGTTTTAATTATTAACAGAACGCAAAAGTGATATATAGATGTTCCGTAAGTGTAAGTCAAAGTTGGATTGAAATGTGAATTTATTTAAAAGTTTATACAAATTTTGACCTACTAATTTGTTTGCGTTAAATGATGTCGAATTAAAATCGTGTGTGTTATAAATATAATAACCGGAACTCTTGAATTTGAAAATAAAAAGATTAAAACCGGCAAGATGTTAAAATCGTAATTCTCTCACGTAGTGGTAATCACTTTTACAAACTGATTATATAATTCATGTCAGAAATTATTGAAGTTTTCTTGAATTCTCAAGAATAAACATAAAATTTGAATTTAAAAGAAGTTATCAGAATCTGTGAATCGGACTTTCATATACATGTACGATGTCTTAATCTTAAAGCCGAAGACATTAGAATTTCAAAAATCCAACCATAATTTACCTTTAATTTTCTCACCTTCTCGCAGTATCCATCAAACTGTATAGACACCGGTTTAGTTTATTGATGGCTAAGAGTAGTTTTTCAGCCAACTTTTCAAACCTTGAACTTAAATTTCAAACAGTCATTTATTTTGAATTTCGTGTCAATCAATTAACAATAACGATCAGTTGGAATGATACCGTACCTATTTCAGTTTCAACTATTTTATAATGCTTATTTATTCGACTATTTTAATCTTTTTCGTTTGCTTCTCCCAAAGCTATTTTAATACGATTACGATTAAAACTAGCCGTTTATTTTGTATTAGTACTCCAAGTGTTTTGTATGCATTACATAGAAATGGGAACATTATTAAAGTTCAACAAGCCATTTATTGATCAGTTATAATTAGCTTCTTTAGTTTATCTTTATTAAAGTCGTTCATAAACGATCTGATTCCGTACCAATTGATGTCTAATACTTCTACTACACTACATAAAATCTAAACAATAGATAACACAAAACTGTAGAATTAAAAATATAGCATTTCGCTCCATTGTCTTTAAAATAAGCGAAACAACACCGTTCATTTTAAAAAGATCATCAATTACCGGGATACACAGCACTACTCGAAAACACTCCACATCCCCGTAAGCGAGCTAGGAAGCCGGTTCGCGCTCTCAATCAGAATTAATTCGGGCGCCAGATCAGCGAAATTCCTCGCCGAAAGTGATAGTGCATATATAATCATCGTCCCCGTATACACAACTCGCGCACACGCGCCGCCGCAGATATTATAACACGCGCATAGTTGCGCAAGCGCGAGTCAACGCCGCTATGATGATTATTGCGCGCGTGTATATTTATTTAATGGCCGTCGAGCGCGCTCGCGGGGCTTTTGCACAACGCCCCAGTGTGGCGCGAGCCGCCGTTTGATTGGGATTCGGTGTGGGTATAGGTATGCGTTAGAGGGGGTTATAAGTGCAGCGATTATCGGCGCCTGAATTCATTTGGAGCTGGATTATTGAGCTAGCTGAGAGTGACGGTGAATTGTATGGCTTGTTTTGTGACTTTGATTGATTGAGGAGATAACATTTATTATTTGTGTGTATTTTATTATTTTCTGTCGTCGAAACATAAGGATTTTGATAATTATACTTGATATTTAGATTTGTATGTTAATATTTTATTACAATTTTTTCTTTAAATATATAAAGTTTTAAATTTCTATCTAGAGTGGATGAATTGATTACTGTGTTCCTTGGAATTTTTATTTAAAAAATTATAAATTCTATAGTTACTTGATGAATATAAGTACTTTTTAACATAAATTACTTTTATATTGAGTTACGTATTTTATTATTCTATAATATTTTAAATAGACATATAGAGAGGTATAGCAATCAATGCACAAAACATTAATTGACTCTCTTATCCTAACTCTAAAATACTAATTATTTCTGCAGATGATGCTAAATTATTTAAAGAAATTTTCTCCCTGATTTATGTGCCTAAACTAAAAATTATAATAAGAATATCTAAGAAACTAATGAACATAATTATAATACAGTCTAATAAGTTAAAATTAAACGTATGGAAATAACTTGAGTCTTCTTCGTGTGAAATATCATCGTACTGCATTTTATACTTTTTTATAAATAATATTATAGTGAACAAAACTAATCAACTCTTAGGCTTTATTTCCAGGACATCTAAATGATGCCTCATTATCAATCTTGCTATAAAATACATTTGATCATACTATGCGGTATAACTACAACATATTATTGGAACAAATAGTACACTATTAAAGTAAAATATTTAATATTAAACACTTAAAGTATCTATTACAAGTGCTACTATTGCTAATCTACAAATATTTAACTATGACATCTTCTACACAAGTGTTTCATTAACTTATTAAAAAAGAAATTGTGCGAATCTGCCTATATAATGAATAGTAAATTCTACAAAGATGTATGGATTTGCAGAATTCGCATGATAAATCTTGAATAATAAATTAAATACTAATAAATTAAATACTACTAAATTAATAAATAAATATAAATTTTCTTCAAATATGAATAATTAATATACATAAGGGATTATTAATTAGACGATGAAGAGATCATTGAGAACATTCCTTTTTTTTCAAAATGATAAAAATAGACCTGAATCGAGCATTTCAACGTGAGAAATGTCACAGTGTTCAGTATTTAAATTTATGCAAATGAAAGCGTTAACAAAATATTTATATGTAGATATATGGGCCACTTTACGAGAAAGCAACGGCTTGTTCCAAGTCAGGTTTACAATTTTTGTTATCGGTAGTTTTCTCACTAAAATAAGCAGCTGCGGTAAATAATGTTTCTTATTAAAAATAAAAAGCAGTGATACATTTTTAAAATGATTCTGTATTTATAGTCTCAATTACTTTTCATTGATAAAACTACCTTGCTAAGCAACAGCTACCATGTTGCTATAATAGCTTGTAGTTGTAACACCTTGAATTCGTTGTAAAACTATTGGAAACATGAGCATATAGCTAATTACCCATATGCCGTACAAGAATTGCTCTACACGATTTAAAATCATCATAAACTTAACAAACTTCCACTTACACAATCCTGATATAATACGCTATAAAACTTCATTCGCTTAAAAAAACGACTTATACTCTTAAATACTATATATACTACTGCTCTAAATTTAATCGCGCATTTGAATGTTTACATTCCGCTATACTAAAAAAAAACACACCTACATCCAAAAATATCCGATGTGCAACTAAATAGACCCATCGTAAAAAAGGGCACATGGAAAAAAACATCATAGGGAAAGCGTATATAATACGGCAAAACAACGCTGTGAAAGTGTGGCAGCCGAAAAAAGCGGGACGCGGCGAAGAAAAAGGGGAGAACGAGGGAAACGAAAAATCGCTGTCGTATAGATGCGCTGACAAAACGACGCACGCAAGAACTCGCCGACTAGGAGATAATTAATTATCAATCGACGCGCTCGAGGCCTTTTATACCGCACGGACCTTTTTTTCTTCATTCGGATACTGTGCGCGCGAGCTCGACTCTTTTATTACGGGAGATTGCGCGTTCGTCGCCGAGATAACTGCGAATAGTTCGCACGTGTGATGTCACTTGTAGAGAAAAAAAAAGGAGGATTTACGGTTGGATTTGAATAGAAGATGCTATTATAGCGTGGCTTATCGCGGAATAGGCAAAGCGTTTTATAGTGTGATTTTTGGTGTTCGGAGGAAATTATTGGCCGATGTTGCAACATGTATAACATCGGTATAATGAACTGTGATAGATAAAGACTGGATATCATCTTTTTCATACCGTAGAAAAAAGTATTATAAAAAAAAACAATATTTCTATAATAAATTTTATGAAATCTTAGTTTTAAAATTATTTATAGGTTAGAAAGATTACAAACGTAAACTAATTCAAAACAATTGATTTTCCTAAAACATAATTTTCTGTGACACTTATACAGAATTTTAACCTTTTTAATCTGTGGAAAATAAAATATTTGACAAATATTTGGCTCTAAGTCCAGGTATCCTGTTTTAGCTTGTTTTGAGAGAAAAATCACAGGACAGTTTGGCCCCGTCAATTAGACACAGTATCCCTCCTTTTGACGACCGACAAAAAGGGACATTTAGTCACGGAGACAATGTCCACGCGGTATAGTTTTACGGTTCGACTTGGTCGATTACGCGTGCACTTTCGTCAAAATTCCGACGGCTAGTCGTCCGGGTCCCAGCAATTTTTCACCGGACTTCCTGACTTTATCGGCCGAAGAGATGTAAGAAATGGCCTATACCTTGACTCGCAAAATAAACAAATATGGGTACGAAAATAGTTTTGAAAAAGAAATATGTTCATGAGTGTACATTCTATAATGGGTGATTCTTTATTAAAATGTATGTCTACTGAGTAAATTGTTGTTATAATCTAGACTTAAATGATGGTTCTAGGTCATATATTTATTTTTATTTTGCATAAGAGAAAATTCAACAAACAACAAAAAAATTTTGTCTAAAATAGTATATTCCGTGGATCTCCCAATTGTTACCTTCTTCAAAATCATTTGCAAACGTTTAATATTTTTAACGGCATAAATAACTGAGTGAAAAAAACTTCATTTTGTTGACGCAAAGAACGTTAGACGCCAGTTTATAATACAAAAACCCCAAAGAAAAAAAGAACAAAAACCGAACTCGGTAAAACTTCTCAATTATCGATACCCAGAATGAATCCTCTTAAAATAACAAAACGACGCTTTTAACATTTGTGTCGTGTGCCATCTTCGGCGCCCCCGAAAAGCGATAAATTCCCCCCTCGCCGAGCTTATACAACAGGTGTGCCCCTGCTCGAAAATCGTTACAAAGTCAAGCCAAAAAGAAGGAACCTTATCAGACTTTTCCTTTTTCCCTGTCCCTCCGGGGCCCCGGGGCCCGTTCAGTTCCGTGAAGGGTTTGTTCCCTCTCTTGCGGCAAGTGCGATAAGAGGGCCGGCGCCTGGCTCCCGGCGCGTTTGATCGTTGGCGAAACACGCGCTTCTATCTCCTCGAGATCTTTCAGGTATAACAGCTAGCGGTAGCTTCTCGGACCACTGGCTGCGTTGCGCGCGAGGGCGAGTCGTGCGCGTCCGGCTGTGCGCAGGGTGACGTTTAACGACTGGAGGAGAAAATTAAGGGACACGCTGTGGACAGATACAGGAGAGGTGACGTGTTCTTTTGGAGAGGTTTTTCGAGGCTACGCGAATTGGCAGTTGTGCGGGGAAGGCTGTTAGCTGATTAATAGGGCAGTTTTTTGAGTCTTTTTAAGCTGGGTGGGCTTGGAATGTGTAGAATTAGGCATCTTCCGTCTCTAAATAAATTTAAAACGGCAATACGTAGGCATATTATTGAAACATGCGACGAACGAATTGTGTTCTGTGATAAAAATTAACTGTGTTATACTGCTAAATAATTATTTAATTAAGGTTCGATATTGTGACGTGATAGTTAAGACTACTGACATAAACTGTGCATTTATAATAAGCCTATGTGATGAAATCTAACGATGAATCTGTGATATGGATACAAATTTAATTTAATGTATCGAAACTATGTATATATGATGTATATTTTTGACTTGTGCAAAATAAATCTTAATCTATCTATCTATGTAATTAGGATTTGAACTTTTGCAGACTTTTAAGAGGCATGGAATTTCTATTTTTATTTAGAGAGTTCGGTTGACAAATGTATAATGTGATATAGATTTAAAGTAAGTTTGTTGTATAATTTTTGTTACAATTTGATTCCACGAGATACATATTCTTAATTAAATGAATGTTGGTAAATACTTTCATAAAAATCAGTGCTAATATGTCACGTAAAAATAATTTTGCAATCATAAAATATTTAATTAGTAATTCTATTTATTTATTTATTTCTTTATATCTTTGACTATTACTGTTTTAAACTTGATAAACAGTATGATTTCTAACACCAAAAACGTAGCTGCTTTTTTTTAAAGGAAATTTACGTGTTACGATCAATAAAGTGTTATTTTATTTAAATATCTCCATATATATATATATATATATATATATATATATATATATATATATATATATATATATATATATATATATATATATATATATATATATATATAAATTCTCTTACAAAGCACTCTCTCACGTTAATAATGATATGTTGAAGTTACATATTGAAAATTACGTACTCAATTCTTATATTTGAATAATAATAGTAATAAGTTGGACCATGCTTATTTTAAAGTGATGGTAAAAAACGAAAAACAAATACTGAAACTATTAAATGAAAAATTATTCAAACCCCACTCAATCAAATCGTTACATTGACCGACACTTCCAACTTCTACACTAATCTCAAAATTGCAGCTAATAAACCTATAAGGCAAGCCAGAAGCCGTGAAAATCCCCCGAAAGAAAATCTTGCAATTTCATCCTCTGCGCCTTAGCAATCACCAGCATGAGAAATCGAGAATTCGCATCCAACGCCCATTTCTCGCTCCTCTCCCTTTTTCCAACCTATAACCAGCGTTTTTCCAATACCTCCTTCAGAAACAATCCCAAAAGGACAGGTCGTCACTACTTTTCTTGTTTCTCTCCCAACAAACGCTCGACTTCCTCCTTATCGAGAAACATATAAGCCGAGGCACACCGGGCATTGAGAAAAGAAAGAAAAAAAAATCGCCGGAAGATCGAGACGTCGGCTTAATTACCGCAGAAGAGGGCGACAAGAGTCCGAAGGGGCACCTGTGCACTTGAAACCCCCGGCATAAATCATAGGCACTGCGGAGCGCGTCTTTCTTTGTTCTTCGGCGCTCTCTCTCTCTGTCGATGGCCGGCTGAGGTCTCCTTTACGCGCACTCGGGGGAAACTATTTTTCCAAGGAAAGCGCGCAGGTATCGCTTGCGTTTTATTGCTGAAAATTAGGTGCAAAAGTGTGCGTGCGCAGAGGAGGAGAATGGAATGCGCTGCCGAGAGTTTGGGAGAGTGGCAGATCATTATGCTTCGATTTGGAGAGCGTTGCCGGTTTCGACGTGCGATCGCTTTGAGATACAGGGATGGTATTTACTGATGGTTTATTGTTTGTTGGGCGATTATAGGAGGATTTGGTCATAATTTAAGGCGTGAGATATTTTTTCGTTATTCGTACATTTTGTTTGATTTTAATCGTCAGTACTCTGATAAAAAACGAAACGGGTTTTGACTTTACCAGCAGTTTCTAATCAGTTTAGATAAATAGAGGATGGTATTAGTCAATTTGGTGATTATTCAATCAATGAGGTTACATTTACTAATACTATCTTATTATAGATTTATGCCATACCAAAAGCTAAATAGTACAATACTTAAATAAGGTTTAGTTTTTACGCATTGTTGTACTGAACTATTCTGTAAAAATGCGTGACTTCCTATTAAGTATTTTTTATTTATTTTGTAGCGTAAATAGCCTATAACTTATGGATAATTATAATTATTTATTATATTAATAATTCATGTATTTTTTAATAGTTTTGTTCGACTTTAGTTAATCGGATGTAGATTTCACCGTTGCTATTATGAGTATTTCAATAACAGTATAACTAGTTATATTTGTCATCGTCACTTCTTATTCTTAGTATTTACTGACTGACTAAATACGAAATCACTTTATGGAAATTGTATATTCTTCTTCCACATGATAAATTAAATTAGATAAATTCTTAGAATTATGAAATTAAAGAAAAAAATTAGATTATGAAAGTGCTTGATAACGTAATATTTTGGCTCATGAATGACAATGTGCAGAATCAGCCCACATTCTCATCTTCTTCCGCAGTGAGTCAGACGATAAGATGAACTATTTAAATATTACGATATTTCTCGTTTGTTAAAATAGTTTTGTAATACGTCAATTCTTATTAAATTGTTATTCTAATTTTTATTATTATTTTTATTTTTAACATATCGCAAAATTATTCTATAACCATTAACAAAATATGTGAATAATGTAAAATATTTCAAATGAAGGAAGCTCAAGCCACAGTTCAATATAAAAGAAAATAACATTTCTGCAAATAGTGCAGCTCCTAGTATGATCACGTTAAGTGCATATACATATATTAATAGAAATAAATGTATACAACTGAATAATTATTAACAAAAACTACAATTTGTACAGAATTGAAAAGTAAACTTTAAAAAATGATTCTTTAGTAAAAAATATTTAAGTCACATCATGTGGAAGCTAGTTTAAGAAGATTTTGAAATAATATGGTAAATTACAAAAAAATACATGTGTTAAATAAAAAAAAATTCAAAAAATTTCTCTCGAAAGTCCTTAAAATGATTTAAAAAATACATGTGTTAAATAAAAAAAAATTCAAAAAATTTCTCTCGAAAGTCCTTAAAATGATTTTTCTGGTACAACATGTAACCAGCAACTTATATATTAAATTTTTTTAAACAAACTTCTAAATCAAATCCTTCACATCGCCCGAGGCAAAAAATCAACCTCTACGCATCATACCTCCATCCATCCAAAAAGAAAAACACTCTCTCCATACAGTAGCTACACCGCACACGTCCCATTAAAATGAAACTCAACTCCTAATTCGAGCGAGATCGATTCGACACGGCTGCGCGCGCCAAAGGATTCCACAGGGCGGACACGTAGACGCACGTAAGGAAAAGAGCAGACGCGCAAGTTTACAAAGGAACTCCTGGAAGCGCGGCAACACATAATACCCCGCGCCTCGAGCCCTTTCTTCCCTCTAGAGAGCGAGCGAGATTCGCCGCCTCGAATAACAAGGTCGACGACGGAGACGATCTTCTTCTTCTTCAGACTCGACGCGCGGGGTGAGCGCGAGAGGCGGACAAAGAAATGCGCCGCCGCGTGTGCGAGAGTCTTCCCCGCATGCGATCAAGGGGGAAGCGATAGGTGGATTCTGGGGAGAGATGCTTTGTAGATTAGGTTTAGTAGGAGAGTTGAAAGTGTGATTTTTTTGTTATTGTGCGCGATGGTAAATGTAACATGCTTGGATTTAGTTTTGTTTATATTTTGGGATTGATATGCGTTTATTAATGGTGCTTAGTTCATATGCTGATGGGGCATTTGTGAGCATGAAACTTAAGGTGATGCTAAAGCCACCGGTCACCGATAAATACGAGGAACCACTTTTCTCATTTTATTTTCAATTTCGAGTATATATCTCTATGAAACGTTATTGTCTCTATAGAAAACAACAACTCTTCAGAGAGATATTTTGTCAAAATTGAAAATTGACAGAAAATAGTGGTTCCCCGCATTTTACGACAATAGGAGGATTTAGCATCACCTTAAGGGTCCAGAAAACTTTTTATGATTAAAAGCAATCATTCTGAAAAATTTTATGCTATCAAAACAGAATAATATCTTAAATTTTACCGTTGCAAAACCTAAAAATCTTGATCCTACATGTCACAATAAATCATTATTTTCAATGCCATGTTTATTAAAGGAACTTTGACCCGATTCGAGGTGACATGGTGAACAAAATTATTTTGTTTGACTGTTATTCGACTCTTTTTGACATGTATTACAAAAAGAGCGGAGCACTTTTTCGTTAAAATCTTTTATTATTCTTTTTCGGAGATGCAATCAATTTATTTTTAAATATTGAAAAATATTTTTCAAAAAATCTATTGGATCTACGAAAAAAATAATAAAAAACATTTTAACGAAAAGGTGCTCCGCTTTTTTTATAATACATGTCAAAAGGTGTCAAATAACCGTAAAAAAATTTGTTTTCATCGTATTACCCTGAATCGTGTGAAGAACAAAGTTTCTTTAATAAATACGGTATTGAAAGATGTGATTTACTGTGACATTTTGGGTTAAGATTTTGAGGTTTTACAACGGTAAAATTTAAGATATTATTGTGTTTTAATAGCATAAAATTTTTCAGAATGATTGCTTTTAAACATATAAAGTTTTCTGGACTCATAAAAAAGTGTGTTTTTGGGTTTAACCGAGGCCTGCCCCATTCCAACTGCTGTAGCGGTCAAAGAATGAAAGATATAAAATTATTTAAGAAATGCCAAAATGTTTGTTATGAAATTACTCCTTATCTACAATCGTATTAGAATTCAAATTCATGATATCTGTGACCGTATTCAGACAACATATGTCATTCTTATTCGTCTGACAAATAACATTACATTGCAACTATACAACTTTACCGCCAGAATTGATATAACACGTGTCCAGGCAATAAAACTAAAGAAATACTATCATACTTTCAATTAACCGATTAATCAATCAATTAACAAAACAACGCCCAAACCGCCTCGATAAACAAAAACACTGCAGGCTTGCAATCGCATCCACGCGCTCAGAATGCACAACAATACACGCGAGTAGTCACGAGTTGCGCTTAACAGCCTCGCGCTCGTAAGTCTCGGTGCCTTATAACACCGTACGCGGTTGCCGCCGTTCCAAACCGCATTTAATCAGTTTGCGGTCGCGGGGCCCTTGGCTCGCTCCCTTCTGCGCATGTATCCAGTATGTATAAGGCTCGGACGACGATGAGGGCTCGGCTCGCTTTATTGTTACTTGGCCGGTGGCTATTACAGCGGTAAGGGCGCGAGGCGAGATGAGTTTGGCTTTATTGAACTGAAGCTTTCGTTCATTGAATCGAATGGATTTGGTAATAAGTATTTTTTATGATTTAATAATTTTTTATTAAATCATAAAAAATACTTATTACCTAATCCATCCGATTCAATGAACGAAAGCTACTGAAGGAAGTTACTTAAAAAATTTAGAAGAGAGTTAGCAATTTTTCAACATGATAAATAATAGGTAGAATAAATAACATTCTTATATTATACATAGAAAATTGATTTAAATAATAAAGTATTTTTCAAATAAGGTAAAACTAGTTTGCATTCCGGTCACATTTAAAGAATTGTAAGTAATCACTGTAAATTGCATGTAATTTTTAATTATAATGATGAATAGTCTTGAGAATGTTGCAACTACGTTTGTAATATTGATATTGACAGAGTTCTAGAAACTAAAATTCAGCGTATTTATTTGTATACATATTTTAATTAAGCATAAAATTATATAAGTTATCATTTCTACATCTGTTAGCAGCATACAGTGTTTATTCATATATATCTTTATATTTTAACTTTAAAGTGGCAATATCTATCATTAAAATAAATAAATTTAAAAGAATTGATACTATAGAATTATCATGAACAGATTTTATTCAATGTTATTTCTGTTTCTACGCTACCTTATAATATTATGCATAGTTCAGAATAATATAAGAACCGTAGTCACACTATACAATAAAATTTACATACAACAGTTCCAAATGCTTCCCATTGAATAGCTTTACAGCACTCTTACAATTAAACCTATTTCCAATCCCACCGTCCTTAGCATTCACCCCAATCACCAATAATTACAAACGAAATTAATTTTCCAAAGCCCAGCAATAAACCAATCATTCGCTCTAACCCACTCTCATATAGATTGCCCTCCGTGTCCCCGTAACCCCTTATACAACCCAAATACCCGTTCAGCCCCTCTAGTCTAGCTCCCTTTTACAATTCACATCTCCACGTCTCCATTCCTTTCTCTATTCCCGCGTATACACGCCCGTGGGATTTTCCATACACGCGTAACTCAACACCCGCGCTATTCGCTCTATGCACGCGAGCGCGTGTGTGTCTAGCCTATTTTCTTTTTGTTGCGCGTGTTTAACGCACGCACACGTGTCACGCGCGACGTCTATATATATTCTCCGGTTTTTTTACTTTTCTTTTTATTGTCTGGCAATAATAGCGGCTTATTATATTCGCGCATCGCTCGCGTGCGTCAATGGACCGGGCGCGCGTTCAAACATTATACGATGTGGTCACCGTAGCCCGGTTTTTATGGTAAAAGAGTTGCGGAGACGATGCTGACGATGATGTTGTACGTTGATTCGCACTGTACGGGGAGAAACGTGATTTTATAGTTGGTAGCGATGCCTGGGAGTTTTTGCACTTCGAGTGTGTATTTGTATATGAATTGTAATGGTGTCAACATGTTTACAATCCATTTGATGATCATGAATATAGTATTCATTTTATAATACATCGTGTTTATAATATTATTGCAATAAAAAATAATTATATATTTAAGGGAAAAAGCTGTTAAAAAATATAAGGAGAAAGTATAACACCATATAAATTAACATATTTTTCATTATTACTTGTACAAGGGGTTTCAATAATATTTAACAAACCAATCTTTCCAATAAACTCTCTTTATCTGTTTTGTATAGCTTTTTTTATGTAATTAAGTTCTTCGTTTTTAACTAAATGTTATGAATATATTTAGAAAAGAGCTAGGAAAAAAGTGTTCCAATTTCTAGAATGAAGCATTGAAATGAAAATATTTTAAAAAAGAATGCTTAGAAAACAATGAATGGCTACAGAACACTAATAATATAACTCAATAAATAATCTATGCATAATACATTTTTTTGTAAATAAGAAATCTTCAAGTAATGTTTTATATATGAAAAAGAAAAATGTTATCTATTTTATATTTAAAGTGGATAATATCTTCTACCTTTAAGCCTATACAGTTTTAAGGAAACAATGAAAACAGTATAGCCCAGCTTATAAAGATTACACTTTATTAAAATCCTAAAGTCAAAAGATCCCCGGAACACCAGAAAACAAGCCTAAACAGCAATCGAGTCATCACATGCCAAAATCTATTACACTATAATACCCGAAAAAATTCTCATCCAAGTAATTCGACTAATTAATAAATTTTTTACTATATTGCGAAATGAAGACGTTTCTGTCTCCCCCTCCCCACGGCAAAACGAACAGCCAGCCGAACACATGTATATTCCCGTGCGATATCTTCTTCATCTCCCCCGAAATTCTGCCGCACAGCCGGGTATAAATTATCAAAGAGAAGAGAGTCTCTCCCGCGTCCTCTTATTTTGATAGCGACACCGCGAGAGCGCGGCATCCAAAAAATGCAGAGAAAGGCAACGCCACGCGAAAGATGATCGGCCCTCGGCGTTGTTCTCGATCATAAAAAAATTTACCGTCTATTTTATACACATGCCATAAACGAGTTTCTCCCGCTCGGATTTATACACACCGGTGTGTATAACTCGATTAAAAAGTTTCGCCTAATCTGCCCTCGACATCGGAGAACTGCTCCCTTGTGCATCTGTGTGTATGTAGACGCGCGCGTCAATGTCGCGCAGAGCGCGCGAAAATGTCAGGCTGCGGGAGACCCTTTTCGTCGCATTGTGTGTAAATCAATTAGTCGAGTGGCGCCGCGAGCGGCGTAAAACGCGATTTTTATTGGTCGGAGCGGGAGCGCGAGGACGATGACGATGCTGCGGCTATGTGATGCCGGCTCGAGGTATTTCTGTATTCGTGCGAGAGTTTATGATTCCTCGGTTGATCGGACGCATAATTGGCAAACGTCATATACATTTTTGTTAATGGTATTAGCTGGTCGTTGGATTCGTAGTTTTTTCTTTGGTAACAAATAAGAAATCTATGAATTCTGTATTCGTTTTATCCTTTCATTCCTAAATTATTATCTAAAGATTGGATTTTGACTAATTTGATTTTAAGTCGATACGAGACAAATACGTATAATGATTTATAAAATACTTTGTATATTATCGGGACGAGCATCAATAGTAACCATTTTATTAATATTTAGTTCTCCATCAAATTTGAGTGATGATTTTAAATAATTACGTAGCTAATGTTTTTACTTGGTATAAGGCAACATACGACATATGGACCAACTTGAAATTCAATTGTTCTTAAATCTACAACCACTTTATATAATGGAATCCTTAACGAATAAGGTCCGCTAAATAATGACTTATAAAACAGTTTAAATTTTTTAACGTTGTTTTCTTGAAATGATGTAAAATGATACAAATCATTTTTAATAATACGACTTAGACATTTTGATACTAAATGCGCATTAATTGATAAAATTATATATTTCTTACATTACTCTTAATTATGTATATTATCACCTTAAACCTATAAAATTAATGATCTTAATACTTATAGAATAACTATAATACAGAAAAATATGTACAGTTCCTGTATATAAAAGGTAACAGTAGGAATTAAAAGGTAAAGTAAAGCTTAACATTAAAAACTATTTCTATTTCACTGAACAAGCTTATCTGTTTCTCGAAATTAATTCAAGCAAACTCTTACGTAAATTTTAAACTGACATTTCAGTAACATTCCTTTGTGAATATTTATGATGTGGAGTTTGCGGACATAACTTTAGCTAAACAAACTTTAAGTGTATCTTGTAATATACTCGGAAAATAAAGTAGTAATCGTCACGAATAAATTAACATGATTTGCTCTAAACTTTTTTAAAACCGATCATTTCTGTCGGCAACGTCTGGATATTTAAAATTCACTTTAACTTACCCCGCGTTAGCAGTCTCAAGGTGAGACTGTAAACTGATAATTCTCACAAAAGTACCGACGTAAAAGTTAGATTTACCGATACGTAAATGTCCTCCTAATTTCTTAGTTACATTATGCTTCTAGATATAACCCATAAGACTTTTCAAACGTACACACAATAGCGCTCCTTCCCCTATTCAATTAACTTTTTTAACAGACATACACAGAAACAAATCCCGCGCAGCTCGGCATCATCGTCTTCCCAAAATACCTTCCAAACTTTACGCAGCCGAGGACAATAAAATAATCCAGAAAAATGGGAACCTCCAGGCCACGAAAACAAATCCGTCGTAACTCACCGGCCATAATACACACAAGAGCCGAGATACAATCTGCAAACCTTTTCCCCCAATAAAGCCGAATAATTCGGAGAGACAGAGCGATGGCAAAATGTGTATATATATATTCGCGTTTTGCCACTGCTCGGACCCACCGCAGGCCTTGTATTGGCCGCGACACCGCGTGCAATAACATTTCGCGGCGGAGTGCGTCCGTCTCTGTAACAACATTTCGCGAGGAGCTGCACGCGAGTTGTATAGAAGGAAAGAAAGACGGAGAAGAGGGAGACAAGAGGAGCCACTCTAAAACGATAATACTGCATGTGTGGCCTCACGAATGGCTCCGCAGAGGTGCTCAAATATGGGTAGCGGTGCTCGTCGCGTGCCAAAGGATTCGAGGTGATAGGTATGTGAAGGGGGAAATTGATTTTACAAAAGTACCAAAAATTGCTGAAGGTTAAGAGAAATTATTCAATTTTTTGGAGAGTGTAACTCTTGCCGAAAATTGAAAAAGATTGCTTAAAAAGCTTTGCTAAACTTTGCTTGATTTGAACAAATATTGACAAAATTTGTACTTTACCCGAAATGGTCGAGTTTAGTTGACAAATAAATTATTTCCACTAGAGTAAGTAAATAGTACATGATTTAAGATTTTACCACTTGTGATGAAGAATGAAACAAGTATTAGATGAAAGCAATGCTAGAGATGGAATCAATTATATTATTATAAAAAAATTATATGACATGTACCAAGAATATGATTGATGATTTCCCTCGGTTTAGAAAATTCATGTAATCAATTCTCGTGACGATTTAATGTTCTTTTTTATTTCTCAACTCATTACCCGCATCTTCATCAAACCATGACAAATTAATAATCGCACCGAATTAGCCAACATCATCCTAAATTGATAGAATTACACGTGACCACAATTTATACTTCACCCACTTTACATGACAAATGATCCAGTGAAATTATAAAAGCCTTGCTGTACCTAATTGAATTAAAATTTAACCGCAATGAAGCCGACGACGAGCGACGAACAAAAAAACCCTTCATCTAAATTTAGCCAGCAATGAAGCAAGCCCACGACGACGACAAGTTACGTTTATAACGCTCAGGCGCAACAACAGTGCGGTTTTGCTCTCGCGCGTAACATGTCCTTCGCCTTTTCAGAAGCTCAATGGACTGTTCTGTTCTCGCACAAGATTTCCATTGAGAGGAGGCTACTTTCTGCGCGTTCTTCATAGTGTTCACTAGCCACAAAAATGCACCCGATAATACACTTTTGCGTCCCACCTGTGCGAAAACGTGCGCGAACCTTTGCAAAAGCATAGCTGCGGTATAGATGACGGTTTATAAGTGGAACAAGTCACACGCTTCGTTAAAACGATAAGTTTTTCTTGCAACCACAGAAATAGGTGAACTACATTTAGCATAATAATATATAATCTTTATTAAGTTGTTAAGAAGAAAATAATTGTGATCTGAAATTGAATGCATTTTTCAGTATTAAATTAATAGAGAAAATCTTCCCTCGATATTCAATTAATATTCAGCAATTCAAGAAGTTATTCTAGTTGATTCTAAATAATATCTTTTGATATAAAAGGAAGAGTTTCAGTTCGTAATGATATTCTCTAATACGACTATAGAAAAGATCGGGACTAAATTGGACACTGACCCATGTTCTTAAAACTAAAAGCAAATATAGTAAATTACTGAATAAAGGGCTAAACCTTCTTAAATAGTTAGTTACAACCAATTACTTGATGGGTATACACTGATTACAGAAGTACTAATTATTTTTCATAAAATATAATAAAATCAAAAATCTCAAAGCCGAAAATATCGCAATTAGCCCCAGTGTCCCTAATTGAAGGTTATTCTTCTTGGTCTAAGAGATTGCTTATGTGAGTGGGCTAGGTCTTGTTCTAGATCTTCATTTATTACAATTATTCAATTTTTTGTTACCCATATTACAAAATTTCGTATGCTATCGATTCTAAGAAAAATGTTCATTTGAAGTTCTAAAAGTCAATATTTACTTCAAACGTACCAACTCCACTGACGCCAGCTACTTGATCAATATTCATGTAACTTATACGACCAGCTCTAACAGTAGCAATCATCTCCGCAGCAAAGGTTCATACAACCCGCAGCCATTGTCCATCGATGCAATCGCGTCCCACGGCATATCTCTCGTCACCTCCGACGATCGAAACCACCGATAAAACACGATACGAAGGGTGTGCCACGTCTCCATTCAACCACAGCGTCATCCCACCAAGCACCATGCGCACATTAAAAACTACATTAGCCAGCAAAAGAAGAAAAGAAAAAGAAATCAGCACTTAGCTAATTACCTTGCACACAGCACGCCAATGGTGAACCACGCCCCTCAAACATCACGATGCACCTCGTAATCCGTCTGCACCACGCATGTTTACACGCGGCGCATCGCATCGATTACTATCAGCCTGCCGCGTGTGACAGACACGTCAATGGAGTGCTCCCACCCCCCCCCCCTGCTTTCTGATCGCGCGTAGACAGCGCGCGTGTATACCAGTGGAATTAGGACAACGAGCTGGAGCTGGAGTTGTACATCGCCGGCACGTCGATTACGCAAATGGGATGTATAACGATCTGAACGTCGTCGTAGTCTCCGTCGTCGTAGGTAAATGGCGCGGCGAATTACAGTGTAAACTTGTGTACGGGTGTGCATTCAGTGAGCTACGCTACGCTGTAGGTTAACTAGCGTGTGTTGGAGAATGATTGCTAGCGCTGGTTCGGAATTCTGTTGCAGGAGGAAGTTGGACTCGTGTGAGTTATTCACATTGGTTTTGGGAGATGTGCTCGCTGATCGATGGAGATTTTATCCTGTCTGACTGCAGTAGCAGCAGAGGGGAAGGAATGTGTAGGTGTGATTACGTAGATGCCTATTAGATTTGTAATTTAAGTAGGAGGATGTCCTGATTTATTTTGCGCACTTTTGCATGGTGGATGGGATGGAACGTATGATAAACTTTGGGGGTGCAGTGATGTTAATTGTTCAACACACTTTGTATTGTCAAAATTGTATACTGAATTTAGATCTGCTTACTATTGACAGCACGTGAATATGATGACTAATGAAGCAGTAGATTGAAGCCATTTTGGAACAGTGCAAAATATTTGTTTGCTAAATTTTTCTCATTTTTGTCAAACTATGCTTATCGTTGCCAAACTTTACTAATCTTTGTAAACTATGCTTATTTTTGTCAAACTTTGCAAATTTTGTTAAATTACCAATTATGCTTATCTTTGCTAAACTTTACTAATCTTTGACAAACTGTGCTTATCTTTGCCAAACTGATAATCTTTGACAAACGATGCTTATATTTGAAAAACTTTGTTAGACTCGGATTCAATTTCGGACAGATTGCAAAGTTTAGCAAAGCAAAGTTTAGTGAGGTTAAGCAAACCAAGCAAACTTGGCCAAGCAATGTTAGACAAGAAATAATTTTTCGAAACTATTTTGAACTGTTAAATATTTTGACAAAGTTTATCCAACTATAGAAATGGTGAGCAGTGTTGTAAGTAAGTTTAGTATCGTTTTGTGAAGATATATAAATCTAAATAGACTCAGCAAAATTTGACAAAGTTTGTAGAAGGTTTGGAGAAGTTTGATAAAGCTTTACAAACAAATTATTTTCACTATATAAGAAAAATGTATGATATATACATATTTATTTATTTATTGTTATTTCGTTTTTAAACAGGATATCCGCTAGTAAAGTAGATTCTAATCGATTGTGAATTACCACTTATCTTCATTAATCACTATTATCCATCTATTTCCGTTTTCATGAAAATGACCTTAGCATTTGAGCATACACGAAAAATTCAAACCGACGCTTTCACGCTACTTAATCCAATTCCATTATACGCACTTCTCAACCCACTTTACAATACCCCAACTTATTAAATCTCAATCTCGAACACGTCAAAAGATCGCGTACACGTCAAACTCATAAAACCACTAAATTCAAAGCAGACCATTTCCCATAACACGACGAGCTTCCCATAACAAGCTGTTTAAAATTGGAAAACCTCGCTCCGGCGAACGAGACAATTTTCCCGCGCGTCGTCGCGACGACAGTTATAACTACACGCGTACCTACAACATACTTGCGCGAGGGACATTCGCTGCGTGTCCGTCGGGCGCTAACTGCTGCGTCGTTCGTCACGCCGAGTCCGAGGCGCGATGGTGCCACACGTCGACGCGGAAACGGCGCGGCTGCCACGCGCGTGACATGTGTCCCTCCGTACTTTCCATCCCGAGAGATGAGTATCCTCGTGTGCGCGAGAGAGTATTATGATGATCGATGCCATCACTCCGTGCGTATATTATAAGCTCTCGAAGGCTAATGCCGATATGCGCCGGGCGAAACCTACCGCCGCGCTCTGCGCGTGCAGTGTGAATTTGCAATGCTGATGCGCCCGAGTTTGCGGTGAAAAACTGCGGTATATTTCGGTTTCGAAGGAGGAAGGGAGCCTCGAGCTTTTGGAGGTGAATTGCTTGATTTATTGCGGGGTACAAGTTTGCGCTCTTGCAACGGCTAATGTGTAAGATGATTTTTTTGTAAGTTATCAGAGGTAAAGAATAATAGAAGTTTCATCGTGAATATTTGCCATAGCCTGCTTTTCAATGAGATCGAAAAAATATATGCAAAAGTTGACCGAGAAAATCATTTTGAATAGTATTTTTTTATGTAATGAGATAAATCGTAACGACATTGTTATACATTCATGTATGGATCATGCTACCGCGAAAGTATTAATAAGTAGGTACTATATTGTTTATGAATATTCAGAAAATGTGTGACGGCTTGAGCGTCTACTTATTACACGTAAATATGTTTTTCGAATGATTCTAGTATCACCTTTGTATATAATATAAACAAGTATTTTAAATTTATATAATTACAGAGCTTCTTACACTCTTCCATCTACATGAAATGCATTTTTGATAAATTAGTCCCTAATAATAAAATATGTTTATAAAAAATGCTTCAAAAAGGTAAAGAAACAGAAAGTATGACATTTTTACAATATTTTTAATTTATTTTATTGAATTTTGAATAGCTCGATTGAATATGCAATATGCATCATACATTATTTCAAATGTAGATTTCTTAATTCCATTTTAAAATAAAGAAATCAGTAAAATCTAATGGCGATTGTAACAAACTATAGCTTTACATAACTTTGAGTGCGAACTATATCAGTAAGGAATTACATATATCAATCAAAACACTTTTTTAATATTGTAGTTCAAGAACATTTATTATATTCTGAATATTAATGCATTTCTAAGTACAAATATTCCAACATACGAATATTCGATTAGGCAGAAACTTTTATGCACTTGGCGGGCTCTTTTCTCTACGTTTTAAGATATTGTATCTTGCGCATAATTACCATCATTAAATACATATATTTAACAATAATTCTTGTTCTTGTTTTCAAGTCAAATTAATTTAAGGATTTTATAAGATTTCAACATGGAAAATCCCATTCTTGACATCAATATTTCAAAAAAAGAAATTTTATGCCTTACATTTCATTACTCCATCCCGAGCTCAATAAAACTGGGACAATTCTTGAGATTATGATCCCATTAAGTCGAGTAATGCGATTTTAAGAAAGTTTTTACTCGACTTCTTTACAAAGGATTGCCAAATTTACGACTGTCTCGGCAACTCCATTTCGGCCGCGGGGATAGCTTCGGCGATTCTTTTTTTTCTTTCAATGGACCGAAGAGCGTGAAATTGCGATTATACAATGTTAATTTACGTTCCGGGCGATGATTGACATTTGGCTTCGGCGCGCGGCTTTCGACGGACGGTCAACACCTCTCTCGACCTCTCAATACCACGCGGGTACCGCAGTCGGTGTTTAGTCGTAAACGCCAATACTGCGAAACAAAAAAAAATGACGAAGACCCGACTCATGCGTGAGATTTTGACGTGCGCGTGTCTTAATCGCTGGATTAAAAGGGCAATAAAAGTCTGTATTTATATCTATAAACTTGCGGTTTTGGTTGTCAATCGCTGTGCGGTAGGTCTGAAGAATCGAAAAGAAATTCGCCAACGTTAGTCATGATTAACTTTTTGCGACTCACCTGTAACAAAAAAATATATATTTCTTTTAGATAATAGAATATAAAATATGATGAAAGTTTGTTGTGGAATGTTGAACTATTGTTTATCTAAAAGTTTACATAATGTCAACGTATATGATTACAATGTTTCAAACACTGAAACGTAATAAAATATAATTGAATAAAATATATCAAAAAGAAGCTTTTATATAATTGTATCGTATGATGATTAGATCGCGATATTGCATTATCGTTGCATCTTATACGGGAGTTCTCGGTAATTTATGTAAACAGAAACGCAAAAGGTGGTTCACACAGATAAATTGAGTAAAATGCCTTAAAAAATCGTTCATAATAATTCAATTATCTTGACGTGATTAGATCAATTTTGTCGTTTTATTATCGATACTTCTCATAATTAGTCAAATTCTCGGTACTTTGCAGAAAATATAGAGCCTTGATGTAAAGCGACTACTTCCGTCGTTCAAAGATTCAATAGAATAAAAGTAGCCGTCTCTTGAAGATATAATCAATGTAAGGCACTTCAAATGAAAATTCCTTTGCACGGAAATATTTCAAGTAGCCGATTACTTAAAAATCTGCTTTTTGCAATGTCATGGAAGAAACATTGATAAAATATTATATGAGTATTGAATATGATAAAGTTTCTTATTTAATTGACAAATATCGTACTTTCGCCAATTCTAAAACAAGTAAATTAGAAACATACGTATAAACCTTCGAGTTTATTTTTATGATTTTAAGTACGGCATTGTCATAAACATTGACACCAATACAAAAACAATAAATAGTTATAATCAAGAGTTTAAAAGATGATTTATATACCAGTTACTAGATAATAGACACATTATTTTATTCTCAATCAAATATTAATACGTTATTTTAATTCTGTATAGTTATTTTAATATAACACAGAGAATAAGCTAAATCGTTCTGCTTATTTGTAATCAAATAAGCTTTTCTGAACAGCAATAAAAGTTCACGAGATAAATTGGCGAACAACATTATATTATAGTAGCTATGGTTGAGGACAGTTGAGGATGTTCCGTGAATCATCCGTCACAGAAAACGTCACTCAAGGCAATCAAAATGTAATCCCTTTCACGTGTTACTCGTAATACACGGAAAATATATAGATCGTCTATATATTTATAAGTATCAATATCGATTTAGTTTTGATCTCTGTTGTTAACTATTTTAGAGCGAAAAGAAGTTTATCTCCTGTAAACTTTAACTATTATTATCGCAGATAAATTGATCAGAAATATTTTATCATTGATTCGAGATAAAGCTAAGTAAGCTATTTTTTAATTGGGCTTAAAACAGATTTTTATTAATTCTTTTGTCTTATATAGGGCAAAACACTCAACTAAAACATAATTTATTGTAAGTTACTATATTTTAAGTAAAATTTACTGCTTTATTAAAATGAGAAATAAATGTGTTTTGCAAAAACAATTACTTATTACACGAACCTAATAATGTCAAATATAAACATTTCTTAGTAAATTTAATTTTTCTGATCATAAACTTTTGATCGTTAATTTAACGAAAACAGCAAATGATTTTCATTATATTTTACTCAGATCTAAAAACCTCGTACCAGAAACATTTAGTAGACTTTTCACTCGAAACTTGTACTAATACTACTGTTTAAATTACATACTGCGCAGTATATACTTTTCTCTGTGAATATAGATAGAAAATTTATGCGGTGCATTACAAAACTACAATATCTTAAATTAAATTTAGCGTATAAATAGCTATAATTATGTATTAAAATCATATTAAATACGGTATTTTATTTATAGAATTTAAGCCGCGCTTGAAAATTGCGATCTTGCAAAACTTCTCTAAAACGTGCGAGTACAATGGACTTTCTCTCGTAAAGCGTCCTTCGTGTGAATCATTAACTGATATCGTTTAACGGATAAAACCAGTCGCCGTGTGCATATATATATGTATATGTATAAAGCCGGTTACGTCACGTTTTACTCCTGAATATGCAAAACATTGTCCTCGCGCGAAATAAAATATTCATTCCTGGTGTGTTACCGTCGCCGCGCCGCGCCGCATCGATTCCCTTCCTTCCCTCTTTCTCACGTATAAATTACAAGCGATTTAATGTTCGACAAGTCGACGACGAATTCTCTTTTTTTTGCAATCGTATAATAACCGTTCTACGTAAATATAACATGTGTCACGTTATTGATAAAAAGAATGTTTTGGAAATATATTGTACGCTTTCTCTCAGACGAATCTAATTCAATGTTAAAATATGCGGAAGCTGACGTGGGTATAAAGTATTTTAGCGTCATATATTGTTATCATTATTTAAAATTGTGTTTGAATAACATTCTTTTAAACTGTTGGAAAATATTTATTCACTGGTTTTGATAATTTATTTAAGGTAAGATTATATGCGCCGTTTTAAAATATTATTAAAATGTTAAATTTGTAACTATTAATTTCAAAGTATATTTACAATATAATAATACAACTTATCGAAATTAAATTCTTTATTTTTCATGTTATATCAATTGCAATAATTATATTAGTTTTTAGTAAAGTAGGTACGCTCAGATTATTCTTGCATTATGTTTTTAACGGTTAATTTTTAAAATCTTTGAGCGTGAGCACTTTTAATAAATGAATCTAAGCTAAAAAAGATTTAATTGCTACTTTTTTAAATAAATAAGTTTTCTAAGTGATGTTTTATGCATGAACGTTGCAAAAAATTCTAATTATTTGTCAGAATACCTCTAAGCTAAGAATATCTCATGCAAATTTCACCCTGATAAGTTAAAAACGTTAACGCAAGGACTCTTTTAGTAAAAAGAAAAATTCACTAGAATTTAATTCTTTTTCAAATTTAAAAAATATGTGCTTCTTGTATGTTCTATTTTAATGTTTATTAAAACACGAAGATTTTTGAAATTGAAAAATAAATTTATACCTTGTCGTACTTGATTATATTTTCACAAATTGCTCCTATCTCTTCACATTAATCGGAATTGATCTAAGTTTCGAAAAAATCTCGGCATATTCTTCATGAAATTTTTTAAACAATACTGCTCGATTATGACAAACTAATAGTCTTTAAATGAAAAATGCTTTCAACTGTTGGCCCTTTGCATCATAAGGTCTGAATTATCTTTGTCACATTGCATATTAAATAGAACATTTTCCGAGACTTTCAATTCAATAAGACTAAACATCCTATAAACACCAATTCGAGCTTATAACTTTCATATTACTCAACAATTTTCCAAACATACATCCTTTATGAACGAATTAAAACCCCCTTGCCTACTAATATTCACAACTCGCAGGAGAGCAGCACTGCAGCAGCGACAGGCCTAGAAACGAATACCCAGAAGGCAAAAGCGCGTACACGTTGTAGCAGAACGATCGGTGCCCGAGCGAGCGTCGCTCTCCGAGTGCGGAATGCGTCGTGCAAACATCAAGCGCTCTGCAGTACGGGCAAACACGGCATGGAGAGAGCGGAAGATGACCGCAAGGACAGAAAGAGAGGGCGACGGAGTCTTCGGACAAATTGTTGCGTCAAATGTAGACGGTAATAACCGTTTTATTATCTTCTGAATCTGTTTAAAAGATTACGCTAAAAATTGTGTACACACTGGTCTCCCGATGCATTGCTAGCAATATAGCGAGTGGCATTTATAATATACAATACAAATAGATGATAAAAAGTCGTTTTTGATTAAAATAATACATATACGAGAGATAGTGGATTATAATTTGATTGAAAATTAGTTTGGTACGAGACATATATTTTCCATTGAATATTACAGTGGTCTCTTTAGATATTGCCGATACGTAAGAGAGAGTTCACTGTAATTTAAGTTATATTGTTGTCTAAGTATAAACTATAAAAGGACATTATCGTGAAAAAATAGAATATTACCTTCATGAATTGAATTGTAATTTTATCAGCTCTAGAAACTGGATTAAACGATTAATAGATTAAATGTTAATTCTGGATAAAGAAAATTGGTATTTTTATAGCAGGATGTTATTTTCTATAGTTTTAATCTTCAAAATCAATAACAAAATCAATAATAAAATATCAATAACAGGACTTACTAGAAATATATATATGCCGATCTTTAGCAACATATTGTACCAAAAAGTAAAGCATCTAAAAGAAAGTTGATATTTATTATTACTGAACGTAATTTTCACTGAACTGCCTTGACCTTCAAAGCCAAAATCAAAATAATAACAAAATAACGATATAAGACCTTTGAAATATTTACGACAATCTCCAGCACTGCACTTAAGCAAAAAATAGAAGATCTAGAAAAAAAGACACCGAAAGAGTCACTGCAGAGCCGAACAGGTACGGAATGGGAAATAAGTCGCACTGCGGGGAGAAACTGCCGCCGACCCCCGCGTGCGCAGTGCAATGCGGCGAAAAAAGCAAGCGAGGAGGACCCACGTAGCGAGCGGCCGCGCCGGTTAAAAGTATTTACCCACGTTCGCCACAACGACTCGGTCGACAAAAGAAAGGAAAAGGGATAGAGAGAAAGAGAGAGGAGGCGGGGCAAAAAAAATCGCTGCCTCGCAAAAAGACGAGGAAAAGCGGAAAGATAGAGAGACGAGTTACGAGAAGAAAGTGATGAAATGGAAGGAAAGGCTGAGAAAGGAGGAGAATGCAAATTGTCGGGATGATTGAGTGGGAAATTGCTCAGGTAATAAATCTACAGTCGTGCTGCGACGCACGTGATGAATAATCATTTTGTAGGAGAATTTCACTTTAAAATTGTCAATCCCCTTCGTAACAAATACAAATCTCATCTATTTATCTAATACGAAGTATCTTACATCTCAAAATACCGATTCCCATCCCATTCTATCCCATTGCTAAGGTAATAACTCTACAGTCGTGTTGCGACGCAAGTGATGAATAATCGTTTTGTAGGAGAATTTCACTTTAAAATTGTCAATCCCCTTCGTAACAAATACAAATCTCATCTATTTATTTAATACGAAGTATCTCACATCTCAAAATACCGATTCCCATTCTATCCCATGAAAATTACACTCCCGAAAAACAAAAAGGAAGAAACGCCGACAGCCGTAAGAAACAGATAAGGGCTTCCGAGGATCCTCGTCGGCTCGGGAGATACCGGAAGTGCCGCGCCGGTCGGGTCGGATCGGTTACGCACAGGTGCTGCGAGAATACGGCGACACGTTACCCGGGAGGTCCCGTCTTGCGCGGAGATCGCGTGCCGCCGGCGCGCGCACGTTTCTTTTTTTTACGGTTACTCGGCTCGCTTGGTGATATACAGGCCGGCACGCGTCGATGCGGTGAATGTGTAGAGGAGGTTTAAGGGGAGGTCGGAGCGAACTTTACCATTGTGACCTCCAGCTCGCGCCGCATTTTTCATTATACGTCTAAAATTCACATAGTAACATCAAAATCGAGGTTGATAATAGTTTGTTATTATGTAAAGAACACCGGACAACAGCAATTTTGTTTATTAGTAGCCTCAAAAGTTTTTTATTATGAAATATTGTACAATTGACGAATGGAAAACGGTAAAAGTGATGGTCATCTTACCGTTTCTTAGCCTTACTGATAGCTTCACCTCGCGCCGTATTTTTCATTATTTACGACATTGTACGCAATTATGCATGCTTGAAGCTTTATAAACATTTATTATTATGACAAGAACACCGGACAACCGCATTTTTGTACCATAAATGACCAAAAATTTTTATTTTTATGATATTAATTTTTGAGGTTAGGTAAAATCTGCACCAATCAGGATAGCTCCGACCTCCCCTTAAGGGATTCAGTGAGCTTTCTTGCTCGATTTGTTATGCGGCGGGATGGTCTTTTTGTAGGCAGGTTGTAGGGCATGATTGTTCTTTCTGAAGAGACTATTTTTACTTTGCTACGGCGATAAGCTGTTTGTCGAATTTTTTAGATATAAAGAATGAGGATATTCTTTTTGTTTTGATATTATTTCGGAATTTTGTTTCTCAAATTTGTGTGTTGTTGTGTCGACTAGTTTTTCTTATTTAATAAATGTGTTATATTTATGTTACAAAATGTTGAGGTGGGTGCGATAAATACTGAGTTCAATATGATACAGACAACGGTTCGACATCTGACTTGACCCAAAAATATTATTAACATTTTAGTTATCACCGATAGTTAATATAAGAAAAATTGGTATACATTGATATAAAATTTATTAAAAAATAATATATAAATAGATTATTATTAGATTATTATTATAAATGTACTTATGAACACTATTTACTTTTTATTTAATACAGTGTAATTAGGTTTGACTAGAGTAATTAAATTGAAAATCTGATCTTAGGAAAATTAAAGCTATTAGTAAATATAATATTCATAATCATTATTGAACATAAACTAATTAAAACTAATTTAAACATCGATTTCCTTCTGTTTAAAATGGAAAATATGAAGAAAAAAGAATTATTTAAATTATTTTTACTACTGAATGTCTGATAAGATCTTGATTTTTTCACTTATTTTATTAAATTCGTCCCTCTTTTTTAAACTTTCCCTTCGCTTTTCCGGATAAATTTATTTTAATAATCATATTTTTCCTAGCTCAAAATAGAGTTTGTGTTGCATGTTTCCCTACTTGCTACGTATCCAAGGGTATCTTCTTTTCCAATTTAACCAACTTGTATTATACAATGTAAATTATTATTCATTTGTTTATACATTATTCGGTTATTTTTACTTATTTATCAAAATCAACTTTTTAGAGACCTACACTTGTACGTCAAAACAATCTAAAATGCCCCTGAACTTGCAGAATCTACGGGACAGAAGCGCAATACGCGAGCAGCCAGTGATGCGCGTAAAGTAACGATAAAACTCTTTCTCTCGCTCATCCATACATCGCTCTGCACGTCAATGCTGCACACTTTATAAGAGTACACATATACCTACGCGTACACCTCCCTTGACTCCCACTTCCAATGCGCACATTCGCTCGCACAGGTGCGTTCCCTCTTTCTCTCTATCTATTCGCGGAAAGCGCATGGCGCAGCTCTACGATGTTTGCCGATCGCGGTACGGAGATAATCGACCGTAAAGACTGCGGCGGTCGCGCTATTATCAATCCCTCCCTCGCGCGTCTCTCGATAAAAGCCACGCGCGATGTTCTAGCGCTTCAACGCGAACCGTGGAGCTCGCTTTGACGGAATTCGGAAAGAGGGGGGATGGATATTGTATATCGAGCGTTGCTACGGATGGAGGGTGCGAAAAAATTGGGGTGTCATTTTACGAAGGATGTATAGGATGGGTGATGCGTGTGACTTTTATGGATGTGTAATTTGCAGGGGGAGTTTTTAGGTTGCGTTTGGTTTTAATCGGTGAATGGTGTGTGAAATTGAAATGGGGCTCTTTTTTATTAATATGCATGATAGACTTTGATTATTATTATGATTTGAGACTTTTAGTCGTTAGTTTTTAATTTGTTGAATTAAGTTTTGGTTTTTTCATATGTTGAATGTAGGTTTGGGAAATGTTTAACAAACGTTATAGCAGTTTATTTTTGTATTAAAATAGACATATAATCATGGATGAAAACTGAAAAATTGTATACAAATATAAGTTTTGCGTTGAAAAAGTTTAGGTCTTCCAAAAAGTACTTGCTGACTAATTGGATTCAAATGATACGCATACAACAAAATATTTATTCAGGGTCAAATTCTTCTGCGTGAATCAAAAGAATAAAACAATACAAAGACTATATCCCACATAAATATAAAACGTTCCTGACAATCATTATCTACTCAGTACGAAATGCCATCACGCAAACTTTATCGCAAGATCACAGAAAAAAAAAGGAACGAAAGAACGAAACGGAAATAATACAGCCAGTCCTTTGATCTGCTGTCCAAGTCGCGCGGAAAGCCCGAAGACTCTCCCCTCAAAGGGCACCAGAATCCAACGTTACATCTCTTCCCCTCGGCTGTTTTCGTAATACGCGCATATACACACGCGTTCAATATTTGAACTGTAGAAAATCGTTCCGCGGACGGACTTGGAAGCCGGAAGCAACGGCATCTGCGCGGCGCGTGTGTATGCGTAGACGCGAAGATTTCCCTTTGTACCTTCGTCGAGAGCTACTCGATAGAGTAGAAGTGCGGTGGTCTCGAGGATGTACAAGGATGAGAATGAGAATGAACGTTGGAGGGATATTGTGTAAGGGACTTCGGGCTGACACGGGATATATCGGAGGCGTGGCTTTTTGTATGTAGATTTTGGAGAAAACTTTTGTCAATATTTGGATTTTATAGAGGGATTTGTCGATCGATGACAGATCGGTTTGACGGGAAGATAATTATTTTTCTTTCTACTGATTTGTGTCCACAGCTTTTTATAATTCTCATAATACAAAACGTATGTTATTATTATGTAACTACGGTCGTGTGGCTTACAGAATTTTTCATAAACTATTATATTATATGTGACATTGTTTATAAAAAAAAATTATAATTAAGAGTTTACTTAAAATGAACAAATTCAAATGATTAGTTGACCGAAAATTGGACATTAATCTTGGAAAAAAGTAATCGTTTGATGAGGTTATGTATAATCATTGTCGATCGTGTCAGTGAGCACGTAAACAATTATATATTCATTATAATAATCAACGAATGAAATATAATCAATAATAATGTATTTGATTTTCATAAAATACACAAATGTTTAATAAAAAGCACTTTTGGAAGTAAAAAAGTAAGTTTTTGAAAATTAAATAAAAAAAAATAATTATAAACTAATTTTCTTAATGGTTCGGTTCTGAATTAGCCAGAAAAACATATAACATTCGCGCGCTATCTGAAAAATCCAGCGTACGATCCTCCCGCGCTATCGTCGCGTCGATATCGAGGCCGCGCGGCCGGGAGATCAAAGCGACACCGTTTAACGCGAATAAGTCTGCGAATCGCCGGCGGAGAAAAATAACGAGACATTCCACGAGTGTTATGTCGCGCTTATACGGCTCGGCGATTCTGTAACTCAATCATGCTTGCTAGAAAATTAATGATAAGCGAAAAATGGATATTTATGTATTGCGTGTATTGAGTAAAATCCTTCATTGCTTATCGATTAATAAGATAATTTGTTACATACCTATTCTGTGAAATAAATACCTTTTTAAAGAGATATCTAAATATAGGTAAATAATAATATTAATATTGATTTAAATGTATCATTCTTTGGAAAGATTCGAATATACACCACAAAAAGAAAATCTTATTTTAAGATTGACCGATCATAAATTTGTTGCATCTTAAAATTCAAATGCTTGAAAAACATAAAAATAGTATTAATATTATTTTAATAATAATATTAATTATTAATTATTTTTATTTTAATATTAATATTATCTTTATGTTTTTCAAGCATTTGAAATTTTAAGATGCAACAAATTTATGATCGGTCAATCTTAAAATAAGATTTTCTTTTTGTAGTGTAGATTTAAGTACAGCTAACATTTCTGTAAATATCACAGCTACTTAATAATACAAAAATCTAATCCTTCGTACGATTATGACATATTATATTATATTGTGAATGTAAATATGTTTATGAGAAGAAATACTGCCTTCGGCAACAAGTTTGATATTTGTCTCTCTGTCATTATCTTTAATTTACCGCTCGAACCTCCTCGAGTGCAAATCTTCAATACAAATGAGTCTCTCTCAAAAAAAACACCCAATCCCAGAAATAATTTCGAGCCAATCCGCAATTCGCTAAAACTCCTCGCACGTTGGCGCCTCGTGGATTCTCGCGACGCGGCGTCGCAGGTAATGCGCGCGCGCAGCCGTGTACGTGCGCGTGCGTGTGTATGTCATGTCCGGCAAACAACGCGTGGATGCCGCCGGGACGCAGTGTCAATAAATCATAAAGTCCGCGCGCGCGCTCGCGCAACGAGGAAAAACTTTTTCCTCTCGTCAAATAATACGTCGTCGTCGTCGTTCGTAGGAAAATAATTGCTCTGGAATAATTGTGAGCTTATGGAGATTTTAGAGCAGGATAGTTTGTATGATGTCGTGGTTGAGTGCAGGTCTTTTAAGGTACTTTAGATGTTTTGATGGAATTGATGGGTGGTCGAGAATTTTCGTGGGAAGCGTGTTTGAGGTGAGATGGCGTACAATTTATAAGATAATTTTGGATACATTGCTGAGTGGAAAATCGGTATAGGAATCAAAACCATAAGATAATAAAAATCCATTTTCTAATTTTCCATATAATACTTTTAATTACTAATATAGGTTGTCTGTACTACTTTTTCTAACCAGTATCATTTCTAACTCTTATCATTTCTACTTTCCTCTTTCATCTGATATAATTTTTTGATATAATAAACAATTTTTCTCACAGTTTCTATATATATCTGTATTCTTATATATCCACTTCCTGGTTTCTCCGGATTGCACAAATATGTCTGTATACTTTTGCAATTTTTGTACTTGTTTACTTCTTGCCCAATTTTCTAACACACATCATATCTCTTCGTTTTTTCATCTTCTTGCATTCTCCCAAAAATTCTAATATTGTGACTTTCAATTCGTCCCAACCATACACACAAAATCACGAAAATGATTTATTAAATAGACGAACATGGCAGTGACGACAAAGGAAACTATATCAAAAGACTTCCATTTCCCGCGCCCCTCGTCCACAACCTTCCGTAAAAACGACGAACCGCTTTTCATTCACTTAGCGCCTCAAAAAGAGACAGCCGATCGTTTCCAATATTCACGTGTAGCGTATATTTCGCAGAACCGTGATCGCACGCATCTTTGTAAAACCAGTCCACGGTGTGAGAAAGCAGAAGAAAATAAAATAAAAAAGGTAGCTGCACAGCCGGAAAAAGCGAATCGTCATTCGGATTAATGTCGTGCCGGGGACCACCACGAGCGATATCGGGCCCTCTCTCTCGGGGGAAAATATTTACCCATCGCTGGTCCTTTTCTCGTCGTTGCGTGCGTTCGTGCTCTCTCGAGTGGCGAAACTTTTGTGTGAAAGAAAGGGCTAACTCACGTTGCCGCCAATGACTTTTCACGCGCGGCTTTTCCTCGCTCGGTGCGCGTCGTATTTTGTATATAGTCGGCTGGAAACGAATCCGTTCGTTCACGCCTCGACACAATGGCCAGAAGAGGACGTGGAGGACCCATTTACGGATGAGAAATTGGTTTACAGGGATAAGTCAGTCGAGTGGCTTTTGGAAAGATGTTTTTGCTCGGTGGTAAATTGGATGGTTAGTGCGCGCTGTTTGGCGAAAAGAACAATAGTAAAGAATTATATAGTATAATAACGAAGGTTCAAATATATTTAAGAAAGATCTCTACTCAAAATTTAAAAAGATGTTCTACTCGTCAGATAAGTTAAAATTTTCGTGCATATTGGTTATTTTTATAGTATTTAGAACTTTATTGATCATAATTAACATACAATAGTATATTATGACACTGTTGTGGGAGATGGTTTTCTACCTTGCTCGAGGGTTTTCGCACGAGCGAAGCGAGTGAGAAAATCGAGCAAGGTAGAAAAACACCTCCCACAACAGTCTCATACGATATTTTATAGCACAACAACCTCAAAATCGACAATAAAGTTGGCATTTTGAGGTTAGTGTGCTATAAAGGTATATTAGTTACGCTACTTCTATTTACACTTTAAAGTTACTATAAGACGTGAAAGATTGATTATTACCATAAAATATACAATAACAGTAACTTAGAAAATCAGCTGGTTTAGTACAAATTTAAATAGGTTTGTCAAGTCTTGACAAAAATCGTTAAAAAAAATATATATAGACATTATACGCAATATATTATAATAAATCCGGGACACATTTATACGATTCTACTCGTAATTTTGATAAAAAAATTCTCTCTATAGAGATTTTATTTGTTATATATAAAAATAATAAAAAAAGAGCATAAAACCACCATTATTTATATAAAAAATGAGATAAAACCACCCTAAATCATATGAAAAATGCTTTCCAAAAAAGGATGAAAACTAAGCAAACCAACAATATGAAAAGTAACAACATAGGCTAATTACCCTCAGTAATTTCGCAGGGGACGTAATTAATAATCGAGCTCCGTGGAGAATATCGTCTGATTCTACATCCGCGTCCGCGTGTCGTAGCGTGCGCGATACAGTACAGCAAAAGGCGCGGACGGCGCGGGCAATCGTTAGCATCACGAAATCGCGAGGTGCCAAGTAGGCTAAGCTACACAGGCATTGGCCTCAAGCCCATTTAATTATTTACAGCCTCCCCTTCCTTCTCTTTCCTTGTATTACAGCAGGAGACTACGAGTGTATGGCATTAAAGGACGAGTTCATTAGCTTAATATGCGACCTGGGACTGAGGCTAAATTCTAATTAGATAATATGGCGTGATCTCGTGTGTGTTAGGAAGGTAGACACAGGTATAGAGGAGAAATTCAATTAGTCTGGTGATTATTGCAGTTGCTTTATCCCTAGTGGAAGTAGAATTTATTTTTGGAGGAGAAGCTGCACCTTTTTTTCAAACGCGACTGTACTCAAAAACTAGTCCTTTTTTTCTAACAGTGAAAAGCTTTTTGAATAATGTATCTACTTTACCCGGCAAAGCATATATTTTAAGTATGTATTTCTTAAAATATATTTATATATTTATTTATTATCAATATAGTATTAATAAATTATATTTTTATTACAGTAGAAGCCCGAACAGTGATACAAGTTATTGTAAGCCCGAAAGCTTTATGCCTCGTCTTCACTGGTAGTTTAATAGTCTCTCTTTCAATTTCAATGTCGAATAACATGTATATTGTTAGGAAAAGCTAAACTTATTTAATATCACTGTGATGTTATTTGATATTAAAAGTTAAATCGAGACTCTATTAAAGTGCCAGTAAAGACGAGGTATTAGTCAGTGATAATAAGGTTCCTCTACAACATTCGGCACTCATATGGTATTTCGCAATGTAGAATACCCTAATGATTATTTGATGATAGTTGAGACAATATGATGATGATAGTTGAGATCATTGTCCTAAACTGAAAGCTCACAAATTAAGTGTTTAATCCCAACGATATTCCAAAACCAAGTTTCGAACAAATAAGTCCATATTATCAGCTACTTGTTTTCGAAAATCCAGTTTATTAACCTCCTCGAAAATAAAGCCCCACCTCGTACCCGAAAGAATTATTCAAAACTTATTTTCCAATCCCAGTCCCGTTCCTCTCTGAAAACCCAACCCCTCCTCCACCCCCCAAAAAAACTCTTCCGACCCCTCTATATACACACACAGTCACACACACATATACCCACAGACACAAGTCCCTCGTTCCAGTTTCCTCTTTTCGCGAATCGAATCCAAAACTACTCCGACCAGAGGCCAACGCACTTGCGCCTCTCTCCCCCTCCAGCAACCAACTTTTCGGCAAGTCGGCCAAAGTACGACCGTAAAACTACGAGCGAACGAGCGGGAGAGAGAGAGAGAACGAGACAGACACCCCAAAAACCTGCAGCAGCATCTCCATCTCTCTCTCTCTCTCATCCTCTCCGGGCTATAAAATCGCGCGGCGTCGAACGCTCGCCCGCCCGCTCGCTCGCTGTACATGAGCCGTGTCGAGGCCGAACAACACATTAGTCAAAGGCAGTTTACAGCAGCGCGGGTGTGTAGTACGTATACGCGAGGGAGAGGTGTACGATCTTTCTCTCTCTCTCTCTCTCTGCTCTCGACGCGCGGTATTTGTGAGCTGTCTGCCAATTTGTTTCAGCGGCCGGCTTGACAAATGCATTTGTGCCGGAACCGGTCGCTGCCCTCTATCTCCGCGCGCGCGAGATATCTATACCCTTTCTCGCTGCTGCCGTTGCTCTCTTCGACGGTGCGGGATATAAAGTAGGTGTGTACGCGGTGCTGGAAGAGAGAGGAGGGTGCATTTCTAGTTCAGCGAAGCGATGGTCAGATGTGGGGTGGTGGGGAGGATTTGGAAGCGTGGGTGATATAATAGGAGGATTCGAAAGAGGTGGTTAGTTAGATTTTTAGGGTCTTGTTTTTACTGCTTTGGGGAGTGAAAAAATTGGGTCGATTGTTTTTTGAGCGTGGTTCGGGAAAGCAGTTTTTTTTTGGTACATACGTCTTTGTGATAGAGGATATAGGTTGGGAGTTTTCTTTATTGCAATTGCGTGATATAGAAGGCATAGATTGGGTGTAACGAAATTCGATGGTGCCGACCTTCAATAAATACTCAAGAAAAGGAACTTTGGAAAAGAATTATTTTTCTCTGACTCAATTTATTTTGTTGGGATAATAGGATTCCTCTATTATCAATTAGCAATTTAACGCATTTATCAATTTAATACATTCAGAAAATGATAACTTTGTCTTCGGTAAAGCAAAGACGATAATATATGTATCGCATCATTGCCTAAGTAGGTAGTTTTAAAATTACATTCTGAGATTATGCTCGGTCCCTGAGGTTGGCAGTTAGTACCGCACATGTTATTAATGACTGAAAGAATATCTTATTGTATCACTGTGGATCATTATCAATTCCACTTTTTCGACTAGATAACTCCGATTTATGAAAAGGAGTTTTTCTGGACAAAATAGATTTATCTTATACTTATTTCTTTGCAAGTATTTTCATCAAAGGTATGTTTGATCGCAGGTCATAAAGTTTGATTTATTCCAATCATTTGATGCTTATTCAGTTAACGATGATGCAGGTGAAAAAATCTTAATGTTTGTTTATTGCTCCTTGTCAATGTTGCCAATGTAATTGAGAATCGACGTGGACACGAAACGAAATTGTTTTACACCAGAAACATTTCCTTTTAATACGACCTTGCACGGGAGGAATATTCCTTTCTCGACAAATATAATTTCAATGGGTATCTATTTGCAAATGAAATTTCTTTTACGACCAAAATACTCCTATACACTTAAAAGGATCGCTTTTGAAATAAAATAGCCGTATAAACTAAATCAAACTAATTGTCCAGTATCCGAAGCCTTCCATAAAACCTCTAATTCACCCAAATAAGAACTGCAACTAAGAATCACCAAATGGTGTAATACTACCAACGATAGCCAAACTCACAAATACAGACACGTACATACAAAACCCCAGCTAAAGAAACCGAGCAGACTACGAGAATCCAGCAGTGTGCCACTGCCCGTGGCTCGCAGATAAAGTGATTGCACGATGGATAGGAGCAGCAGCGGCAGCAAAAGAACACGAAGAAGAAGAAGAGTCCAAGTTCCCGGTAAAAAACAGACACGTCCGTGGCATGCAGCGAGAGAGATACGAATATATATATATATATATATATATATATATAGGAGAGAGAGAGAGAGAGAGAGAACTCGGTCGATGAAAAATTCAGAGCCCAGCCGAGGCGCGAGAGATGCCGGGAGAGCTATGGCCCTTATTTGGGTTACTAAACTGTAAACAAATTCGCGTTCCTTTTTGCGCCATCCCCCAAGCGTGGATCGATAATCGATCGTCGGAGTGGCCCCCACCGGGGGCAGGGACCTCTTCTGGCTGGCTGCGCTCGGCTGGCTCGGATCTGCAAGAGTGACTATAGATAGACATTTCGGAGCTTGGACGAATGGCACACATGGAGTCCGATGGTTAGCTGGAGACGAGATGGAGTGTTGAGGATGCGGGATTGGCAAATGGTTGATAAGCGCTGTTTTTTTGATTGGGTGATGCTGGGTTTAGTTGTTTGATTAGGATTGTGTTGGTGTCAAAAAATAAGGTCTGATGCTCGGAGGTAGACAGTCAAGAAATAAGCACTAATTGGCCATTTTAACCTGTACCATCTAACCTGCATTGTCTCACCTTAAGAAATTGTATGAATTGTTTTTAGTTGACAAATGATTGTTTGACATCTCTTATCATTTTTTTAAGCAGTTTGATTCAAAATATAATATGCAACTTTGCTCACTGAGCGGATATTACGAGATCACTTCTTGAGAAAATATCGTCGATATCAACACCAAAATATATAAGGAACATACCTGAAACGGATTAACAATTTTCCCTTCCATGTAAAACCAAATAGCTCGAAGACTCCACCTATCCACTATTTCGAATGTAAATATGCCAATACCATAAAATATCGCTGTCAAATCCTTCGTTACAAGCACTACAACGAATGTTTACGAACGTGCAGTTTGCACAAAAATGCAACTTCTGACCCGGTTCTGCAAGGCGTATCGGGCCACTTCGAATTTAATATCTGTCGTCGTACAGGAAAATTATTGGCCGAGGACCAAGCCCCAAGCGAGCGCCTTCGATTACACATAGCCTATTTCTGGGATGTAAAGCACGGCTCATTAGGCTTTTTGAAGCTACTTCGGGTGCTTCCTATCCCGCGAAGTACGTAACTTCCCTCGGTCTTCGACTCGATTGACTTCGAAGACGAGTGCAAACTGCAATAAAGATGCGAGTGTATGTACAACACTTCGATGATAGTTTACGGCGAGATTTAGTGAGTCGAGACCAGAAATATTTATCGATCTTGCATATTTATTTCTTGTACGCCAAAGGGGTATTAAATATTTTATCTGCCGAAGAGAGAGAAGAATTTTCATATTATAAAAATACAAGCTTTTATTGACGTTTGTAAGTAATATTTCAATTTCGAGAATTAATTACGCGTACTTCTGATTTTGAGTTATTTCAACGACGACATCGTGTTCTTAATTTTGCCGCAATTTATCGTGACTATGTAAACACGTCTAACGTACAATGTATATACATTTTAATATTAGTTGTACAATTAATCATTGTATTGCATGATGTAATGGTTTCTGATAAATTATAAATCGTGGCTAACGTGGGTAATACAAACACGGCAATTTTTCATGCCGATACATAACTTAAACTTCCCTTAATTTTGTAAGATAATGAATTATCTAGGAAATAAATACTCTTACCTTCAATAAACGAGGATTTAGTGTAATCATACTTATTTTCGGGTTATTTCTTGTTAATAGATTAAATTTACATATGGTAAATAAAAAATTCACTTTGAGAAAGCTATATGTATAAAGGTTTACATAAACTCAAAAATTTTACACTTTTATTTTAATTAAACAGATACAGTACCGTTTTTAATTTTAGTACTATATTTATCTCACAATATTTAATAACACTTTAAAAAAATTTATCATAACCTTAAGACTGTTTCATAAGAGTTATCAACTTGTCACTATTTACAGCTCGGAAATGTATATATTTTATATATATAACATTATTCCGTCCTGAAACAATTCTGGACTACCTAAGACTGCAAGAGAAAAAATATAAATCATTTTATTGTACTCAATAATAATTATGCTATTGTGTTAGGAATTGAATAAAGCTCTGAAGACGAGTATTTTCTTTGAAAAAAAATTACTATTTTCATAATAACTGATTTCTTTAAAAAGTGATCGCCTATACAACCTCAAAATTTGTTACAAAATAATGTAAAATTGCACGGTGCAACGCGCTTAAATCTATAGTTAGTTTTAAATAAAATAGTCTATATTTCGATGTTGATTCAAAATTGGGTCCATGATGATCCACATATATATCCCAGAATATGAATGATGCAACCTCATTAAAAACTCACTACACACTTTGTACTCTATATACCCATAACCTACGAAACTTCAAACTCCGCCTTACACTCCCTTCCACTCATTAAGCAAAATACTCGACTCCCGCGCGTAAACTACACTCCCCCATAACCGCGTGCACGCAACTTCGTACCTTTTTCTCGCTCTCCTCGACCATCCTTAGCAGCGATGCGGGCTCGCGCAAACGGGAATTTCCGCGTCGGCGCGCATTCCGAAGAAAGTCCGCATAATCGAAGCGCGCGTCTCGCCGCGCGCGCGGACACCTCACTCGCGATAAATATAAAATGCAAATAAGTCGCGGGGCAGATCGTAAAGAGCAAGCTGCACGCGAGAGAGGCGAGGCGACGAAAGTGGATGCGCCGCCGTGAGAAGAAGGCGGGGAGATGTGAGGTGAGGTGACGGGAGACGAGGAGTTGATGTAGCTTTGTGTTTTGAGGAAGATCGATAATTAGTTGTAGTAGTTGGTTTTTGTTACTGACTGATGATGAATAATTATAATAATGTGGACAATTATTTAAGAATGGATTTCTATTAGGGCTTTTGTTGGACTTTTTTGAGAAATTTGTCAGAAAAACTAATAATAGTTATTCAGCAGAAAATGAATATTTTTCAGAAAAATTAATAGATTTTTTGCATTTTACATTCATTTTGAATCAATAGAATCTGTATTTAACTTTTCTCATCGAATAGTCAGTTATCCAAACTAAGTAAACTGAACATTATTTAACATAGAAAATTAAATAGAGCTTCTATTAATCACTATAATATGGAGAAAGGACATTATGTTCTCAACCAATCAAATCATAGAGTATCTTACTGACGAATATGGTGATCATCACGTTTATTACATAGGATATTTAGGTATTGACGTTTTTCAAGTAATTATATTTTTTTAAATTAAAAATAGTTTAAATTGACTTGTCAATAACTGTCGAGCACTCTGAAATTATATATGAAAAAATCATGGTTTACATGATTGCCCTGTTCTGTTTATATAAAACAAAATATTCGAAATTATTTTTATAATTACTATCATATTTTTTACCAAATGAAAAAAGTATATACTAAATACTAAAAAACACAAGTTTAATATAACTCTGTCCTGAATGATAACCGAACTCAAACTAATTGAAAATCATTCTGAATTTTTTGTCCCACATAAGTAGAACTGGTCAAATCATAGCAGCCATGATTCTTTTTCATACATGAAATAAATTATAATTACTCTTGAAATGTAAATGAACATGTAAAACAGAAGGTTATATCGATAACCAAAAACGATAACATTTATTGATTTTGCTTAGAACGACTCTCACACCAGTGCAGATTTGATAAATGATATCTGTCGACGGACAAGAACTCTTTCAAACAAAACGAGTCCCAACCCGAAGAACAGCATCACAGACCGTCGTGGAGTGAGAAAGACACAGAATACCCATAGGAAGGGATGCGCTGAATGCCTAAACGACTGTATTCAAACGAAAGGAGCCCCCGTATGTCTCGAACGCTATGCAGCCTGGCTACTAACTCCTCGCCTCGTGCCTTTACCCCGAAGATTATCCTTTTCGCGAATGGAAGCCGAAGCCGAAGCTTTTCAGACGCGCGGTGCGCCGGTGTCGTCGGGCTTTTTCGGCGGAGCATTGTGCGTGCGGATAATCCATTTCCGCGCGCGATGAAAGGAGAGCTGCTGCCGCGAATGCATGAGTTACCTGAGGCGACGACGGGCCTTTTATTTCGAGTGGCGAGCGCGCGACGATACTTTCTCGAGTTCGTAGAGAGTGCGAAAGGGTTACCAGAGGGGAGAGGGAGTTTTAGGTGCGCTGCGGTGTTTGGAGGTCTGCACGTACATGAGGAATTTTATGAATGAATCTTTCTTTTCGGCTTGTAGGAATGTTTGGAAACAGTCTACGATTTGAATGAAATTGAGATTTAATTGATGCGGAAAAATGTAGAAGAATATAGTTTGTATTTGATTGGAGAGTAGCCAGTATTGGACGGTAGTAGTTTTGAATACTCTCCAGTTGAAGATGGTATAATTCGTAGATTGGATGTATAGAGTAAGTTGTGAGAAATGCTTATAAGCGGTGTGTTGTACGGAGATCAAAGCATATCGGAAAATGCGACACTACTTTGTCTGCAATTTTGTGTTATATTTCATAAAGTAAGCTGCTCTTTTTTAAATATCCCGATACGCATTTACTTCATTAAAAGTGGCTCTACTGCATCAACATAAATCGTCATTTATATTTTTTCATTTAGTTTTATAAAATTTCAATTATTTCATCAAAGGCGGATGCCCATGCATGACCTATGCCACAGGTAAGAAGTCGATAAGGGACCTCTAAAAAAGACTTTATTCTCTAAATTTTTACTACTCAGTGTCTGATAAAATATTGGTTTTTTCACTTATTACATCAGATTTGACAGTCTTCACTTCCCCGGATTGAATTTTTTTAATGTGCATATTTTGACAAATTCTAAACAATAGAGTCAGTTTTGTACCCTGACTTACTATACATCCATAGGCATTCTCCTGTTCACTTTATTTATATTTAACATAAAAAGTGTAAGTCTTAAAATTGAATAAATGAAGACAGTATTGAAGACAGTTAAATAAGTAAAACAGGTTTCAATGCAATACCCATCAATATTTCGAAATTACTCTTTGAGCCCGTTGAAACCATACAAATAAATAAAAGATATGTTTTAACGGTCACTTTAAAGAATACACAAATAAGTGTCTTATATACACTTTCTCTTATTTGATCATAATAAGCCAACAACAGCAACAGTTTACCCAGAAACCCAAAATCTCACAACGATAGACCGTACGCATTATCCAAGCTACAGCAGCAGCAGCAAAGTGGCACACCGCGCGGCGACGCTTAAACGACACAAAACGGGATTAAGATTTCCGTCGAGCGAGCCGAAAATAGAGGCACGGCGCGGCGTTTAAAAAGCCGGTGAAAAGCTGACTGCTACCGGTGGCGCGCGCGCGCCATCAGTCCGGATTTTATCGAGACTGGGGCCCGGCCGTAAGCTGATTAGTGCGCAGCGCGATTATCTCGGCTCTGTGTCGCGCGCCTTGACGCCTTCGGCGCGGACGCTCTAAATTGGGGCTGAAATAGAGGGAGAGGATTTTTGGAGGAAGCTGGAAAGGCGTGTGTATAATGGGTCTATTAGTCGGTGAATTTATGGGGTTCAGAAGTTTTTCAAGCCGATTTACGTGTGTGCAGCTGTAAGGGAGCTTTAACCCTTTTTTGTGTTGAGAAGTTGTTTTTATTTTGGATCAGCTGTATTGTAGGAGTATTTGAAATTTAATCTTAAATGCGGATCACCGCCTATGGTGATTTTCATAAATTATTACAATAATATAAGCTTTTTTATATAAAATGAATTTATATCGTTGTTTATGTTTTTCTTGCATGTAAGAAAGTATTTATTGTCTTTATAATGGATTCCGAAACCATTTATACTCTCTATGGCCAATAGTTTTATTGAAGACCAGACTTTGAGCATGGAATATTTTCTGCGCAGGAGAAATTGATAAACTCATCTAAGATTTTATTCCAGAGATCGTTGTGAGATTTTGCAAAACGTTATGCATATTTCTAAAAAAGTTATTATTTAAAGTATTTTTTGTAACTTTATTGATAATTTTGTATACATTTTTATCTGTTTAAGAAAGTTTATGTCATAATACGTGTTCAAATACAATTTTCAATGGATTCATACATTTCTTGCGTGCAAGGATTATTCTGAAGTTGATCAATTTTGTTTATTTTTTTCATGAAAAGCTGTATAATAATTACATATTAATGTGATGCTAAACCCCCGCGTATTGGTAAATAAGCGGACCCATTACTATTTTTACTTAATTTTCAATTTTTAGGAACAATCTATCTGGAATGTTGTCATTTTTCATTGAGGCAGCAACGTTCCAGAGAGATATTTATTCAAAATTGAAAATGAAATGAAGAAAGTGGGTTCTCGTGATTCTCGGTGACGAGTGGGTTTAGAATCACTTTAATACTGACTCGAATGTAATGAAAACTCTTCTTTTAAAACGTTAAAGCTATTCTAATGCTATATTCTAATGATCGTGAGAAGGTAATGAAAAGGTTTTAAAATTATGGGCAGAGTTCCTTAAAAAATTAGATAAAACTTTACTTCAATATCTAACGTTAAAATAAAAATTTAATAAGCAAACTATGTATTATTACATATAACTCCCTTAATTAAATCGAATTCCCTAAACTATTTTCTCATTCCTTGAATCATCCAATCGCAAATGCTTCCCGTCTTCTAGCCGCATACAGCAAATGAAATACACGATCGGCTTTAAAACGGTAACTTTCTCCGCCGAGAACCGCGCAAACGAAAGTCAAAGCAACCCAAGAAAAAGAAAAAGTCTCGCGAACCACCCAGGACACGGTGCATAAGCAAATCCTCGCTCCCTAATTAGGCAGGATATATTTATACACAAAAGTATAAACGGAATTCCTTTATAATTGTTAATCGGATTTCGGGATAAATTAATAGCGAGCGCGGCATTTTGACGTAAGAACGGAGCCGACTTAGACGAGAGCCGGAGAAGAAAAAGCGCGGCATTAAATGGAACAAGAGAGGCTCGACGATGCTAACGAGTCGGACCACCCTTCGCGCGAGCATTTTTTTTTCTCTCTCTCGAGTCTTCGACTGCCACTGTGAGCTGCAGGAGACAAGGAGCTGAGCGCGAGATCTTTGCCGAGTTTCGGGAGAACTTCGGTGTTATAGCGTTTCGTTCCTTTGAAGAGATGTATCGCGAGGTGGGTTGTATAGTATAGTGGAGGTTCTACTGAAGTGAAATTTATGGGAGAGGGAGCGGAGGATCGTTATTGCTAATGAATTTTACGCGAAATTTGTATGCATTTCGTTCAAGAATTAATTGCTTCGTATACTACTGTGGAATGAGAGGACGAAGGGAGAAGGGTTTGAGCTTTTGGTGATTTTGGGGGAATTAAGAGATTTTTAGTGCTCTTTTATGGTAGGATTGTAAATATTCGAAGAAATGAGAATTATACTGTTTATAGACACATGTGTAAAGTTTTACTGATAGTAAAAGTTTGTAACAAATATGTTTGTGAATTGCTTTAATGTGCGTAAAATTCGACGTAAACAATTTTTATTGTTATAGTAGAAAAAGTATATGATATAGTCAGACATATTGCATCCATCAATGTAATACTAGTAAACAATTTTATTTTTATTAGACAAATATTATTCTCAACAGAAACTTTATGTGCATATCTGTTGATTAATTATATTCTTGTATTGAAACTCAATTACGGAATAATCGAACTTTATAATAATGATTAAAGGTAGCCGATACTGAAATTTTATTAATATTCTATATTACTACACTTTTTATTAAAATACCTATAAATACCCACACATTTTTTAGTATAATATATATGCTCGATAAACTTTAACATATTTGAATAATTTCATATTTAAAGGTATCTATAAATAATCCATCTTAATTATGTAAATATTATATTTAAGAACACGTCAGACAAATTTCAGAAACATTCAATGTCAAAACTAAATTCAAAATTTTCAAATCTAATCCAACCTGGATTAAATTCTATACAATATAACACGGTAAAAAATACATAAATTGCTTATGTGTTAAATATTCTATTCACCCTAAAAAACTACATTTTTCAACCTATTAAGGGAAGAAGATACAGCAAACACTAAAGATCTATAATTTAAGAAGAAAAATATTTTTTCTACAAAACATGTTATAATATAGAAAAAGATGACATTTTGGACTGATTTTGTTCAAATTCACCATCCTTTGAAGTAGCCATTTTGAAAAAACTTGTAGAAACAGACATATGTTTGATTATCACTGTGCGCAAGGGGTTACGATGGATTGGTATACATTTCTTTCATGAACATTTCATGTTAAAATTAAGACATTTAAAGAGCAATATTTTCAAAAAATATTTTTGAACTATTCTGAGGTTATATTCTATATGAACAATTTATTGTTTGTGATATAAGCAGTATTTTAATATTACCTTATATTTTTAAATATATATTTTAGGTAATAATAAAAAAAACTCTCTTTAAATTTGTTAAAAATATGTTAAATAGAAAGTACAAACATTTTCAACGTTATTCAAGAAGAACTGTTGCGCAGGATTACAAAGTAACTTATGAAAATTAAGTTTTGAGAAAAATGAGTTTAAACATAATTATCAATAAAAATAGTACGATCAACCATTTATCTACAGCTTCAAATAAGTCGAAAAAAAAAGTTTACGCGTAAAACCTTTTACTTTTAAAAGAGAAAGGGTTAAATAAATGTTTCACCACTTACAAAAAATCGATTTTTGACGAAAAATCAGTAGCTTCTTCCCTTAACTGTTCGGCAATTCTCGATTGAATTTCGATACCTTCTAACAAAAATACTACACATTCAAAACATTGTTTTCATCTCTAAACCCATACAGCCTACCGCAGCCACTCACGTCCCATCATATGCATAAGCCAAAGCAAAAGCCACTCAACTCCCGTCGACTAATAACTTGGCGAGTGCATCAGCACCAGCAGCGGCAGAGGCAGCAACTCTCCGCACTAATAAAAGTCGCGCGCAGCTCCTCCTCGTATAGGTATAACTGCGGAGCCGGAGCTGCGGAGCTATGGCTAAAAATTCTGCGGCTTCCGAGGCGCGCTCGCCGCGTAAATTGCCTAATTTAGGCTCTTTCACGAACGCCGCGCCGCTTCGGGAATAATTAGCTTTCTCGGCCTTTAGCTCGAGCTCCGGCCACGGCGACGATGATGGAATTACGGCGCGACGTCGTTTAATGCTTTGTAATTGAGAGAGAGGGCGCTTTTTCGGAAATTGGTCTTTTATTTACGGGGGAGAGGGGCTTTATGGCGCGCGCGCGGGACAATCGGTGTAATAGGGATTGTGTAGCTCGTAAAGTATCGGCGGGGTAAATTGAAGATAGGTGGGTGTGAGTAGCTTTGGATGGGAATTTGGAGATTTTTTAGATAAAGTAGCTTTGTTAGCGGTTTGTGTCTTGGAGAGTTTTTAGTGGAAATTGATTTTTTTTTGTGAAACTATTTTTAGAATAGAGAATGAGTATTTAGCAACAGTGATATTTAAAAACTGGCCTATCTTTTCTTTATAAATTAAATTTTTTTAGCATTCGTTTAACATTAATAATTTTCTACGAAAAATGCCCATTTTCTGATTAACACACAGTGCTCGATTAATAAAAAAAGTTCATATATATATTTCATATTTATTCTTTAAGCCATAGCAGAACATTTTAAATAATTATAATTGTACAAGGAAAATAATAAATTTGAACATTGATAAAGAGAACATGTGAAGGTTCTACATTATTATTATAAGAATAATTTTTAGAAGTAATTAATTACTCTATTTATTCATTATAAGTTCGTTATAATCTATAGTATGAAATGAACAAAATAAATACAGAAAGATTTGTTATTAATAGCTCAATAAAAACAAAATTTAAATCGCTTAATATAGACAGGATCGTAAAGTTGTAAACGAGAAAAAAGACTACACAAAACATGGACGGTCGAAGACACGATGAACCCTGGGGGACCAAAATCAATAAGGGTAATTATAGCTCTCACCGGCTCAGTATACATATGGGTCACTTTCACATAAAATTCATGTTGATATATTATCGTTGCCAAAATCGTCTATTTCAATTCAACTCGTTATTGTATTAAACTATTTTTAAACCTTTCAATAAATTTATTTGATTAATACAATTTACAAATAGAATAATTTAGCTGCAACTAGATCAAGAAGCTTATTTATTATTTCACAACACCGAATACAACTTTAATCTATTTAATTATACTGCTTAAAAGATTTTGAGCGATAAAATAACGCATTAAAGTAAATCTATCGGGAAGGGATGTAGGTGAAGTTTGGAACGTTCGTGGAATTATTTTCAATTTTTACGTGAATCGTTTTGTTAAGGTCTAAAATAAAGTATCCGACATTCCTAAAATAGGGCTGATCCTTAATAAGGTTAAAAACAGCCTAAAAGTAAGGAATGTTTTTTGTATCCCTATTTATACGTTTCATCTCGCTAATTTTCATGGGAGTGAATGAGCAGCCTTGGAAACAACGTACACAATTTTTTCATCAATTTTTTTTATAAAGAACCAATTGAAACTCGAAAAGAAAATAAAAAAATCGATTTTATTCAAGTAAAGATTATTTTATTAAACATGTATACAATTTCTTGGTCTATTTAAGCATGAGGAAAACTTTGTATCTAAATAATAATAAATAAAGAACATTATTTCAAGGTTAGAATAACAGATTTATGCGTATTAAATTAGTTGATCGCGTTATAGCTCGTTAATTCGTTGACCTTTATAAAACGAATCAAAAACTGCCCCTATATTTAACACTTTCACGCAAATTTATTATGAGGAAAAAATTTAGTTCTGATATTCACAGTTCTAATACTACCGAAGCTATCGTAGTATTAGAACTGCGAATATCTGAACGAAATTCTTTCCTCATAATAAATTTGCTTGAAAGTGTTAATATAGGTGCAGTTTTTGATTCGTTTTGTAATGGTCAAGCAATTAACGATATGTATCCTACGATTTTATTTAGCTAGTTTTTTGTTAAAACAATTTAGTACAGCCAGTGAGACCATTGTCGACATATCAAACCACTTTTCATTCATTTTTTCAATCAATGACAACCATTTGCACTACAGTATTAAAGGCTTAAAATACACCAACTGTCAAACGCATAAAACAAAAACCTCCGCAATACCCAACGGATCACACACCCACTCATCTCCCCCTCTTTCTCTTCATCGCGAAGGCAATTTTCAGCACGCAAAGCTCGAAAGCACTGCAAAAAACGCGCGAGACAGAGACACCTCCCTATTACACCTCCCCCCCCCCTTTCTCTCTCTCGCGCAAAAAAGGGCAGCCGCTGCATTCGTGCGAAAAATTGCGCAGGCTCGTTCATTACGAAAATCGCCGCGCATCGTCCGTGTCTATAATCGAATCATTTTCGCCGTTGGATCCTCTATCCTCGTGGCTGCTTTTTTCGGTGCTGCGCTCACCCGGGAAGCATGAAGTGTGCGAGGGGAGAATGAGGATGCTGGGTTTCGGCTGCTTTTTGCTGTGGATGGGAGAGTTTGCGAGGTGGGCTTTTTTCGAGTTCGTAGGCCCCTGGTGGAATCGTATTTCATTTACACGCCATTTATTGATTTGGACTGTATGCTTGTGCAAACTAGAGACAAGCTTTATATTTACGTTATTATGTTTATAGCATTGACAGAATGCTTTTTTTATTGTTTTCTAACGCTTGTTAAGTGAATAATTTACAGTAGTAGTCTTTTAAAATAATGTAGATGCAGGTAACATGGCCATCTATAAGAGATCTCGTTTTATGCGATATTTCAGGGCGCCGTAACTCCTACAGTATATATGTGTTGTATCAAAATATGTTGAGGGGCATGTTAACCTCAATGCTAGTGTCACGATTACGCATGAGAGCATCATAACTACGATTTCTTAGCATTGCACGCAGACAAAGAAACTACTTTCGTCAGCGTGATACGAGTGAAATAAAAATCGTATGGTACATGCAATGGTAGCTTTTTACGTACTTTAAGATTCATGTATTATTTTTTGCAATAGACTACATTTTCAATGCGAAAATTGCAAATTTCATTGACTCTTATCGGTTTGTAAAATGGCCACATGAATGCATTGCAAGGCAAAAGGAAATCGATGCAGTTACAAACGGCGCTTGTTCCTTCAAAATTCTTAGGCGCACTAATCATTTAAATACCGACACCGAGAGAAGAGGGTGAATATTAAGCCTTCTTCACTGCATTTTAGTGGAAATAAAATTGTGGAGGATTTTTTATAATAGTGATACTTATAAATTTATTTTTAAATAATATATTGATGATTAAAAAGTACCAGTAGTTAGAATTGAAAACATTTCTTACACGTAATTTTATTTCTTTGACTTCCCGAAATATCGACTTAGGTTCATTTTAAAATTAAGTTAAGATCAATTACATTACTGAATAAAAGAAGAGCAGTGCGTACCTGTACAAGGAAAAGCGACTCCAGTTTAAAAATTACTCATAATGATTTCTTTTTATTTTATGATGCTCAACAACGTAATTTATTATCAATATATTATTTAATAAACAACTTAATATCACTTAAATGTTTGTTCATCATAGTAAATTATATTATTTGAAACCGTACTCAATATTATAATTTATACTGAATTAATAGTGTATTTGATACCTTATTCAACAAGTATGATTTTACTAGCTCTTTATTATGCTTCGATCCACCAAATTAGTGCAAATGTTAAAAATTCAATATCTCGAAAACAATAAGATTGATTTTTAAACCTGGAGGCCTCAGAATTGAAATCTGTAAAATAGTTTTTTCTTTGGACCATTAACTCGATCAAATACTCAAATTTTATCATCGCATACCTAATTCAATAGTTCACTACAATAACTTACAATTTACATTTTTAAACAAGCATTAACAAATAAAACAACCCCCTTCATAGATTATAAATTCCCTTGCACAATTCGAATATATGCTCTCAAGACTCAAAGGCTTAAAGGCGTACAACCCCCATTCAAAAACTCGATTACACGCCCCCCTCCCCAAATAATCCGAACCCTATGCGCATCCGTCCATGCGTTTGCATATGATCAACTTCATTTCGAACACATCCACCCGCTCGACAAACACATTATCAAGAGACTCTTTGCGTACGCGAGATATTACACTTTGCAGCCAGGGAGTAGGAGCTGCGTGAAACTCGAATATACAACCAGCGGCGCAAACAACAGTTTGACAGGATGTGTACATATTTCATATCGGAAGGGGTCGCCAGCTATAACCGAAAACTCATAAATATGCAGGAGAGAACTCCACTGGCATGTGTATCTACGTGTGTATCTCCGATCCCTTCTACTGTGTACACGGGAATATGCGACTCCCTTCTGTACTTCTGATCCACGCCTAGCACCCGCGCTTTCGAAAAGTGCTTTCCAGCAGGTCGTTTATTGTTTCTTCGTTTTTGCAGCTATACTGTACTAGCGTAACGCGGTTGTTGCGTTGCGAATCGGTATACGAGGGAATTTCTTGAAATTGAAATTTAGTGCTGCCCTGGGAATGTCATGCGCGATGGTAGTCGTGCAAGCCGAGGAGTTTTGGAGTAGGTCATTGGCTAAGTGTGCTGAATAAAATGAGAGGATTTTTCGCGAGTGCGCTGCTTTTCTCAGTTGCTTGTGTGATCTTTTAGCTATATTTTGACGATTGATATTTTCTATCTAAAATATTTATTACTGGCGTTGGTAAATAATAATTAAATAAATATTTAACATTTTGATAAAATTATTATTTTGCAGAAGAATTTCAGAATTTCATTTTTTATAATGCATTTCATGTAAGTATTAAAGAGATAACAGGGAATAAGAATTAATAAAACAATATTGCGATTATACTTATACATGTACTCGATGCCCATCATAATGCATAAGTTATGTTTTTTATTATATCTTTCTGACCGAAAATTCTATTCTAATTTGTCTTTGTATGATTTGTGTGCCTTTTAAATCCACAAGTAATTTCTTTTTACAAAAATGTTTTTCAAATGGTCGATAATAAATTTATTAGAAACAAAAAGCGCAAATATTGATAATACACTATTTTTATAACACTTGTTAAAAATTTTCAAAAATTTGTCCATTACAATAAATATTGATTCGAAAATGGTTAATAATTGGGATCTAGTTATTGTAGATAGATAATATGATAATATAGTGTTAGATCTGGACTCTTAAAGGTTTATTCTCGTCTAACACAACCCGTTATTCAAATATACAAATGCTAGGATTTTACAAGTGCAAATTTAAATAACGGAATGCAATATATTGAATAATTAATGTATGCTAAGCAACTAACTACATAAAAATTAGCAAGAATATCTGTAATATAATTTCAGTACATATGAATATGTAATACTTAGTAAATAAGGGTAATATATTTCACAAATTTTAATACGCACATTATCTCAATGAATATCGCAGATTCGTTCCATATAGCTACTGCTGCAAGAATTTTGTAAATGTGTCATAGTCCAACAGTTTTCCGCATGGACAAAAATTTCTTTGTCACTTTTTAACTGTTTGTTCACTTTCGAAATACAAATCTGAATATGCTCGTCAGTTTTAACGAATAAAGATAAATTATACTAAAACTATTTTGCATAAATCCGAATTTTCTTCTATTAACCACTAGCAGACTTCTACACGTATCAACGATTCAGTAACGTATGTCACTATATTGCAAACTTTTGCACTTTCTTAGACTCCCACCGACTCTCATTCGTCGTACGTCGCGGACGACCTTTGAAGGTAATCGCATCGCGGATTTCTGCAAGAAGCCTACGTCAATTCAAATCTCAAGTATCCCGCATCGCGTATCCATGGACGTGCAATTTACACACTGCTGACATAACGAGCACAAAAGAGACAAAACTGTTGACGGCTATTGTAGCCGGTCTGCGACCAACTGAATCTTCAATCGCTTATTTGACGTCAAATGATTCACTAGCTTGTGTTCTATGAATAAACTTATTGAGAAAACCCATTATGTAGCGTTGAGTGTCTAAAAAAAAAAATAATAATAATAATAGGGGAAATGTGTCTATATTGTATATATACTTGAATTTTTTGTACATAGAATTTTATTTGCAAGTGAAAGTTAGTTTACAGAATTTCTTTAGCTATACTTTTTATTATTATCTAACATTATGCGAAGGCTCAATTCTATTAAGCAAAAAAAAAAATAATAATTTGTATTGGTAAAGGTTTTCTATATCATCAAAATGCTATTATTTTTTTTGCTTAATAGAATTGAGCCTTCGTATAATGTTAGATAATAATAAAAAGTATAGCTAAAGAAATTCTGTAAACTAACTTTCACTTGCAAATAAAATTCTATGTACAAAAAATTCAAGTATATATACAATATAGATACATTTCCCCCCTGGTAGAAAATTGAGCATATTAGATGGTCGGCTCACGATCTATTGGGCAGATCCGTTTCCTAATAGTTCGCCAGAAATAAACCAGCATCTGACCAGAAATTTATAGAAAATCTAAATAGCTTACATAACCCTAAAAAATTATTGAAAATGTAAATCCCATTATAGTACTTCTTCGTTAAAACAGCATGCAAATTTTTATTCGATTATTTATTTGATTTTTTTATGTTTTATTTAATTATAAAACTCTAACCTTAAAAAAACTTTTAATGAAATAAGTTTTTAGTTTTTATTTCGAATCTATCCCAAATATATCTTAGCATTCTATTAACAATAAGCTATTAAATCCATGACATAATAATCATTATTAACTTATAAAAATTCGTTAAACGTTATTTTTTATTTATTTATTCATTAACCATAAGTTGGTCAGGTTTCTGACGAGAAAACGTCGACAGGTAGCGGGGTTTCTGGCCAGACTTTTAAGCAGAAATTGGCCATTCCCTATAAAATAGAGTAAAATCTGGCGAACATATGGGGAACGTTTCTACCAGGGCCATCTTATTATTATTTTGCTTGTCTTCATTTAATTGTATTTCTCGTGCTTGTTCAATTCAATTGAGTTTTTCCATACTTCGATACTCCATTGGAGAGTAGCAAAAACTAGCTTAAAAAGGTATACGCTCACTTACAGACTAAACGTTACTTATAAATAAAATGTGTATATACACAATGGTTTAAGTGCCCGATGCAGACATCAAAAAAGTCTTATGTTCTTTTGCAGTCTTTAAAAATACTAAAATTCCATCTTTGGATTTTTTGCTAACAGGAGATTATACACTCAAATTTTAATGTAAGTTGTCAACAAAAAAAAGTTTCCAAACCATTAAATGTTCTTTTATCAAACTATATTATGTAAAAGTCGTGTCTTGTTTATCTCGAAAACGCTCAAAATTTCATGAAAATCTACACAAAAAGGTTATAATATTTCTAAAAAAATAAAAAAGTCCCTCACACCGGTCTCACTCTTACAAATCCCAAAAATTAAAATCCATTAATAAACCTCGTGATTCATCACCTCCCCTGAGACGCAACGCATCATCCCTCCGCCATTATCCATCCATCCACTCGTCCTCCATCCCCCTCGCAACAACCACAATTTGCATCGTGCAAATCACTTTTCGTCCCTCATTGTTCCTCCTCCTTCGACGTCCGCGATTTGGACTCTACCTTCATTGTGCGGCCAATCGCGGCGAGCGATCAGCCAATTTTCGCGAGGGCCGCGGGAGTGCTCGTGAAAGATAGCGCGCGCACGCGTGCGAGAGAGAAAGGGAGACAGAGAGGGGCTTAATTGTTTCTGGTCTGGCGGGCGTCTATAATGGCTGGACGTTTCGCGACGCGGTGGCACCTCGTGCATGGTGTTATGGCTGGGTGAAGCTTTTTATTGTGTGCTCTTTGACGATTTGTCGTTTTGTGTGAGATTGATGGTGGAATTGAATTAGTGCGTTTATTGAAATTTTGGGAAGCAGTTTGGTGTGGTGATGGTATTTACAGTTGGGGATTTATGATTAAGCAGAAGAGGCTTTTCTAAAAGTTCGAGATTTTTGATGATTTTTATTTCTGTGTGATTAATGATTGAAATGTTCTGAAGTATTTTATTCCGAGCTTTATGAGAATTATTACTGTTGTTATAATTATTTATTTAAAAAAATGCATTGATTGAAATTTTGGACAGCTTTGTGGATTAATAAGTGAAAAAAGGATGCATTGATTGAAAGTTTCAAAAGAATTTTATTTCGAGCCTTTTAACAATTTTTACTTTTGTGCGATTAATGGTTGAAAACAATGTGCCAAAGTTTAAAAACTTAGTTCTGTCATTCATAAGTGAAAATATGAACATAAAAATGCAAACAAGTGTTTAAACTAGTCCTCTTAATCATACAATAGTCACATTAAAATACTAAAACCATACAACGAAAACAAAGTCAAGGACTAATTACACTAATACTAAAAGTAATAATATAAATAACCAAAACGAACATTAAAATTGTTGCAATATCGTTCTGTTTAATGAAATTTGAAAATCTCATCTAAATGGCTTAAAATATTGTTATACAGAACAGATTTAAAACAATTTTAACTTTGATTTTGGTTTCATATTGACTGGCGTCTAGTTTTCGTATTGGTCTAGGTCATGATTTTGGTTTTGAGTTATCAATTTTAATTTGCCAATTATCAAGCAATTGAGATCATTTTTAGAAAAAAAGTTTTAAACTCTCATAAAATGGAGATAACAAATTTTTATTTTCAGTTAGCACTTGACAAGAACCATTAGATTACTCTATCAACATAACAATAATTGAAAAGCTCTCTTTAATCGTGATACATCACAACTTCAAACTCAATTCTCCCAAATACCCTGAATCCCCAAACCTCCGAAAACTGGAAAAAGGCCCGCTAAAACATTCATACTCTACAGCAGAAAACTCTCTAAAATCGTCCCTCATTAAGAATGCAACAGCCAAAAAGGGATCCATCTATCTCCTCTTCACCCCCATACCCCCTCTTCCCTCTCTGCCTCCTCTCTTTCTCTCATCAAAAGCCGCGAGTCATCGTTTGATATATCCTTGCCCTCTTTCTTTCTTTGCGCCCAGGCGAGGAAGTCTCGCAGAAACACGGGTAGTCTCGCGCGGGCGCTGTTCCTTTGTTTGGAATCCCCGAGCTTGCCCCCAGGGCTACAAGAAACTGCGACTCCGAGCATCGGAAATTCAGCAACGTTTCCATTCTCTCTCTCTCTCTCTCTCTCTCTCTCTCTTAGCATGCGCTCCAGCTCCATCCCTCTTGATTCTGCCCTCATCCATCTCCTTCGGCGCGTGGCAAGCTTCCAAGCTTCGGCCGTGCTCCCGTTCTATACTCCGGCTCGCTCTCGTTGCGCTGCTGCGGGATTTAATTATCGGGCGCGCCGATTGAACAAAAATTCACTCGCGAGCGTTCCCTCTCTCTGTTTTCACCGTTTTCAGGAAGCGTGGAGGATCTGGTTGTCGTCTTTTTGCGTTATTTGGATGACGCCGGCCGGAGCTTAAGTGGACGATCGCGAGCGAGGGAAAACAGGGAGGCAATCGTTTTATCGTTCTTGTTTTTTTTGGGAAGGATGGAGCTAATTCGCGTGGAGATAGGAGTTTCTTGGGCTTTTTTTGGTTTCATTGAATTAGAAGGATTTTGCGCTAATGTTGTCAGGCAACAGCTGCGAATTTCGACGCGTGATTTTTTTGTTACAAAAATGTCGTTGGCATATCGATAAAGTGGTACACCTATCGGCAAGTACCAAAAGCGCTGAAAGGTATAATAACAACACAAAGCAGCTGTAACCTAAAAGTAGAGAAAAAATTCAAATTTGAGTATGTATTTGTAAAATACAGAGAATAATGGCAGAAATGAAGAAAAAGTGATGAATTTGAATAGAAGTGCTCAATAAAAGAATACAAATATATTTGCATGTTTTGTGAAAAGCGTGGTTATGCGGATCACGTGACTTTATTATACCTTTTAGACCAACGACAGCGCCCTCCAGCGGGACTTGGACATGCGAATTATTTATTATTTTACCTGAAATCATTATTGGTTAGATAACTTTTTTACAAAATTCGTTATACCGTAAATTTTGTTACCTAAATCAAATAATTAGAACATATATAAATAAGGTCGAGAGCCATTACCAACCAAATTATATCTTGAGTAGACATTTTGTACATTTAGTTGAAACGCGAGTTCAATTTTACACTATCATTGTAAGGTAACAGCCGTGAATGTTGATACTGTCTTTTATTCTTTACAAAAATATTGTTATACATTTTTAATCTGAGGTAAATAAATAGAGCATGCACGAGATACCAGCAGTCAAGAGTCACTACTAACCCAATTAAATTCTGTTTTTTTCATATTTTTAACAAGCCTCTATTTTGAATGGAAAACAAACAGAGCAGACATTTTGATAACGAACTTCAGAAACTCGCGCATTGTTGACCAAAACAATGAAACGCTCTCATCGTTTCTAATAGGGATAATAGTGATTGTTCATCGGTGCATGATGATATAAACCTATGTCTATTATATTACACCAGCTGTTTGGAACAAATACGGTTCAACTCCTGTAACACGGAGATTCATCGGGTGCAATCGCTGTACGCTCAACTTGGCCCGTATGCTCGAATGGACGTTTCTGAGATTGACCGAGAAAATTAGTGACAATGGTGTAGTCAAATCGAATACATTGTTTCTTTCTTTGAGAATAAAAAAAATTCATGATTCTCAATGACTAAAATGTTAATATTAGTTCGAAGAAAAAATTAATAGTGTGAATGGCAAAGCTTACAAATGTTTCAATGCGTTAATAAGTACAAACTCTATTTTATTACCATTCTACAACATTAATTAATAATTAACTAAAGTTTTTTTATATACCTTGTTTAAGAAGTTATTCAGAAAAATTAACTATTTGAGTATATTGAATGTTACATTACACTGAAATTTGAAACATTTGTCTAATTATTGTCTGAGTTTTTCTGATTGTTCTAGACTTAATGTTATTAGAAACATACAGTTATGATGCACCGAAATAGAAAAATAAAAAAAGATAGAAAGAAAGTTTAGTAAGAAATGCGTTAATTTTTCATTTCCATGTAAAGTAGTCTAATTCCATCAACAGGAAGCTGATCTTACTCATAGCCCATCAAAATCAACGTCCACAATATTTAAAGCTGCACTCATCTAAAATCAAAACCCTCGCATACAAACTCGAATAAGTTAGTTCAAACGACAAAAAAGACAAGCAAAAAAAGAAGCAAAAAAAGTCAAGACCGGGAGGCACGAGTTTCAAGTGCTAAATAACCAGGGTGCAATTCAGCGTGAAAATGCTTTTAAAGGCGGAAAAGACTCTCTCTCTCCCGTCTACTACCGCCACTACCACTGCGCCGGCTAACGAAATCAAGCGCCGTGCGAAGTAGCTTAAAGAGAGCGTTTACGCCTGTGCCTCTCTACTCTCTCTCTCTCTCTCTCTCTCTCTCTCTCTCTCTCTCTCTCTCTCTCTCTCTCTCTCTCTCTCTCTCTCTCTCTCTCTCTCTCTCTCTCTCTCTCTCTCTCTCTCTCTCTGCAGTTGGGCGCCATTAGTGCGGACCTTCAATCATCTGCATTCTTCGCCGGCTGGCAAATTGCATTTGCCCTCTTTCCTCGCTCCCTCACCTTTGACGCTCGTCGTACATTACCGCTGAGAGCGAGAGCATTTATATAATGTGACCTTTCCGAGGATGCTGCCGCTGCCGCTGCTGCGTCTCTCTCTCTCTCTCTCTCTCTCATCGTGAAATCCATATAATACGCGCGCTTATCCCAGTTGGTCGGGGCGAATATTCGCCTATATTCGCGCTTTAATCGCCTTGAAAGCTTTTAATGCGGAGGAAGGACTTTTTTGTAAGCGTGTGTGTAGTGGGAAAATGGGGCAGTGGCCATTAAAGCCTACAGTATGTGGGGCACGTTACATATCAAAAATTTGTTAAAACATTTACAATTTTAGGTATAATTCTGAACGTAAATCTAATTGAAAAGATCCTTCCAAAAAATGATTATTACAATTAAAATACAATAGTTTATTCTATATAATTATATTTAAAACGTACTGATACGTAATAATATAAAGATCGTTAACTATAGTATCTTAGATACTTTTAGAAGATATTGAGGGTTTGCTGTCTTAATGGATACTTGTATTTTTTTTTAAATATTAATGACTTGCTATAATGTAAGAAACATTAGTGATATTAAGTATGCCTTAATTACGATTATAATAAAAAACCTGAGATGCTCTTTTGAATATGCGCACTTATAAGCTGCTAACGTAGGTAATCATACAATAATAAGTGATTTTCCTACGGATATATGCCTTTATTCCAAAGAGCTCCTCATCTATTAGCGCTTTATTTTTACAATTAGTTATTTTAAATGTACATTTTTTAACAGATGCTTGTCAATATTTGCTTCGGAATTTTTTATCTTGGTTCTTTCTATTCAAACTAAACTCTGATCTCCACCATAGAAACATTAAGAACTTACCATCCATAATAATATGCCCTACACAAAATAGCGCTTCCACACTTATAACCCTCTGATTTTCTGAAATCACGATCATCACGCGCAAGCGCGGCTGATGTCTGTGATTATCCTCGCTACAACTTAATCCGCCATTTAATGGAGACGTTCGCGCGGCCATTTTGCAGCTCTGGGTGGCGCGCCGCGTCCTAATTACTATATAAAACGCCGTTGCTGAGGTTAATTTCCACCCTCCGCGTTCTTTCTTTCTTTTTATTTTTGTTTTTTTTCAAAGCATGTATAAGAGAGATTTAGCTGCGGATGTTTGGCGCCTTTAACGACCACCTGGTAAGTCACAGGTAGTACACTGTATGTGTGCAGGAGTTTTTGGTTTTATGAGAAGTTTGTGATGAAAATGCAGAATGATCGAGATTGCGGGAGATGTGCTTGATAAAGCAGTTTTTGGAGAGGTTTTACGGATGGTAAGTTTTATGATGCGAAATTCGTTTTTAATCCTTTCATACGAGATTTTGTATCGTGAATGGTTGATATTTGGTACAATGAATGTAGATGTGAATACTAGAATTTTCGCACTGCTTTCGCATGAGTTAATAAGGAGTGCAATACAATTATCACTTGAAGTATATCAATGGACAAATCACACACGTTACGGTATGTATACTTTTACATAATTATGAATATTATTAAACAAAAATTGGTGTCGAAAAAAAGGTATGAAATCAAATGATTTTTCTTTTTTTAGAAAGTCGCTGTGAGTAAACTTTTTCATTAATATAAATTTCTATTGGCATTATTAAATTTTACATATTTAACGAAACTTAGTCCTTTATATAGTACATTGTAACTGAAAGCTTTTAGTAATTAAAGCAACTAGTTAATATGATAAATTTCTTAATTTATTTAACACTTATTCGCCATTTTTTCAAAATCAATAAAAAAAAGTAGAAACAAGCTTCTATCAAGGCTCCCAAAACACCCACCATTCAGCCAAATTACGTACATTATCCATTTCAAAAACCATCCCCCGAGCACTCAAAAAACCAACATCACTTTTATTTACGATCTTGCCCTCCCCACGAAAAAACAAAAACCAGAATATAACCCCCACCTCGCGCAAAAACCTCCCACTGGCAAAAAGTGCGAGCGCCGGTCGCGTCGGTGCCTTTTCTCTATCCCCGTCGCGAGCGCACTTTTGGGCGTGGAGACTCGCAGCCACAGTCGTTTCGCTTTCTCTCTCTCTCTCCCCCCTCGAGACTCTTAGCGCTCTGCCCTTTTTTTCGGCTCTCTCGCGGAGATGACGAACCTATACGAGGCGGTAATTCCATCAAAGCGAAAGAAAGAGGCGCTGGTTATTTACTTTTCGAGACGGTTACGCCCTGAACAGTAGGCGCCCGCGCGCGCTTTTGCGAGGGCGTTTTTCCCGCGAGGGTACGAGAGACCGCTTCATCCGCGCGCGGCTTTTGCTGAGTGGAGATTTGGTCGAGTGTTCGACTTTGCGGAGCGCGAGTGGCACGTTGTGAGAGTTTTGTGGCATAGAGATTCGAGCAACATGCGCGTCTGCGGTGAAGGTTATACTGGTGAAAGTCGAACCAACCGAGATTAATGCTTAGATAAGTAATTTATTTTATTTTATTTTATTTATTTATTTAAACCAGTACAAAATTACATACATGACGTCCTATATCGCTATAGGTTATAGCAGTAATTCCTACAGAGGTAAACAAAGTTACCTGTACGTAGGGCCGATAAAATTAAAAACTAAATAAAGACTTAATACTAAAATTTAAAAACTAGGAGAAAATTCACAATAATAATTTTTTAAAACTAACAAGAAATATAGTCTATATTATGTATTCTTGTATGAAGTAATACCATATCCTCATGGACTTCCAATATAGGATTGATATACTTGATAACTTCCGTAGTAATATAATAAGACTTACAAACTAACTTAAAAGACTAAGTATCCCAAAATTTAAGAGATATACTTTATAGTTAATTAGTAAAGAAAAACAATCAATAAAAATTTTAAGTATATAAACAAAGAATAGGTAAACAGAGAAACAGTAACGCTTGTAAAAATTTAAATTTCTTTTTTACATATTATATTTTAGCAGCCATTATTATTTTTTATCCACCTTTTAAGTTTATTTTTTATAATATTTTTATTATTTTTTCTCCCTATTCGATGGCTAGGTATATTTAATAAGCTAAAAATATTTCATTGATATTGGTCAAAGTAGATGATGTTATGAGACTATAGTTAAAATTTCGGATGGTTAACTATTTCGAAGGCCAATAATTCGGATGGCGAAAGATTCGAGAGGCCAAAAGCGAATGGTATTAGTATACTTATAAGAAAAAAAACGCATTCTACTACTAAAGTAACAAATACTTAGAGAACGAGCAGATAGGTAAGTAATATACTATTATTCAAAGATTGTACAACTATGTTTTTTAACTATGCTCTCTAAAATTCATATAACAGAATAAAATGTCACATTAGAAAAGGAAAAATTTTTATGAAACTAAAAACAGTGAAAATTTCATAAAAATTCTACCTTTTCTAGAGTGACATATATCACTCTAAGAATTTTATAAAGTATGCATAAGAACGAGAATCCACAAATCATTTCCCAAATAAACAACCCTTTAAACCTTTCACGTTTTTCACCATAAAACCCCATTTCTACGAATCGCCACCCAAAAAATCCAACCTCGCCCGTAATCGCGCTTTCCGCGAAAAAATCGACGCTCGCGCGCGTGATAATCGCCCGGTGCAGTGAACGACCCCGTCGGCACTTCGCGGGCGCGCAATTTTGTCTTTCGCGCGGGACGTATCGTGCCGCGCGCTCGTAACGCAATACAAGCACGACGGCGTACACGCGACGACGGAGCGACGTCCGTGGGTGCGCACTAAATCATGCGTCGCTGCGCACCGCCAAAATGTTTACAGCCTTTGCCGCCGCGGACGTGCCGCCGAAGGAGGCGTGCATTATGCACGAGAAGGAGAGAGAGAGAGAGAGAGAGAGAGAAAGGGTGAAGAGAGGTGAGACAGGAGCAGGTAGCCGTGCGGGCGTGTTTAATGAGTTATGTGAATGCAGGACGAGGTTCGAGGTTCCTTAAAATATTTGGAAGGAAAGTATACACTTTTCTTAAATTGAAAACAGATTTTACTTTAAGCGGAATAATAAGTCACTTAATTAGTCAGAAGAATCGTATCAGTATAAAGTGTTCTAGTAGAAAATCGGTGCAACTTAATTTTTTCAGTAATAGTTACTAAGAGTATTTGGAAACTATTAATCTTACGGAGTATACTTTAAGTACATAGGAATCAGTGAAAATATCATGCGTAGGGGAGAGGCGGGCTCTAAAATTAAACATAAAAAATGAAGAATGAAAAGTTTCAAATAACAATCACAAAACGTTAAATTTGATTTTAAATATTTCGACTTTACAATTAATAAGTTATTGCAATATTCTTAGTAAGGTCTTTTCTTTAATTGTAATTATCGGTATCGAAATATCATAAAAAATAAATATTGAAAACCGTATGGCAAATTTCTTTTTTAAAACATAAACTATTATTACCAAACATGATAATGTCGTATTTATTGTATGTACTTCTATATGATTTTTAACCCAGACTGGATCACTTGAAACAATAGTTTGCTAAGATTTAGACCGCATAATATTTTAGGATACATTTTGGTTTTTCACAAGGTATGCCGAAAAACGAAGAAATGTAATTTCTTGAAATAATATCTGAAAGATATATAAGCTATATATTTCATGAAATTAATATTCCTCGTATTTACTACATATTTCCTGAAAACGTATCCAAAAATATTTTGCGGTCGAATATATACTTACCCGGCTGTACTATGCTTAAAAAATAAGAATATTCAGATTTAGTACGATTTAGAAATTGTAAGCTAGAAATTATCACACATATTATTTTTACTCTAAAATATTGTATACAAAAATTTAAAATTTCGGTAGCTTCTTCCCTTATAATTACGACAAAACTGTTAATGGCATAGCGCGTTTCTTACACATAAGAATTATACACGTATTTATTGTACACAATTTATCATTGGTCAAATTATATATAGATATATTTGACCAATGCTAAATTGTGCACAATAATTACGTGTACAATTCTTATCTGTAAGAAACGCACTGTGCCCTGTTAATTTGCCTAATAGAAAATAAATAAAAAATAAAAATCTCCAATCTCTTTTTCCACTAAAGCTATTGCGCAAACGGGTCGCATCGCTCATCCTCTTCCACCACCCCCAGCCCGCCTCATTACACAACGCACACTCCGCTGAAACATACACACCCAACGACTCACCTCTCCCAACTCCTTCTTTTCGCCTCAAAGTCGTCGTCCTGCCTCGGCCTATGCCCAAATATCGATTTTTCTCCACCTTCTCTCCGCCGGGCGCCGTAAATCAGACGCACACCCATTCCCGCGATTCTCGCAACGTACATACGCTCCTCGGCCTATACGCAATTTCGGGTCTGCGCACGGAAGCAATATCCGCAGCGGCATGCGGGCGGGCAAGAATAAATACGATAAATTGCGCGGCCAGGAGAGATAAGCCGAAAGAGACGACGATCGTGTTCGAGCATTTCGGGCGTCTCTTAGCGAGCGGGCGCATTTGTCTTTTGGGGGCGAATAGTGCGTTTATTCAAATTTACGCCTTATTTGGAGTTTGGAAGGAGGGGTGGATTTATATGCGATGGGGGGAGGTTTGTAGCAGCCGCTGGAGTGTGTAGAAGTATGTTTATGGCTATTTGAATGGGCTGATGCTGTTTGATCAAGTTATCTCTGGCTGTAGTGCGACTTTTGGTTTGTTGGGTGATGTATACGGCATATGGTTATTTTCTGAACGAGAGATCTGATTGCTTAGGAGGGGGTCGAAGGATATGTCATTTGAAATTTAAATTTTATCATTGAATTTTACACCATTTGAGACGTGAATAATAATAGGTTGTGATTGAATGTACATCAGACCGAATTATGAAAATAGAGAGCGCCATTGCCTTTTGTACACCAGTAATAATGTAATATTAACTTGAACAATCTGGAGAAGTTAATTTAAAGATTTTAGTCGAAGAGTATTAAAAAATAGCGTTAAAATATATGTACTTTCTCCTAATATTATAATAATTTAATTTAATTCTTAACAAATATATCTCTACCATAATCGCTATGTTTCAATTTATAATATAATAAATAGTTAATTAATATAAATAAGCGTGAGGATGTAAATTCAACTTTTCCCAAGCAGTGAAAATTCACTGATTAGGCAGTAAAAATTTCACTGATGAATCAGTGAATCCCTCTGTTGAAGCCGTAAAAAATTCACTGATAAGTTCTGTGAATTGGTCACTAATTGAGTCAGTGAGCTTTTCTACACTAATTGAATCAGTGACTATTCACTGTTTCGCAGTGGAATACTTGGCACTATTTGAATCAGTGACTATTCAATTACATAAGTGAATTTTCACTGATTCATTCTTAGAGAGTAAGCATAGAAAAGGAGCAATAATGCTTTAATACAACTAATTATTATTAATTGTTTGATTGGTACGATTTATGTCGAAAAATTTAAATTGTTAATTCACAGTGATATTTATTATTGTTAAAAAACTGTTTAATAATCTGTAGTTTAATATAAAATATTTCAACTCACGCATCAACAGAAATCTCACACCTGCTAACCTGTAGCCTGAAGTGCAACTCACCTGTAACACAAAAATAAATAACAATCAGACACCCATTAAAATAATTATCCCAAAACCAATAAATACAACATCAGTTTTTATCGAATTTCAAGAGAATCGCATTAAATCCCCAAAGTGCATCATTCTCCCGCATAATTATCACTCGGCACTTCTGCACTCCTGCAGCATCGATAAATTACTTCCCGCGCAGCCTCGCATAAAACCCAAAAACACGCGGCGCGGCTTTTTATCGCGAGATTCTCCCAGGGCAGCTTTGACGCACGCACGCGAGCAGCTGCCTAACATTTTGTTCTCCACCGCTCGACGCACTTTTCGCCCGCGGCTCGTTACGCGCGCCTTCGCGCATTCATATGCTAAAATCCGGCGTGCGTTGCTTCTGCAGAGCTGCCGCGGAGGTGTATATAACAGGTATACAGGCGCCTTCGTTACGCGCCTCGCGCGTAACATTCGGGAGCGGAAGGTCCTGCGAAATGCCTTCTGTCAGCGATCTCGTAAAAATCGAGAGAGGAGCCCCGGTCTTGAGTTATGGGTCGAGTGTAAAAGTGCGAGCGGTGTTTGGGGGGTCTGTTTTTAAGAGCGGAAATAAGGATCATTATTGCGTTCATTATCTCGACAATGTGTGGAGAGAATTGACACTCAAAATTATCATGAATTATAATAAATCTAGGACATTTTGACTTTGTGGCAGTTTTTATAATTGTTTACAATAAATTTTAACGTGATCGTATTGCTTATATTCATCAATTAAATATTTCACATCGATTCACTGTGCTACAAAATATTATCGATTAAACTACAAATTAATATTTGCTACAAATGTTATAGTCTGCAACGCAATCTTAAAAAGCAAAGATGTTTGTAGTTAATTTGATGGCAAATGAATCATCGAGAATAATCGTTGACTGTAAAATTCAATATTACACCGCTCGCGTTAATTTAATGCAGAATAATGATCGAGCATGTGAACATAAGAATTTATAATTTATCACCGGCTGATTATTAATTTCAAGCCTCGGTATTTAGTTGCGGATTCCGCGAGGATTTCGTTACGTTCGCCCGCATACACACACACACTCGTGTGTGCCCATCGACGAGACTCTTTTCACGTTTTTTATCTCACTCTCTTCCTCGCAATCATCATAAGTTTCGCGGTGGGGACGCGTCAAACCTATTTTGGTCAGGGCGCAATTTCGCAGCCTGCTGCGCCCTTTTGACAAACTTCGTCGGAGGCGGGGGCGCGCTGAAAAAAATATTAAATCGACAAAATATCGACGCGCGTGGGAAGCAGCATCCAGACGTAAGGTGTTCGTTTGACTTTTCGCGAGATTTTTCGAAGATGGAATGCCGGGTTCGTGCGTTTTTGCTGTAAGTGCGGTAAGGAAATTACGTCATCGTAATGTTCAAGACCGTAATATAATTTTTGATGATTTTCTCGTAATATATTATTGTGAATCTTGAATTATATTAATCAACATTATTTCTTCCAATTCTTTTTTATATTTCTTAATACATGCTCCTTTTTCCCCGTATCACACCCAATAAATACAAATTGAGACTTAACATTGTATAACAACAAATACATTTAGATTAATTTTTATTCTCAGAATATTTTCTTTGATTTATTCATTAATTCATCAATAACATTTTATGAAAAGAAAACGGAGTGAGCGAAGAAATTTCAGCTTATCTATATTTTGTTGATTGTATACAAATTTTTCAGTTAATTGTTAGTAATTATTAAGTTTGTTTATTTCTTTTACAATTACTTTTATATTTCAGAAAACAGAAATCAATTTAAATAATTTTAATAAGTTAAGATAATTCAACCAATCGAATTAACTAATTTCTTGAACGACGATTCAAATTGTCACAACATGACGCTTCGCAGTAATTACGGGTCAGAGTTAACCGAGTTCAGGGCTCTATCAATTGGCACATTTGCGATACTGATCTTGGCATCTCTCCCGATATTTTTGTATCAGTCGATATGAAGCGTTAAATAATTAATTTATTTTTCGAAATTTTTTATAATATATAATCATGATTATTTTATAAAATAGAATGATACAATAATATATAACATTTAAAAAAGCTATGAATGAGATATTTTTAAAAGATTAGCGGTGTATATTAGATACGAGTAAAAGTACTAAATAATATTCAATAAACCTTGTATAAAAGGTACAAATGGAGTGAATAACTTTTATCGTCTCCCAAAGTCACGAAACCAAAAGTTTCAGTATTTGTCTTTGGGATTGTGGGACAGAAAAATTACGATAATACTCATACAGGGGAGACATACAATGGAACTGCCGTAGTTTGTCCATTGTTCTACGATTTCGTGGGATTAAGAGCTTAAGCCCTATCTTTAGCATACTCATGCAAAGTATTCGATTCAACCTCCGTGCTTATATGCTTTTAAACTTATTCTATAACAGCTTTCATGCAGCTATTGATAAATATTTTTTAAATCATACATTAGAAAATATTAATATAATAGAATTCATAAACTGTTTTACTTCCTATTAAGATTCATATATTTTTAAATACTTTTAAAGTCTTTCATGAAGTATTGTTTAAATATTCATATATCAGCGGATTCAGAGATTTATAATACTTAATAAAATAGTCTTCAAAAGGTTCTAAAAATATATTGGGCTCATATCACATTTAAAAATAATATATACTATATAATTAAATTAAATATAATAATATATACTATAAATATATATAAATAATTATATACTATACCTGATCTCCCAGAACTCTTCTCGCGAAGAGGGCGGTGGCTCCCTAATACATTATCTAGTTATTGCTTTAGCAATTACTAAAGTAATTACTTAAGAAATAACACATTTTTTGGCATAAGTTGTTGCTTTAGAAATTACTAACGTAATTACTTTTTTAAATTTATACTTAAGCTGCTATACAGTAATTGATTTAGTAATTACTAAAGTAATTACCAAATACTTGCTTAAGAATGAACTAAAAAATAGTTATTACTTTAGTAATTACTAAAGCAATAACGAACCCCAAAAATTCTTCTGTTTTTTCTTAAATAATTACTTTAGTAATTGCTAAAGCAATAACTTGATAATGTATTATGGAGCCACCATACTCTCCGCGAGGAGAGCTCTGGGAGAACCGATATTATGACACACTGCGAAAATTGGCTCCCTTTATGAAACACTCGTAAAATATTAGATTTTATACAAATTTTACAGTAATAAGCATACTAAAAAAATATACGTATTATTATTAAACATTTAACTCTATAATAAAATTAAGATGATTGCGAAATACAATTTTAACAAAGTAAAAAAATATTTTTGCTAAGCGCTCTTGGAAACAGATGTAAAATAACCGAAGAGGTGGCTTGGAATGGCTGAATGATGTAGATTATTATTTTATGATCTAAGAAATAGTTCATATGTTAGATAAGCGACCAAGTAATCAATTAAAATAGCTATAAATCTTTTTAGTCCTGATATAATAATAAATAATTATGTGTTTCACAATTATTATTAATTATTGTATTTTTACGTATTTGTGTTTTTTCTATAAAATTTTTAAGTAATAACCGATTTTGTTAATACGATTTATCGAACCTAACCTGCAAAACGTCGTCCTAATGAATTTGCCTACACATAAGCACATCCCGCATGTAGTATAACCTTCTCTGAATTATCTTTTTTCTATCATTTAGAGTTTTTAAGATTAATATTCTTGGATTTTTATAATTTTATTATTCCACTTATTACTTATATTGATACTTTCAGCAAACAATTGCGAATAAATAGTATTAAAATATCAATTTAATCATGTTTCATAATACGGGTATGCATTATGAAACATAGATACCAGTAAAAAAATAGCGTTTCATAATTGGAGCCGAACATCGCTTAGTATTTTGTTTATTAAATAAACAAATATTGCACTAGTTTAAAATCTGAAAAAGATATTAAATCTAGAGAAAACAGCGAATCGACTACTATATGTTAATATACAATTAAAGGTATATTGAAATTCATATTAGGACTTGAAAAAAAAGTGCCCGAAAATCGTTTCCTAATAGGCTACTTTACCTTACATACATTACCTTACTTTATAGAACATTAATGAAATATTTATAAAATATATACATCAAACCGGTTCAACTAACTTATCGGTACAAACATAACCGAAATAATTCTGCAATATTTTACAAATACATCAAACATCATTCAGTTATAACCCCTGGACGAGAAAACATTTGAAGTGCCTATACTCCGCTGTGCGCGCGCGCTATATGCCGACGCAATTCAGCGTCGATTGCGAATCAGCGCTCGGACACGTCGTCGACGGCTCAACTGTATGACAAGCGTTGACCCCGCACTGCGGATGCAGCTGACGCTCGCTGGTGCGCGCGCGTGCGACGAGGTCAAGATCTCCTGGACTATTGCCATCGTTTTCCTCCCTGTCTCTCCTTTTTTGCTTTGCAAATGAATTTTCAAAGCAAGGAGTACCGATGGGCAGGGCTGATTATATTGAAGTGGGGCACGACGTTTCATTGGCGATATTTTTTAATTATATTGTTGATGGGGAGATTGTGGTTTTACAGTTTAGGCAACCGAGCGTAGATGAAGTACATATAGATAGCACATTTATCGGGACAAGGTTTCAATAAGATACAACAATTGCGAACGAGTTTTCGACCGTCTTTCGGAATATTTTGGTCGTCGAAGTAAGTATAATTTCATTTTGAAACAGACCCTTCAAGGAATCTATTTGTGGACAAAGGAGGTGTAAGTATAGTAGATATAGTATACAATAACCTTTTTACTTATCAAAAGTTGCATTGGTGCGAATTGAAATACTTTTATTTTGAAAAGATTTAATTTCAGTTAGACCTAGCCAATACTTGGTATATATTGACAAGAATAAATTAAACGTATTGTATTCGTAATAGTAACAAAATTAAAATCTCATTTTAATTACAAGAATGGGATCTTTACAAATTTATTCTCAAACAGCCTAGCCCAGATAGATACCAATAGCATATATTTTTTATTCTATAAATAACTGCGAGTTCGGTGATATTAATCAAGTATTTCGGCATCTGAATTATATTTAGTTCTTGTTAAATCAATCATCCGTTAGAACATGTTTGAGTTTCGTATATTAATAAATTTCTTCTTTCAGCGTCTTATAAATATATGAAGCTGTTGTGGTTAATAATAATTGTAAAACTGTATCGCTTCAGCCTCCAAAATGTAAACACATCCAGGGAGTTAGTATTTGAGTTCTTTTCGCATTAAAGTAAATAAAGTTTTTTAGTTTTTTATCTTTTCGTAATATCCTGCTTCGAACGGCAATCCAGTCCTAATTCTGCAAACGAACCTGCGTCACACCATAAAAGTTTAACGTCTCGATTCACCAATCCTCCCAATACCAAATAACCTAATTCGCACCTGCGACATAGTGCAAACTCCACCAAAAGCAGAAACCCCCGCATCCTTCTCCTCCAATATTAAGAACCAGCTCCGATCCAAAGGAACTTTCGGCGCGCACTCCGCGTAACTCTGCCGATGTTATAGCTAAGGAAGGATTCGGTTACAGCGTGTGTATACACAATACACACACCTGAACTCACGCGTTTTGATTCGCCTTTTAAAGAAAGCTTTTTATGTCCCTACGCATCGCGTCGATGACTCAGAGACCGCGTACCAGTGTGTGAAGGTATTCTTTTCGGGGAATCATCGGCAATTATGTACGGTAACGAAAGGGTCACACGCTCTGTGTGAGGATGCAAATTAACACTTGGGTTAAAAAGCATTATCTATCAACATATTTGAATAGATCGTGGTATATTTCCTTTGGAAACTTTTGGAATTTTATCTATATCTTGAACATTGAAAGAGATATGGCGCTCCAAAGTTTTTGGTGACGTCACTATCATACGGCGGCACCTTTGATGTTGTTATGATCGTGACGTCACAAAGAAACTTAAAAACGCTATAACTGTCTTAAATAAAGTTTAATTTTAAAAATTCAAAATGGATTATACATCGGCTTACGATATCTACTAAATAAATTCATTCCGACAGAAAAATTTATTTTCTGTTACAACCCAATCGTTGGTCGTTGAGTGCGCAGGTGGTTAGTTGAAGTGTGTTCGTTTTACTCCGAGGGTGTCAGGTAATACGACGGAGGTCGTCATTCGTCGTTGTATTGATGACGTCTGAATTTGAATCGCGGAATGAATAAAGTGTGAGGTGAATATTTTCAACCTCCTGTTCCTTTATTATCAATTGAATTAGAATACCGACAATCTTATGTAGCAAATTAATTTAAATTAGGCAAAAGCGTTAAATATACGTTATATTATATACTTATATTTTTCGAGGGAGAAAGCGAATACTTTTTGAAAACAAATAATACAATGAAAGTACACTTATTTGTCATATTGATTATAATATGCATTACCCGCATCAATGTGCATTTAATATTCAATTCCTGTAAGGTAGGAATGCCAATTATGTTCAAGAGTAATAAATCACTGTAATTATTTATACTTTTATACTTACTCATTTATTCTTTTGAAGTGATTAGAGGTGGCGGGGGGAGGGGGTAACGGGCGCGGTTGTATCACTAACGGAGCTTGGAGTTTAAAAAAGACTTGCTCTTTGACCTCCAAAAGAGATAGCAGCTCTCCGAAATGTTAAAGTATAAGAAGAATTCTGTAAACGGCTACTTCAATCACTGACGAAGAAGCGAAGTAAGATGATAATGTATGCTATGGAAGTTAATGGTATAATTATGAACTAGGATAAAGTTATTAAATTATAATTTCTCCTTCATTTTTTCAAGCCTCAAATCAGTATTTCGATATTTATATTATTCATGAGTACTCCCTGGGAAATTATTATAAATTATTCAAGTGCCTTTTCAAAGTGAAACAATTCGTTTTTAAGGCGTTACTTCTGAAAATGCATGGGTCCCGATATAAATACAATTCGAAAAATTTAAGCCCAAAACGACGTAAGAAAGAAAACAAAAATTTAGATCATGAATCTTAATCTAGCGTTAGTAAAAAATGACATTAAAAACAGTTGATTTATATTTATTAATTCAACCATTGACTAATGTTATCTATTTACATCGATTTATCCATCAATCCTCTAATTCATGCAGCTACCTGCTACTCGATCCACGAGAAAAACTTTTGTACGACCTCGCGCTTAACCGTGTCAGTAGAAAATGTCTCGACACGCTCGGACATACATCCACACGTATAAAAACACACACACATACCACAACAATCGCAGCGTACATCACCCCCCCGAAAAAAAGACGCGAATACATCGAACTTTTCTGGTGCTATATATGCACGAAGAGAGAGAGAGAGGGAGAGAAATGTACAACTTGGCTCTGGTGATTAATGAAACAGAAGCGCGCGCTTTCGGTTTCCACCGCCGCCACCGTCGCCGCCTCTGATTTACACGCGCTCTCGCCACTGCACACTTCGTCGCTCTCGCACATAATTTGCGGAGGCTTTTTTAGGTCAATGTGCTCTCCACCAGCATCACAGGCCAAAACTAAAGAAGCGACGAGTAGAACAAACTAATTCTGCTACTCGGGTATAATGTATGGTTCGATTTTCCTCCTAGCATAGTCGGTTTTGTTTATTATCTCTCTCTCTCTCTCTCTCTCTCTCCTGTAGTACAACTGATCGTAAAGGGATGGATACGTTATTTCGGTGGCAATCCTATATTTGTTTCAGCGGCCACAGGACTTTTCGCAATTTATCGCCGATGCGCGTCTCTCCGCTGTTGTTGCGGGCGACGAAAAGGAGATCGCGAGATGCATGGATCTTCGGATGGCGGTGGTGGTGGTTGCTTTTTAATCCGTGGGTTCTAGGGGGAGGGAAAGGGGGTGCGTTATTGTTGTAGTTTCGAGAGGTCGCGATGAGAAATGGTTACTTTTTATATGTGAGAGAGCGGTCGTTGAATATTTATGGAAGTTTTGATTTTCGTCTCGGAGCGGAGGGGTGTAATACGCGGAGCGTAGGTAAATAATGTCTTCTCTTGCGCGCCCGCGAACTGGGTCAACTCTTTCGGTTAGCTTGCAGCATTGTGGGATCGATGTGGTGAACGTCGACAATGCATTTGAACATTTTTTATTGATGAAATCACATGGCGCTTCACCAATGAAACCAAGAAAGAACTAAATCTACAAACTCTTTTATTTCACTTTTCATATGATGGTGATGCTAAAATGATCCAGCGCTTTTGATGATATTATCTTTATATGGATGTTTAATTTCAATTACCGACAACTGTACTATGACAAAGAAACAATTGCAAGAAAAAGCTGACAAAAATTATTCTCTAAATTATGTAGTATAAGTGAATTTTTGTAAAGATATAGAGCCAAATTAATTGTACAGTGCTGAAATTAACCTGGATGCACCTTCTATATATAAGAAAGTTAAAAATCTATAATATTTAAATACTTTTAAAATTGACTTACACAATTAAATTATTATTGTTTTTTATTGCTTGCTCCCTTAATTTTGTTTGCATATCAAAGCAACAACTAAATAACTTTATCATATAATTTACAGTAACTAACATCTTTAAAAAAATCCCTTCTTATCCAAAAAAAAATTAACCCTTCACCCTCAAGCACAACAAAAGCCGCTTCCACCGTCTCGTATAATCACCGCTTATCATATTGTACAAGCCCCTTCCAAATCAAGTACCCATCCATACATCCCACAAAGCAAAGCTAAAAATACGGAAGGGTAGTAAGCCTTCGGCCTCTCGAGCCAACAGTCACTTAACGTTCTCCCTTCACTTCGAGCCCCGACCGAACAGGCGTCTTAGTGCAGCTCGTCGCGGAAATCGATTTCCAGTTTCTTTTTTTTTTCCCTCCGAGCATAGAGCGGGAACTTGAAGGGCGCGCGATCGCGCAGGTAGGGCACGTACTCGCGCTGTCTCTCTCTCGTATCAGTATTGTGAGCTCGGTGCGTCGGCGATGCGTTCTCGTGTATCAGGATTGATGTAGACTCGTTGAGGCGTCGCGCTTTGTCGAGTTATCATTTGTTGTAGCTGCACTTGTGCGGTCTAGATGGGAAGTATAAGAGAGTAGGGATTTTTTGTATTGTTTTGTTTAAGTGTGTTATGTGAACTAAAGGGGATGAGTAGCTAGGTGATATTTAGTTTAGTTTAGAAGAAGCGTTTTAACTCTTAAGAACGTTTGTATCTTAGTCAGTTTTCTGAAAATTCAGAATTTACAGTTGTCATTATCGTTTCCTGCACATACGATTTTGAAATGATATAACTAAATGTTTTTTTTATAAATTTAGAATAAATGCTTTGTTTCTGGTCCAAGAATCGTTTCATAAATAACCTTATTTATACTACAAGATATTTATTATAATTTATCTATTTATTTATTTATTAAATTTTTTTTTTCATTTATTAATTTATTTATTTATTTATTTATTTATTATATTTATTTATTTGTTATAACGACACCGAAAGAATATAGTCATATTAATAAATAATAATTAACCATTGATTTATGCTAACATAATCAAATTTAACTTACTATTATGCAGAATAAAGTACTGATAGCGGTTTGAATATTTTTTTTATAAAAATCCTTATTATGCGTCACTAAATCCTGTGGCCTTGAAGAGATACCTTTGTGTTGTAAAAATAATTGTATTAATAATTTTTATCATCATTCACATATTAATATTTATAGGCCTGTATCCGAGTAGTTTTTATTATAATTATCGAGGTCCCCATATTACTGTTGTTTTTGCGGTAGTTTTTTACGAGAACAATATATTGTCCCGTGTCAATTAAATTACTTGTTTACTCAACGATAAAACTATTAATTTAACTCGAATTATTGAAGCTTAATCGTTAAGCGTGATCGCTACCTGTTTCTGCCTACTCAAATTGAACTTTAGTACAAATCTAAAGTTTTACGATCGCAATTAAACTTTAAATACTCTAGAAAATGATTTTGCCCGGCTGATTTTTTCACTTTTACGTGCACGTAAATCCCTGTAAGGAACGATTTTGTTTACAAAGTACGAAATTACAGGCGATGCAAAACAAAACAAAACGATTACTGTATATATACGAGTACTGACGGTACGCACTCGATGAATCGAATTTGTTGAATCAGCCTTGCATCGACATCCGCGTACGCTCAGCAGGTACGTCGCATAATTACCGGTGCTACGGCTAATTGAATGAGGTCGAGTACAATCGTGGCTCGATATCATGTGCGTACGCTGGTACGAATTCCGTTACGATGCGTGGGTGGATAAACAAGGTTCAAAAAATTGCGGCAGAAACGTCCACGGATCGGCAAAGGTTTCCGAGAAATTAAACGATTTCTTAATATTTTCAAGATTTTTGCACTGATAAAAAAGTAAAATATTTAGTACATACTTGAAATAATTATATAGTTTTTATATCGATTTACTTTATTACCAATTTGTTATGAAATGTAAAAGGGAATTTGAAATCTTGAGGTTTTACCTCTTATCTTATTAACCGAGAAATTAAAAGCTGGTTGTAATACCATTTCTTATGTTAATTATCTACCATTATACTATCTACTAAAGCTTGAAGTATATATGACAATATTTCAATATAGCGTAGAAATATTTGTATAAATAATGCATTAATTTACAAAGAAAGAAAATGATGTCTTGTTTTGACATAATTTTGTCTATATAAATAATTACTTATCATTGGATAGGTAAGATTTGAGACAGGAAATCTTGACTTTTAATTGACTTGGGCACAACATAATCTTAAAATGAACACTAATTGAGAGACAAAAAGTTACATTCTAGAACTTTTGTCATTGTATTTTCAAATATCTAATCATTATTTTTCTTAAGAAAAAAGTAATGATATAAAATGTTTACATGTAAAACGCGAGGTATTAAATAAAAGAAATATGTTAAAGAAGGCAACGCTCGAAATAAAATGCCCGGCAGAATGTACACCATTTTTCTTCGGACGAACACTGACCCGCGCGCGCTGGTATTCCCCAAACTTTATCAGCTCGGGCGAACGAACCGCGCGACATCGTGTACGCGGGGCTATTTGCCAATTATACGGATTTCGCGATCCGGACCAACGCGACACACGTTCCTCGCTCGCTCTCGTCGTGCCGGCTTTAATTGGCGTCGATGCCTTCTTACAAACTTAACACGAGAGATATATTCCTTTCTTAATTGACTTTTTGGTAAGGATAAAGAGCTGGATTTTTCTTCGCGCCGCGTTATATTTGTTCGTATTTTAATCGATCTTTGTGTATTTCAATCGTTTAGACATTAAGGTAAAAGTACCTATTATGGAACACCTTCAAAAACGTGTCCCTTACTTGGAACAGTAAACAAAATGATAAAATAAGAAATAATAATAATATTAATAACGAACCATTAAAATCATATTGATATTTATGCTTGTATTCTTTTTAAATATACAAACATAAGTAGTATATATAAAAGATAACGCAAAAAAAATATTTATTCGTATGTGATCTCAGAACTGTGCAAATTAGTGTCTTTCTTTTAGCCGAGACAGCTGATCACTAAGACTATGTTATTTCACTGTAATTATAAATCTAAGTGATTTAATAATATCTACAATAGCTTAAATTGTAGCTTTCCATCCATAGATTCCAATTATTCACACGTTTTTATGTTAATGCTAATATTATTAAATATTTAGCTGTTCCACAATGGGTACATAAAATCTCGTTAGTCCCTATGTATGGAACACCTTTGTAAGTACTTTTTTATAATAAATGTAGTGTATATCATGTTGTTTTCTATTTCATAACGTATTAAATGTTATGTTTTAATGATTTATTTATAATGCATACAAAAATTAGATAAAATAAATGTGCTCATTGTATTTAGAAACCTAACCCATAAAGCAAGTCATATCGGCAATACATATCAAAATAGTTAACCCTACCTACGGTCATTTTATGTTATTAAAGAACTTTCACAAAACGGTGTCAATTTAATTTTTACTTCATTCCTAGTGCATATTATGTGGTTTTTTTTTATTGATTTCTATAAGAATGACAAATAAAACCTATAAAATAAAGTCATATTTATGTAGCAATGATCCGTTCCATCATAGAGATATGGAGTTTGGAACACGGGGACAAGCTGTGAAAGCAGCGTTCCATGATACGTACATGCTGTTGCTTTACTTTTTTTATTTATAATAATTCATATTAAGAACAAATTTGCAATTTGCACGTTCTAAATTAATTTATAAACCATAGCCCTTCAAACAATATTCTTTTTATACCAAATATTAACAATTTTAATAATGTAAATTAGACGACAAATTTAGACCACCCGAAAAGTGTTCCATAATGGGGACTTTTACCTTATAATATATAATTCATAATATTGCTCATCTACACAGAATTTTAGAGAACGCTATTAAGAATTTAGCTATAAAGGAATATATAATTAGATTAAGCACGTGATTTAACAATCCTGAAAAATGAATATCAGCATAAACATGAAAAAAAAAAGAAATGTTTTAGCCCTGGAATAGCAAATCTGTATTCGCTATAGTAATTTACGTAGATCAGCTAAATTTTTGTCCGAATGATCAAATGTAATCGTTGTAGTAGCTACATTTTTGGCTAAACCATGCAGCGATGTTTCTCACTGTCTCAAACGTAATACCGGCTAATTATCCAAGTAGTTTTCTCGGTGAACGCGTAAGGAACGCAATACAAAAGTACAGCGTTCACAAGTATAGGATAGGTCCAAAATTCGTCTACAAAAGCATTCTCCGCGTGCAATGTAATAAAACTTCTCAGCGCACTTACGCCATAAACCGATCACCCCTCTCCCCAAAAAGCAATCTACACAGCGTGCAGCTACAACTGGAAAAAGAAATCCAAAACCGCGAGATGTGGAGTCCGGGCGTTTCGCGTTCGCACGCGGGCGTACAGAGGGAAACCCCCCGGGGCGTCACTCCCACGGGCCGAAATGCAATTTGCAATTTCGGAAGTATAAAGCTGGTCGCTGCCGCGACGCGGACGAGCTGAGGAGGTGCTTGGTGTTTTAGAAGAGAGATTTTCTAATTATCAAGGGATTCGTGACGTAGCTGCGTTTGGCATTGCGAGGTAAAGAAGTTCAGTGAAAATCTCAAGCAGTGCTGGATAATTTTCTATTTCGAAACCATTTTTCCGTGATTTAGTGTATTTATGTATTTAAGATTAGTTATTTTCATTTAGTGCGGACATTACTCAAATAAAATCTAAATATTGTTATCAGTTAACCCTTAAACATTATTTTGTATTTTATTTACAAATATATATATATATATATATATATATATATACTTTAGAGATATTCTATTATTTCTATGGTATATAACTAATTCAACTGTTTAAATTTTTAATTTTTTTTACTATCATTTTTGTATGCATTTATAATAGATATTTGTTACGCCTACAAATCTGAAAATTTACTTTTAAGTTTCCCTGAAGAGAAAAGTAATAAGAGGACCGAAACGCAGGCTCTTTCAGTGAAGTAAATCGCAGTCAATCGGCGGTTTCTATTTCACTCAGAAAAAAAATTTTTACTTCAAGCGGAATTCTTCTTAAATATGCGCCAAAATGAAAATCAACTTGATTCTAAGCGATTCCTCTATGATTGAAAACCATTCATTTGATTTAATAACAATCCTCTTGAGTCGAAAAAAGTGATATTGTTGGCTTTGAGGGGAGTCGTTTTCAATTAAATGGAATCTTCTTAAGCAAACAGGAATCGTTCTGCATCAAGCAGATTTTCATATTGACGCATATCTAAGAAGAATTCCGCTTGATGTAAAAACTTATTTCTCTGAGTGTTCATAAAAGAAAACCACAACGATCTGTAATCGAATATTTCAGTACAAAAATAAAAATAATTGAATTAATTAGGCGTAGAGGATCAGATAGCTATCATAATAGGAATATATTATAAAAGTACACTGTTAAAAAATGCTTGAAAATTCAATTACAAATTGTATTTGGAAATTCAACTTTTAGTAACTGAAAACCAAATTCAGTAACATTTTACTGAATTTATGATTCGGTATGCATTGCTAAGTAAATTCAAGTACACGTAACTGAAAAAACTTATAAAATTTTCACTAGCATAAAAACAATATCAAATAGCCGATTAGATTTTATACTCTTTCTCTACCCTTAATACTTTCTATTATTAATAACAAAATTAAGTAGGCTCGAATCCTCCTTATATTTATCTGTTTGAATAAATCTATCTCAAGTACCTATAATAAGATTGGAAGTATGTGTTAATTTAATCATTTTGCAAAACTATTGCTGTATAAAAGTACTTTTATGCAAGTTTTATAATATTTAATTTTTGTGGTGCAGAATGCTGTTGAAAATTCAATTCAGTTCTTGAATTTTCAATAATCATTCATGAATTTTCTGTAGAAATGTAACTGAATTTTTCAATTACGTGCATGGAAAAAACTTCAATTACATTTTATTGAAGTTTCAATCATATATTTTTAACAGTGTACATATTTAAAAAAAATTGAAATATCTGCTTTATAATTCTAAATAACACGCTTGCGTCTATTCTTGTTCGCATGCGTAAGCTGTCACATACGTATAGCACGACAGCCGTAATGACCTTTAACCTTCCTTCTCCTCCTTCCTTCTTCCATCCATCCACGCACATACGTATCCCCGTGTCCGAGCAACTCGCGCGCGCGTGTGTCTGTGGGAACTCGAAACTACCCCCCGAGAGGCACGCGACCGCGCGCGAGCGGCCGATACGGAGACGAGCCACGCGAACGCTCCCACACGATTTCAATGCTCGTGCGGCGCGCTCGCTGTGTATGCGCTTCATTTTACTCTTTTCTCTCTCTTCTTTGTCTCTTTTTCTCGTGTTCCTCCTTGGAACACTCGCGTGCGGTCGGCGAAAGGTTTTGAGCTTGGCAGTTTTGACGAAAAATCGGGCCCTCGGATGTATACGCGTGGACGCGTGCGGTAAAGAGGCTATTCGTTTTATTTGAGAGAGTATTATGCGTGTGGTGTGTTTCTATTCCCGTGTAAAAAAATTAGTCTAGCACTAGTCTGGGATTAATCTGGCTTAACAAGTCTGGCGAAAGTCTTGCAAAAGTCTGGGAGAAGTCTGGCTTAGGCCACTATGCCGGACTTTTTTTGGAATTATGTCAAGATAACTCATTTTTCACAAGTAAATAATTAGAGTAGTACATTAATTATTAGTATCGACTAGAATAGTGAAAATACTTACTTTTCGATAAAATAGGAGAAAAGTTTTTTTACATATTGCAATCTTGTTTAAAATATGAATATTTGTAAAAAAAGAGACAAAAATTTAGGTTACTGGCAATTTGACATGACGCGATGCTTTTGTTTTGCACATTTTGTCTAAAGTGTGGCATAGTGGCCAAAGCCATACTTCTGCCGGACTTCTGCAAGACTTTCGCCAGACTTATTGAGCCAGACTATTGACAGACTAATTTTTTTACACGGGTTGGGATTGCAGAGTGTAGTGAATAGCGTTATCTTTTAAACAGTTAAATGAGTACTTCGAAAAATGGACAAGGCCTGATAATTTTAATGACATTAAATTAATAACATTGGCGAAGAAACGATTAGCGATAGTTAAGCAGCAGGTGATAAAGCATAATATTTTTGAATATTATGCTTATCTTTTAAGTATTTTAAAATTGAAAACATGTACAATACCCGATTATCTTAATGAGGTTAACTAGTGGTAACACAGGCAAAAAACCGATTAGTGGCAGTTAAAAAGTACATTAAATGAGACGTAATAACTTTTTGTGCTATTTATATTTGCAAAATTTGTTAGATCTGATATTTTTTAATTGTACTACTACATTTTTTAACGTTACGGTTATTATTCATGAAATTTTGTTATCCACAGCCTCAATGTTTTTGATAAACAAACTATTTATTATAGCAACTGAATATATTCAAAGTGTAAATATTGTAAACTAAATAAAACGTTTCATAAATTTGATTTTAAAATTTAAAAATTCTAAGATTTAAAAGATCGAGTGCCTTCTTAGTAACAGAAACCTTTTAGTTTCCTCATTGTAAAGAATAACCATCGCACTCGTGCTTAAAACTGCTTAAATAATATTAATTACATTACCCACATTAAAAATTCCACTTTGTAACCCGATAACACCGCACATCTCTCGCAACGATTCCGTGCTTACAATACCTCGAATCCAAGCTTACAACATCGCAATTACACTCGCGCAAATTATTAACGCCGCGTCTCCTCCTCTCTGACACATTCCCCGCGTTAGCTCTGGCATAATAAGCTTAAATCAATCCCTCGCCTGCTCCCTCTCCTTCCTTTCTGCGTGTGTGCAGCCTTCTTCTCCCTTTGTTAACCCGCGCGTGTGTGCGTTCCCTTGTCTTCGGTTTCGTGGCTTTGAATTAAATTTCACAGCTCGTGAAGAGCCTGTCAGAAGTCTCTCATCCTCCTCCTCTCTCTCTCTCTCCCTCAAAAACAACGTGGCGTATTATGCATGTATATATACGCGAGAGAGACCGAGTGTGTGCGGCGTTTTCTTGTTTTACGAGCTTGGCGGCTGCGGCGGCGATCGGTAAATTAATTTGGCCAAAGTTTACGCCTGATTGAAAAATGCGAGAGTAGAGAGGGGTTGAGAGGTTGTTTGCGCGCGCGCGAGTCTGTTTTGTGCGTGAGAGGCCGGGGAGATTCGGCGCTTAGAAAGGTTAATAGATTTACAAGGGGGGTAATTGAAATTTTCAGGTGATTAGGGACATTTTGGACAAGGGTCGTTAGTGGAGAGTTGACTACTTGAGTGATAGAGGAGGCTGTCGTTTGCGTATATTTTTGCTGATTATTTGTGTGAGTGAGTTGTTTTATATGGCGATGGATTACGTTATTTATGATTACTGTTCTTTTTATATTTATTATAAAGATTTTTTATTTTATTTCATTAAATCAATTAAACGTTACATTCCTTTTCACTATAATGCATTTTTTGACGTTACTTTTTTATTGTGGAAGAGAAATACATATTTATATATTACAGGGTATAATAATATTATCATAAAAACTAAATGCTATATTTCAGAACTATTTATTATCTGTGATGAAACTAATTTTAAACTTTGTAAAAGGATTGTCATCGTAAATTAAGTTAAAGCTTATAAATAAATTTTAAATACACATTGTAAACTTTATAGTTATAAAATATTAAAAACACTTATAAATATTATTATGATAGAAATGTATTGTAAAAAATTAAAAATTATAGTGTTTGTATTTGCAATCCACACATCGAGTATATTTATACTTACAATATAAATGCATACAAATTTTTAAACATACCTCCCAATTACATCAATTCATACGAAATTCCACCTCTAATTATACAACGTACAGTTTATCGCACACCCCAAAACTTACGTAAAACTTCTTCAAATAACACCCGAAATTCGTGTAAAATCACGCGCACGCATACATAAAAACGTTAACACCGCACGCTTGACCGCAGCAGCAATCGTAAAAGTCCAATTATCCCGCGTGCGAGCGAGAAAGGCGCGCGTGTGAGAAAAATTGCCAGGCTAAAAATACACGGCGCGCATAAAAGAAAGGCTCGCTCATTATCCTGTCTTGAGTTTCAATGCGTGGGGGGGAGGGGAGAAGTGCAATGCGGAATATGACTTCGCCGCCCGCGAAATTGGAGGTTTTCGGGCTTGGATAGTCGTATTATTGCGGATTTAATGCGCGTCTCGGCTTACGATTACTTTTTGTTTATATATGTACATCGATGCGAGGATCGCGCACGGTGGTGGCGTTGTTCGAAGCGATGATGATCGTCGTTGAGATAAGGAGGATGGTTTTGTCATGGGTTTTGGCTGTTATTGCCGCTTTGAGGGACATGGTGAATTGTGAGATATTGTTGTTCGGTAGGTGAAAGTTTTTGTTTGCGTTAGCAGTTCTCTTTGGCAAAAAGTAAAATTATTTATAGTAGATTTTATTAAAAATGCTTATATTTTTAGATAATAGTTTTACATTTCTAGAATATTTTATGTATAATAATAGGTTACTTTATAGTATTCTCTTTAGTTTCGGACCTAAAAATCATGTATTACTTAGTGAATATTTTTAAGGCACTGCGACAATTTGGACTGCTGGCATTAAGTAAATCATTTACTTGATGCTTAAGATATTTTTGATTCGAATGGAAGGGAGAGACAGATTTCCTGGATTATAGAGAAGCTTGCTATAAGCACTAAAATATAAGACAATACATTCCTAAAGAGTAAACAACAACAGAAGCCGTCTAATCGTTTCAATTTTTTAACTATTCTAAATAAAATCTGTCTAATTCTAAAAAAATTCATTCATTTTGAAGATAATTTTGAGGAATCCCGTCGAAACCTTACAAAATATTTCTTTCCTAATATAATATTTTCACAAAATTCGATGGTATTTGGCAAATTTTAGGCATGACTATTTCTCAAATTATTATGCAAAAATCACTGTACCCTCACTTATTCCGCAAAACTAATAGGTACAACACATCAAATCGCAATACACTGAGAGAATGGTTCAGTTAGGCTTGCAGAAGTCGCATTGCTAAGTTTGCGGAGGTCATAGTATGTCATTCGTACTGAGGAGTTCGGTAAAGACTGCGGAACAGTTCGGTTGTTTTGGCGGATGTGTATTAAAAGTGATGTGTGGTGTTGCGCTTTATTGTAGCCTCATTATTACGTTTGTGATAAGGTAAAACAGAAGTAAGGTTAAAGTAGAACATCGAAAATGTAACTTAGACTAACTAGTCATATATAAAAAGGTTACAGTACCAAAAAAATAAGAATTTCATTAAAATATTCATTATTTGTGAAAAAGTGAGGTTAGGACTCCGAACTCACTTCGGTCAAAACTACCGAACAGTTCAGTAAGTCTGACCGATGTATTCTCTGAGTGTACTCACCGTGCTACCCGAGAGATTAATTGAACGATCTCGAGAACCCCCAGACCAACGGCCAACGACAAAAGCAACGGCAGCCACCCAAAAGCCAAACAAGAAAAACGCGTTTACCTGCGTGCGTCCTCCTCGATATCTCGCGATTTCTCTCCCGGCGTTTGTCGCACGCGGGGCACACGTCGATCGGAATGTCCAGATATCCTCCTCCGGAGCTGGGGAGAGGGCCTGTGTATAATCCGTATAGCTGGATCCCCGAAAACTGGTCGCACGCTCGGCCGCGAAAGCGAGAGTCAAGCTCATTTTGGCGCGAATGTGTAACTTATCGAATCGTATGCGTGTGTCCACGAGTCGGGCGGTGCGGAGATTCAAACGAAAGATTGCCGGGGCGCGCGATTACTCGGCGCGCGAGCTTGGGCAATTTTTCATTGATCTTTTTTTTTTGTAGCGGTGGGTGAAGGGTTTTTTTCTTTGTTGGTTGGTACAGTTTGGAATGCGCGTGCGTTTCTTTGTTCCGTTGCTCGGTATTGGTAGGAGTGTGAATGGGATTTAATTGAGTATCAAAAGTTTTGTGAGAATCGATTATTTCTAATTAGCATTCGAATTGTAAAGAAGAGGGATTATATATAAAAAATATTTTAATTGAGGCATTACTTTATTGACCAAGCATATTTGGGCTAAGTTTTTTTAAGGTGGGAAGGTGCTCGGAAGCTTAAAAAAATAAACTTTTTTTATTATTTATTTTGTATCGTACTCGTATGTGTGTGAAGAATGCGTCAAAAAAATTTCAGACACTCTTTTAGCCAAATAAAAAATATATGAGCATTTTAATTGACGAGGTCCCGTATGATTTTCATGTATTTCAGAAACTTTGATTCGTTTCATCTCGTAACTCAATGTTTTGATATTCGAAGTGTTCCACGCGTCTCAGTTTGTAACGAATCGATCTGAAACTTTACACCATATGTACATATTATTTGAATATTAACTGAGCGGTTTATAATTAAATGTATCTTACAGAATTATTAGTTAGAAAAGTTAAAAAGATTTTAATTTTTTATTTAGATATCTGATAGTAACCTGTATAGAACTTGTAAATCTTTGAAAATCAAAAAATACTTCTGTTGATGCTCAAATAATATCTATATTAACTTGTGTGTAAAGTTTCACATCGATTGGTTACAAATTGAGACGCGTGGAACATTTTGAATATCAAAATATTGAGTTGCGAGATACAGCGAGTCAAAGTTTCTGAAATACATATAAATCATATGGGACCTCGTCAATTAAAGTGCTCATATCTTTTTTATTCGGTTAAAAGAGTGTCTGAAATTTTTTTGATGTATTCATCACACATACTATACAAAATAGATAATAAAAAATGTTATTTTGTTAAGCTTCTGATGACCTTATATCTTAATACTGAAGAAAAAGGTTACATGTATTAATTGACATTCGTTACTTATCATTGAACCAGAATGTCAATTCGGCAGATCGAATTCGGTGTCTGTGCTCAAATGTAATTGATAGCATTTTGTCATCCGAGTACACAAGGTTTCTAACCAGTAGTGATTTCAACAACAAAGTATCTATGAGCTTAAAACACCCAGATCTTGGAAACTTTTAGGATATATTCTTAAATGAATATAGCCGAGCACTTTACCATATACATTTAATCCTATATCACAATCAATCTACACAGTTGATACAAATGCCGTATAAAAGAGTGAACACCAAAGCATCCCCTCCAGAATCCATCCGAACGATCTAACCTCTCGAGTGTCTTGCTCCTTGCGCCCATTCACCGACTCGAGTCAACTTCGTTGGCGGGGAACGAACCGCGCTCGAGAGACGCGACGTGAATAGAAGCGCCAGAATTTACGGCCCTGCTGTCGCGTGCCCAGGCGATAAAGACGTTCGGCGACGGAGAGGTGTGCAGCACCAGCGAAGAGGAGGAGAAGGAGGAAGGAGGAAGGAGGATCGTGTAAAGTCGATCGGATTGCACTCGATGCTAATTTTGCGACGTCGTCGCGGGAGTCGGAGCTGCGCGGCGCTTCAACTTTACCTGTGCCCGATACGGCTCCTCTTGCTTCTTTTTTGCTCGGTTTCGAGTTCGGAGAGTAATGGATGATGAAGCGTGGATTGTTTTTTTTTGTATTTTCTAATGCTGAGATATTTCTTGATATCGTATCATTTTTTTAGACATTTTCAGGTAGTATATTTAAAATTACTCGAGATATAGTGTATCACATAACTGTCGCTTTTTATATAGCTTAATAATTTATTATTTCTTTGAAAGATATATACATGAGATTTTGTTGAAAAATTGTTAAAAATATCATATTGTTATTATTAATTAAATTATAAGTAAACTTTAAAGTGTTAATTTACGAAAAAAATGAACTTTAGTTTTTAATACCTTATTATGTATCCTCAAGAATGCATTAAAATTCTTCAATTTCCTATTTGTAAGGAAAGTTTTATATCCAATTTCTAGGCTTCGATAAATTAATTAATTAAATACCTATTATAACTCTCAAAAACACTTGTAATGTACAAACTCGTGTCATGTATTATTATAAGGGAAAGTTGGAAAAATAACGTTTGCTAAAAACATTATAAAGACATGTTTGGAGACATTCGGAATATATGTATTATTACATGTAACGTGGAAAAATATGTATGCGTGTTTTTATACGTGGCGCGGGTGAAATAATGAATATTTATTCTTAAAAGATTAAATCATTATATAGCAAAATAATTAGCAGGAAACCATCTTGATTCAAAATACAAAAGCAAAAGAGTTAGTGACGTAATTTTTCATCTGCATTCAAAGAAACCGATCACTCCTTCTCCCATCCTTAACAGCTGTTCTCTCTTCCCATGGAAGAATTTTCTCTCGGCATAATACTGTTCGAGTATTAGTTGCCGAAACTACCAGTACTTGCAAACGTTAGAGGTCCAGCACTGAGATGTAACGGGGATGATAAGAACGGGCCAGCCCAACACTTTTCTTCTTGATATATTCAAAATTGTACAAGAAATATAAATTTTTAGACACACATGCGAGACACTTCACTCAAAGTTTAGTGTAATAATCATAACTACAGATTACTATCGCGCGGCCGAAAATTTCACGTAAGGTTAGCAATCGTACATTAAATTAATATTTTGTTAAAAACTAGCCTATAAAGTAGGTTAAGTTACGCTTGACGATTTCGCGATGTTTTGTTTTCTTTCAATATCGGCAAAAAGTATTGCACCGACTCTGAGACGTTTTTCGGACCAATGTCGATTCTTTTTACTGGCCCATTCTTATCAAAACGATATAATTCCTTTATTGTCTCAGCACCGAAAAATAATTTACTGGCATACAATATTCACTGCTGGCAAAATCTTTCATGGGTTACTGCCTACTTGCCACTCGACGAAAGATCAACAGCTCGACCACCACGCGCGACTTACACGTTACATCGGTGAAAGGTCGCACTCGTGCCATGGGTCCAGAGAAGAAGAAAAAGAAACCGCGACGTTGACGTATGCCCCGACACGCTTGTGCGTCGCGGGTTGTAACTTTTAACAACGCATTGTTTATAAAGGGATTTTATTGATTTATGCCGCTTGCGAGGGCGCGCTTAACTCTTTGCTGTCATTGATTGAGCGCTAATGGGGCGTCGTGATGTATTTCATCGCTGTGGGAACGCGCGAGCTCTGGGCTCGGAAAAGTGCGGTTGTTTACTTATTTTGCACGTTCTCGGCAGTTTAATTGCCCTTGTTTACTTCTTTTGCACGTTTTCAGCAGGTTATATAAGTGCTATGTTAAAAATAAACTTTCGTGATTGTTAGTGTGGAGCAACGAATATTGTCTGCACTCTGCATAGATCATAATACTACATTATAAAGTTATCTAAATATTATAACTTTCATCTCGAAATAATAAAAATACTTCATGAATAACTGGTAGAATATATTATAAAATAATATGATACGCTTCACAAATAACTCGTGAATATTTTGAAAATAATTTTCACCATGAAGCCCTTATGAAAAACTGCATCTTAAATTATAATTCAGCGTATCCCGTAAAGCCATTAATTCCTCGTCCAATTGGGGTCACTCGAATGCAAGATCTCGTCTATTCCAGATACTAAAGCTCTTTTTCTCTCCTCGTCTGTCTCCCCCCAGTCCAAAAAGCACGCGCGCGTTAACTCACTAGTATTTAAGAAATATAGACTGCAATCGGAGAGCACCGATTTAGACACGTCGCTATAAAGGTGAATTATACAGCACAGCAGCGACTGGAAGAAAGTAGCCGTGGGACGACGGGAAATCCCTGGGAGATTCACGTCCCCTTGTGTTTTTAAAAAAGCGTGATATTTAGGCGCCACGTCGCGCGCTCTCTTCTCGAAATAAAATCTGACCCATTTCTATAACGCGCTTGCCTCTTTTCTCGGGGGAGCGTTGACGGATCGAAAGATAATTTCTCTTTTTCTACAGTTTCCTTATAGTTTCGAGTGTAAACATCGAGCTGGATGTATTTATTTACGCGATAATTCGAGGGTTATGTATTCTCTAGTATGCGTTACCGCGCAAAGCAGGATAAATACGGCAGGAGAAAATAATGCATGCGACTTAATTTTAATTACACTGGAATTTATGTTAATTATCCGCGATGAAAATGAAACGGTAGATCAGTGACGTGTTTATAACTCGACGAATCAAACTTGAATAGCTCGCAATTGTTCTAAACAACTAAATCTGCTTCGCAATGCTTATATCTTTTGTTACAATTAAACTTTCTCTATTAGTTCATACTCATAATAACTATGTTCGTTACTCTATAGTTTACAGAGATTTTACAAGAAACCTTTATAATACAGAAATATTCATTATATTATGCTAAAATTCAAAGCAAATTGTCTTATAAATCCGTAAGGACATTATGCCCCTTCTCCATTGGGACTTTAAGCGAGTTTCGCTTTAACTTTCAATGTTAAATATTATTGATACTGTAAAACTCAGATTATCTCGAAAAAGTGCAATCGGTAGAGTATATTTTTCTTCAGTTTTTACAACTTAACAGATTTTGTTTACATGAGTAGAATAAATATTATTCAACGTTGAAAGTTAAAGCGAGACGCACGTAAAGTCCCAGAGGAGAAAGGGCAGTAACAGTATGTATATGTATTATATTGCACAAAGATTTATCATTCCGAATGCCGCTTGTGTTTGCACAAAACGCAATACTTTTTCTCCGTTATTTCTTTCGCGCTTTATGAAATCTAAAAGTATAACGCATGGCTCAAGAATCGCGACTGCAGTTTATCTGGATATGCTATCAAACTGAAATAATTGATTGTTTACAATTTATATTTATGAAATAACTGTTGTATTACGAATTGTATACACGCGATATTATAAACATCAGATCTGATGGAACTTGCTCATTAGAAAATAAAAACAAATTAAAACATATTCAGATTTATAAAATTGAGTGTACAAAAAAATACCCAAACGTAACTAAAAATAGACAAAAAAATGCTTTAACTTCATCTATGTTTTGTAAAAAAAATATTAATCTAGGCCAAAGTTATTAACTTTCAAAATCACTGTATTGGGTAATTTTGTAAGTTTGGGTAATTTTTTCTAACATGAAAACTTGAAGAGCTATGATCAGAAGTAGAGACACCATTTTGTAATAAAATAAAAATTGGAAAACTACAGGTGCTACTCTTCATTTTTAGTGTCAGAAAACACCTCTCAAAGTTTCAGAAAATATCGTTTTCCCAACCTCCGGCACTCTCGTAAGTTTCACAAGAATCAATAGAAAATCAAAAAGTATACTTCAACGAGATAAAATAAAAAAATATACAGAATTACAGAATTCCTTAGACCTCCATTTCTAATTTATAAATCTGTCACTTTGTTCTAAATAACAATTATTATACTACACACTGCGAAAATCCGCAAGTGTCGCTAAAACAAGACAACTCCTCAGCATCCTCTTAAAACAGTGCCGAATGCACAAAAGAGAGACAGCAGCTCGGCTACACTCGCGCGTTTTATTATATTCGCGGAATTCATACGGGCAGATATGATAAAATTATGAGAGTGAGAGAGAAGGATCCGCGCTCGCTCGCGACTCTTAACCCATTAGTGCGGAACGGTAATAAAGTCGTGGCGTGTCGTCGTCGCGGTTATTACTTCGGTGACGCGGTCGCGCGAGCAGAAGCAAAGGACGGGATTGCCGGGTGTATATCGCTGAAAAGAAATCCCGTAATATATATATACGCGAGGGAGAGATGGAGAGGTTAAGGCGGAGAATAATAAAAATAATGCATATTAACGAGGAAAGGAAAATAAGTGCTGTATAAGAGCATTTGGCGAGCCTTCGAAAGAATAACCGATAAAACGAGGTAAATAAACGATTCGGAAGGCGTAAACATTTTTGTAGGACTTTTGCTTTATTCGTCCTTTTGGTCGGTAAAATGTGAGATTTATTAACTTTGTGTTTTTTTCTTAAATATGATTGTTTGCTTTGGTAAGTATTTTTGAGTTTTATGTTAATCGTAAAATTATGAACGCTGAACATTATGTTTCTATCCTTATATTGGAAATTTTATGAATTCATAAAAAAGATATTAAGATGCCAACTGATATGTACCTAAAATCAGTGCTATCTCTTTTATATTTTAAAGTATACCTGATGTACCATCTTCCCTAACCAGCCATGAATAAGAATCTGGATAATTATCCAGATAGAAAAGTATCTTATTTATTACAAAAGTATGTGTGCAGTATCTAAAGATACTCTTTTTTAACTAAAATAAAGGTCAAGGAAGAATTTGAAAATGAAGGACCTAGATTTTATATTTAGTTCTATATTTACGTAGATATCATATATCATTAAAATGTTCGATAATGTTTATACTTTATCTACATATACCTTGTTAATAAACAAAATAATTTCTTTATAGAGGATCATGCATGAATAAAAAAATTACATATTATTGTTATCCAGATAACACTTAATTATCTTTGTTTACAACATTGTGTCATTCAAGAGAATTAACAGTGATTTCTAAGCAAAAGTCATAAGCAACTTTTTATTTTCGAAACTTTTCATTTACTCCTGCAAACTTCAGATTCGCAAAGATAAGAATTTCGCCTATGGCTTCTGATGAAGCAACACGAACCTTCGTGTATATACGCACCTAATTCCATTACCCACCCGCCCGGCGCTGCATAATAAAGATGCGTTATGCGTTACTGTTATTATCATCGATTGCGCGCCGGGGAATGTGTAACGAATCTTCATTCCCCCCCTCAAGAACGCGTTATTGGCCGATCTTATCGTCGCGCGCTGCACGCACGCCGGCGCACGGAATTAGCGTGGATATTTCATCGATGGCGATCTCGCTGTTTGTTATTCGCGCGTATCTTGCGCGTGTGCGCCCCTAATTTATTGCTAATAAGTCATTAAAATTTCTACCATACAGAGCGAACGCAATTCAAACGGACGTTATTGATTTTATTCCGAGAGAGAGAGAAGGCAGGTACATGTATTTGTTACCCGAGAGTTTATATTAATGGTTACAGTGTTTCTCTTTTTAGAGGCAAACAGGGTCGCGTCCCGATATTGATAACGCTGCAGCGAATTTTTTCTTCTGCCACCTTATCGCCGTCTCGTATCTTCGTACTACACACACGCGAACAATGAGACGAACAAAAGGAAGTTACATGCAGAAGAAGAAGAAGAATCCGAAAAGCGCGAGCGCCTCCTTTCAATAAATTCAATTTGTCCTGGCCGTGCGCTGCAGCCAAAATATAAGCCGCCTGCGTTCCTAATTTTTATGCAGATGTACCACTGTGTGTGTGTGAGAGAGAAACCGCAGAGGTATATTGCGACGTCAAACGAGCCTCGTAACTCATACTACGCGCGCCCCCCTATGGACCTCCGGAATTCGTTTCTGCACCTATGGTTTTGCGCCTTGCGTTTTGCGGCCCTATACGCGCGGCTGTTTTCGTTTTCTAATCTTTTTTTCGGCGATTCTCGGAAGACGTTGCGCGTGGTTGCCTTTTATGGGTATATGGATTCTGGTAATCTAATACGAGCGTTAGGATGTAGCTGAGCTGTATTCTAATTGCGAATCGGTATTTAATTCGATCGCACGGAGAGAAATAATAAGTCGAATGTACAGAAATACGCGTTGATGTTACACCTCATGTATAAATGGATGTTTTTACCTTCTTATATGTTAATTGCAACAGTAAGAAAAGCTAAATTCATTTTTTTGGGTTTTAAATGTCATTCGTAAGTCATGTTTGGTCCGTGTTTCCGCATAAAGAAGAATTTCTAATGTACAATATTAAATAAATTTAAAATTGCTAGTTTCATATATCTGAAACAACGATTCTAGCATTTTATTTTTCTCCGTGTTTAAAATAATTTAAGAAGCTCGTTAAGAAGGCATCAGTCATAAATATTTGTATTCACGGCTTCACTATAATAGCCTCTTTATTGACCTGAAAAGCGGGAAAAAGGTAACCTTTTATTCCCTCTTATATTTTATTCCTGCAAATTTTCTTTACTCCCGCATTTGCGGAAATAAAATCCAATATAATCCATTAAAGTAAACTATATAACATATTAATTTATACAAAATAAACTTTTATTGATTTGATGTATTTGACATTTTACATAATATTTAATTTTTATATAAAATTCCTTTCGTATTGACAGTGGGTGAGTGGGTCCCTCTTTTCAAATCAACAAAGTAGCTACAGTTAAATCGTGAATAAAGTTCACGAGAGTAACGTCGATTAATCACTCGGGTGATTAAACCCACCCGTCTCCAACTCGTACTGCAAACTCACACTCAGTCAAAAAAGACCCACTTCTCGCCCTTGGTACACAATGTACTATAATTTTCCGAGTCGAATTTTACCGATCCTAATATATAAAATATAAATAATCTCTTGAAATTAAATATATACACTAAATCATAATCAAGACATTGGATCGTTGTTTTTCCTTACGTAAGATGCAATGTAAAAATACTAGTCTTAGAGTGGGAAATTATGAGATCTACTATGAGGGTATTAAATTTACTTATACTCTCAGTATAGTATATTAACTATGCCAATAGTAAATTTATTGCTTTCAGAATAGTATATTTACTACTCTCAGAATAGGTGCCATAATTTCCTACTCTCAGAGTAGTATTTTTACAGGCTACTTTATACAGTGTATAAGTGTAAATTTGAATTTTTAATTGCCTTTAACAATTCCTTCATCATGAATTACATATCTTAAATACTCCTTATGCACATTCTTATTGCACAAGCACCTTTGCAGAAATTTGATCAAATTCTGATAATCGCACTATTTTCTCCAAGTTCTCCTGCGAAGAATCGCGATATGCGTATCTCCCAAAATCGACAAAGCCCAACTTCTCAGCTACACAAGAGACCCCATGCGTTTTGCACGGCTCGCGAATTCGTCCTTTCGCAGGCGTATACGTAGGTACCGGTTTTCACCTGAAGATGTTATCGCTCGAGCCCTCGACCAGTGCGAGCATGCCCTTCTCTCAACTCTCTCCCTCCCTTTTCCAATGGCAATATATTGCGAGACGCAAATGTATATTATACAGGCCGATTGAGAAGATGCGAATTGTAAAGTCGTACTGAAGTTTATTTTACATGATGTATTGATCTGTTGGCTTAGATATTTATATTATGCTATAAATGTACGATATATGTGAGTTCTCGGAAAAATAACTTAAGGCCACTTTTTACGTTTTCGAGATATAAAGGTTTAAAATCTTTATTTTCCATTTAAACTAATGTTAAAAAAATCATAAATATTAGATTTAGTCTCTTTTTTTATACTTTTCTTGATCTTTTGTGATTTTATCTGAAAATGTACTATGTAAGGATGCCAAAGTCGCTCAAACCCAATTTTCAAAATAATGGACTTAAATCGTTTTCATGGGAACCCACAGATATATATATATATATATATATATATATATATATATATATATATATATATATATATATATATATATATATATATATATATATATATATATATATATATATATATATCTGATTGTTAGTTTTATAAATAGAATCTTTCATTTTTTATTAAGTATAGCATAGGGTTATAATGATTATTTTATTATAGCTTATCAGATAATAGTTTTAATTAATACAAAATATAATATTTGATTTTTCGAGAAGAAATAACAGAAATAACAGTATAGATAAACATTTTTGTCCCAAGATTTATTCACAACATTCGAAAGTTTTTAAGGAATGCATAAAGATAAAATTCTGGAAAATTCCATTTTATCTGATTCAAGCGTAGTGTAGTATAGGGTAATTACGTGCGAGTTTATTATTTTTGTCAATAAATATCTTTGCCTGAAACGGCTCTCGACTTTATGAAACCAAGTATCGAAACTCGAGCAGATTTCGCGCAAGTGCTTTTCACAAGTGCGCGCGCCAAAGTACAAAAAGACGTAGAAAAGGTAATGTTAATGACAGCAATAACGAAGTCGGGAGGCAACATATGCGAAGGAGGCAGAAGATAAGGAAGAGAATATTATAGTGGAAACGGGGAAAAAGAGATGGCTAGGTACGAGACAAATTTTTATCTTTGGTGTATGAGAAACACTGATATGTTACACAAAAAAGATAAAAGTGTAATTAATATGGACCATCTTTTAAAACTTTCGCCGTAATCTGCCATAAGGAACGAATTTCATTATTAATAGATGCACGCGGGAGCTTCTATAGTACCACATGCATTAAGATGGCAGGCCTGGGTTAAAAATTTGTATGCTATCAATACTTAATAATATCTTAAATTGTACCACTGTAAAATCTCAAAATCTTGATCCTGTCACGTCACAATAAATCACTATTTCCAATACCATATTTATTAAAAGATCTTGGTTCATCACACAATTCTAGGTGGCATGATGAACGAAAAATTTTTTTTTTACGGTTATTCAACTCCTTTTATGTATTACAAAATGAGCAGAGCACTTATCGTTAAAATTTTGTTATTATTATTTTTTGTAGACCTGATCAATTATCTAAAGTATATTAAAAGAATATTTTCAAAACATGGATTGAAATTATTGTCACATTCGCGCATCCTCGTTACAAATCAGTTTATCTGAACAAGTATATATTGAACCTTTTTTGAAATATACAAAACTTTGTGTAAAATTATTTATAACATGTTATAATATTTACTTCAAATCGATGAAAAGCAATCATCTTAAATAATATACATTTATTATGACAAATAAATTTTATGTTTTAACACTCCTTAATTATGTAAATAATCAATAATTTTCAGAAATCCATCTTAATTTGCAAATCAAAAAATGAAAATGTATCAAACAGCGGATCGATGAGATTGCCCACTTGTCCTCGATCGCACGATCCAACATGCAGCTCCCGACCAAAACTCGCAACTCCACGCCGAACTCGTGCACTGCGCCTTCTCGGAAAACGAAACTCAGCTCACACAGCCACACCTTCGTAAAAAGAAAAATTTTCCGCGTCTCTCCTCCCCTTTATAAAAGCAAGAAAATTAACGGCCATTAACACGTCGCTGAACGGCGAGCGCACGCGCGCGCGTTAACAAGCGCGATAATCATCCGCGGAGTGGCTAACGAAGCGCAGGCGCCGAGCATCGCAATAATCAAAATGTGCGGTGCGGTGCGAGGTATTGATAGTGATCTCGGCATCTCGAGTGCGACTGTCTCTTTGCTGTCCACGCGTTCGTCGTCGATGTTTGCAAGTGCGGTGGCACGAGAGTAATGCAGGACGGAGGCGATTTAAATGCGAATTGCAGGTGCAAGCAAGGTGTGCGACTTAAGTTGCTGATATATTAATGCCAATTGAGGATTTCTTGAAGGATGTTACGTGTGAATCACAGGGAATGAAACAGTGAGAAAGTGAACAGATATTTCTTTAATTTTTTATAGAGAAGTTTGATGATTTTAAACTCGAGAAGCAATTCTACTTAACTGAAATTATTTACATATAATTTAAGGTATTTGAAGAGGTGCAGGGATTAAATAATTTGTCTATTTTAGTTGGACCCTAGTACTTAAAGGCGTTTTAAAAAATTGTCTAGAAATGAGTATGTAACAGAATTAAAAAAATTAAAAAATACTTTCTTTTATGTAATCGTCTAGTATTACGAGAAATAAAAACCTAAATATACCTGCAAATAAGAAAAGAATTAGTGATAAGAATTGTTATAATAAAGCAATTAGGACTTTTAACGCTCTACCAAATGAGCTGAAGGTTTTAAATATTAATAATGTCTCACAAAAAAAATTATTAAAATTTGGGTTAAAACAAACTGTTAAATATATTGAAACAAACCAAATTATAGTGGTTAAGAAACCTGATATTGTTTTTAAGATGAAAAGTTTTATATGTATATATGCTGTTAAAGGTAGATAATGAAATGTATGTAATTAGTTTTAGTTTATAGTATTTAGTTTTAAGTTTTAGTATTAATCATTTTTATCTAGTTATATCTAGTTTATTTAAGTGTTCTTGTAAGGCCAGTGTCTTCGAATAGATAACTTTGTTTATCTCTGCGGAGTTTCGGGTGTATGTAAATACACTATGTAAACTATTCTGGTGTAAATAAATAAATAAATGTAACATTCATTAGTTTATAGAAATGTGTACCCACATGCGTGCTTAAAATGTGTACTAAAGAAATACAGTTTTTAAAGGTCCCAATTTTACGCTGTAACAATGTTAACGGTACTTAATAAAAAGGAAAAAAAGTTAATCAAGCTTCAAATATTTCTATTACCCTTCTAGTCTTCACAAAGTTTTCCAACGTGAAAAGAGAAAATTAGTCCCACCCAGCTCACAGACAAATCGCAGCATCCCAATTCCCAACCCACATCGAAACGCATATAATGCGCTCCACACGCAACAACCATATACCTCAGACTAGAACAACAATATAATTCCGAATGACAATGTCATAAATCCTACCGTTCGCGCGCTCCGCTTCTCCCTAAATCACATTGCACAACTCAATCGTCGTTCCAGAACTCGTTGCCTGCGCACGGCAGTCATAGGTACCTCAACATACCTATATATATACCTGTATATACGTATATATCTGCACACACAAAGCCACCGTAAATCGCCGGAGCGACTCCTCCGGTGGTAAAAGCCGAGCGCGGGCCTAGAGCAAATAGCGCTGGCCAATAAAATCGAATTGAGACGCGCGCTCCGGCGGAGTAGAGCGAGAGAAGAGAGAGAAAGAGAGTCCGCGAGGTTATTTACGACGAGAGCCGGAGCGCAGTCCTATATACGAGAAGAGGAGGCAGTTGGAGTAGTACTGCTGCTGACCCTCGTACACTCGTGATAATCAGAGAGAATGTATTTGGATAATTACCGTCACGGATCCAGTTCCTGATCATTTGGTTACACTTATTACTATTTTGACTTTAATGTATACAAAAATTTGTTTTAAAAAAATAATTAGTAATAGTAAACTATCTCGTAGACGTATAAAAGAAATTTAAAAGTTACTAGTAAAATACACTTAAAATAAAAAATGTTAAAATTAGACGCTGTTGACAACGTCATGGTTGACATCATCTTACTGCAGTTGACTACAAATGAATATACAAAGAAATTTACATCATTTCTTTAAAATTTTGTAATAGATCGTAGAAAAACTTATGTAATTAAGTTATGCAACAGTTTATTCGTATAAATCACTTAAAACATTCATATAAAATATTAGTGATATTTGTAAAAACGTGTGATTAGAAATAGGGTTCAAATTCTTATCGTTTACCCAATTCCTTTTCAGTAATAATAACATGTTTTAAGTGTGTTTCAAAATCTTAAAATACACAAATATTTGTAATAACATAATTCTATAAGTAGTTGTAATCCATGCTTAAATAATTTATCATGCAAAAGTCACAGAAAACGTGACAATAAATCACAACACTATGTGCATTTTATAGGTTAAAATATATGCTCGCACGCGAGTCTATATTGTGCAGTAGACAGAGTACGAATAACCTAACACTTTTACCTCGCCTAAGTTTCACATTTATAATCACACAACCAAAGAATGTTATATTTTAGTATATCTACTGTATTAGTATTGCTTAATAAGTTTTTGTTTATCATATAAAATACTTATGCGTCAATAATATATGTGATCAGGAATTGGGTCTTGATATGATCAGAAACTACTCCCATACAAATCTTAAGTGATCAGGAATTGCTCCCACAGCTTCTTTTCTTTGAGGCTATATATTTAACTTAATTTTGATTATTTACGTGTTTTTTCAATTTTATATCAAAGATTAACAGTTATATTTGTTATTAGAAATTTAATTTTCCATGAATACCTCATCTTTACGTTTTGCCACAACAAATAACGTGACGATGTGCCTTAACTGATCAGGAACTGGGTCCTTGACGGTAATGTTGTTTTGTGTTTTTACTGGATTTACGGAAGAGTAGAAATAAATACAATAACAGTATCAACAATTGTTAAGAATACCGCTGGAATGTTTAAATTTAGGTTCAGTTTCGACAGAGTACTCAAGAATTCGAGAGACTGCTGGCGAGATTGCAGTTGAAAGCAGAGAAGAGTATCCAAAAGAACACGCAATGAGGTGCGGCAAAGAAATTCGGATAAGCTCGCTGAGAGTACACAAGAGTATTCTCATAAAAGTACTCTGCCACTTATCATATTTAGTTCTTTTTTTCAAATATTTAATATAATTTAATAGAAATATTAAACAATTAACGAATAATATTATTCAAATTACTTACTGACTACGAACTTTTTCTATATTTTATATAAATGACGAGTTTCAATTGCATTTCTTAAGTTTACAATCAAAACTTAACAATCGCTTGATACGGTTACCGCTCGAAAATGATGATGCCTGAAATTCCATGCATATATTTTCCCACCCTACGTACCACGCATTCTAAGCGCGCGTCTACATCATCCTCTACAATTTCACCATTATTGGCATTTAAAGTGTCATGACCGAAGAAAATCAGTGACGATACTTTCTTCTTCGTTAATAATCATATAAAACGGATGAATTAAAAAAAAATAATTTAATGACAACTTTAAAATAGTTTAACGAATGATTAGAAAATATTTTATATTTAAAAATACTAGAGTCAGTTCAAATAGAGTTAATAACCTTGTCACCTTTCTATTCCTTCACTATTACATATAAAACCTTTGTAACGATTTCATTTAGTACAATCGATAGTTATTAATAATTAGTTTTATAACCGATCCGTTGCGCATGTTCATTTAGGAAAGAAGAACTCATCAAAACTGCTTTGCTACGTCCACGACGCTTTAAATCCCAATATCATCAGCAGTGTAAAACGGGCCTCGAGCCTACCCCATCCGCGAGAGGTAGGCGAAATAGTCCGAAACATAGAAGAAGATCGCGACAGCGCTCCGCGGCAGTCCTCATCGCCGACGCGCAACTGATTTACGAGAATCGCCAAGGTATGCTCTAGCGGCGGCGGCGGCGGCTCGCACGAGAAAGATAAAAAGAAAGGCGCGCGTGTAGTATGAGCTTCGCGCTGGGGTTATACACGTGGGACCACTGCCGCTGCTGCTGCCGATCGTAAAACCGCGTGCGAGCGCGGCGAGCGGCCACGAGGATTTTGCGTATTAAATGCGCCAGGGAGGAGAAAGCGAGCTGGAGATGGAGAAACAATGAGAGAAATATGGATGGGGGTTTTTCTTCGCAGGGTTATTGGGTTTTTAAAGGAGGAGGTGACTTTTAATGGATATGCTTGGCGAGGTTTTTAGATAATGATATTCATTGAACAGTGTGATAAGGTAAGGTAATGAAAGTGCTCTGAGATACTTTTGATTTTTGTACGCAGAAATGGAATAAGCACTAGAGTGCTTAAGCTTTGATGGTAACAAAATTGGCTTAGTAGGTCTCTGTGTGTACGCACAAATGTAATATTCCAAGAGAAAGAATTGCTGATAGTTATGGATTTGTGTACTTAGAATTTTTTCTCGTCGTACTAATTTAGCTGTAAAGCAGGAATTCTCAACTGTTAAGTTGGCCGATTATGAAAATTGAACGAATGCTTAAACAGTGCATCACTATTAACTGTTAAGAAGTGCATGTATCCATATGAACATTTTCCAAAAATAGTGTATTTCTATTTCAAGTACATGAAAATAAATTTCTAATATGTATGCAATAAAAGCAACAGAAAAAACGCTTACATAAATTTAAAATCAATAAGAATCATAAAAGATTACATTACATTCGATAAGTTTTAACTTGAGTCATATCACACTCTGGAATGAGGACAAAAAGAGGAAGATAAGTTAAGAATGAAGAAAAAGTCAAACAGAATTCTCAGAATCTCGAGTTTACATTTCACGCTGATCAACGTAATCGACCTCGATATTTTATGTCCATAAGCTTTAACATAGAAGTATTTTAAGGACGGAATTAAGCGTCGTGTTTGACATTGTACGAAAATCAAGTCGGATTTATAAATTGATTCTACATAAAACTGAAAAACGTGCATATTTCTTTTTCACTTTGTATAAAGTGGCAGAGATTAAAACATTCATAATACTACTGTAAACATTTGAATCATTACAATGTAGAATTAATTGAAAATGAAATAGTTGTAATTAATCTTACAATATTTTTTTACAATATCCTATACTATTAGAAAAGTGTACCAAAGTAAACTTCCTCAATGTAACGTTTTGACTTTCACGTAACTTATTCCGAAATGTCGCCGTTACCTCAAATAAACAGACCACTCCCTTCAACCACACGCTTAATCCACGCCTTAACAACATTGGCAGCTTTATAACCCTTTCATTCGCATATTATTTTCTAAAAATCGGATTTTCTCAATGAAAAGTTCTTTCTGAAAAAAAAATTCGTTCAAAAAATGCTCTCTACTTAATTAAGTATGTTCTCTGTACATACTAGAATGCAACAATACCTCACAATTCTATATAGATTCTATAGAAACCTCACTAACGCAATATATTCCGTATGTGCACTACAAAAAGAAAATCTTATTTTAAAATTGACCGATCTTAAATTTGTTGCATCTTAAAATTTCAAATGCTTGAAAAACATAAAAATAAAATTAATATTATTTTAATAATAATATTAAATATTTTAATATTAATTATTAATTATTTTTATTTTAATATTAATATTCTTTATGTTTTTCAAGCATTTGAAATTATAAGATGCAACAAATTTAAGATCGGTCAATCTTAAAATAAGATTTTCTTTTTGTAGTGTGCCAAATGTGCCATATTGCTAGAATATGAACGATCGGGTTAAACGGAGAAACGCGCGCGACTTCCACGTATTTGCTCCACGCGATTCCAAACACTTCACCGAAGAGACCTTCCTCGCACTCGCGCTCGCACTCGCTCCCCCCAACGCGAAATAAAACGACAGCCACGTCCAGCGGCGATAAATTCGGCCCCCGTCGATTTAGACGATAAAATTTGTTTGCGCTGTTGGCCCCCTCCAAAAAAAGGGCCGAACTCCAAAAGCCCCGCAATATCAATTTTCAATTCGGTCGCGGGCATAAATCCGCGGCGCGCTTTTTCGCAAAAGCCGGCGCGGGCGAGTGTAGCGAAACGAGCGGGTGCAGGAGTTATGATAAAAGTATTGAAAACTGCGCGCGTGTATAAGTTGAGCTCGGCTCGCTTTTATGGCGGAGGAGACCGTAAAAAGTGCGCGACGGAGTTGGTAAGAGCGAGTGCGTCATTGATTGCGTGTGTGTGGGAGAGAGAGAGAGTCTAGTTTTGAGAGGAGGACCATGTCGGTGAAGGTTTTCCTATACCGAGATGCTCGATTCCGAAGGACTGCTGTACTTGTGTATAAGCGTCGTATAAGGACGTTGTGTGTCCTTTAGAATGCTCGGGAGAAATTTAAACCAAAATAAGCTTCAAGGGGGGTCTCAGCCAAACATACTGCTTCAATTGTAATACAAAATGCTAGTATACGCTTTTTAAACGAATCATAGTCTTTCGGATAGAAAATAAATAAATTAACTATATTATTTTGTTATTGCATCAGAAGTTAAACAAAGTTACTTGAAACTTTGTTCAAAGTCTTGTTATGGTACAGTGAAGAAATTTGTGTAACCTTGATAAAAATTTTCTTATATGTGGCTAATATTCTGAATCGTTTCTTAAAATAAATTAAAATTTTAAACAGAAGATTTATAAAAATGACTATAATTATTAATTAAAATAATACTTTTTAAACATAAATATTTTGATTGTGTCATAATTAGTCTCCAAATAAAATTCTATGCAAATGAGTCAATTTTCCTAGAGAGCATTTCATATCAAATTTTTAGGTTTTGGTGTAGCCATTGACGAATTTCATTTTATTTATGTCATAAATTTAGAAAAAAATTGTAGACTTCTCCTTTAAGGACAAATTTGGTTCAAGAATGAGCATTGCAAATAATTAGTTTTGAAAATGTTCCGAAGAAATAATTATGAACTTATTTTGATCATTACAGTCGCGCATTCAACAGATTATTTCATGATGAGTCATAAATAAAAATGTAAAATAACTTCTTATAAAATAGTTAAACAGATAACAAAAAAGCTTAAGATACCAGCAAAAGATAAAGACGTACAACATTCTTAAAGAAAAGTCATAAAAAATCAGGTAAACATCAAAGCTTCCTTAAATAACATTGATCTTCTATTACAATCCAGACAAATATTTCATTCGAAAACGATAGAATTCGAGTATATTTACGACAAGGTAAACAAAAGCCCCTCGCAACGCTGAAATTTCCGATACATCCGTTTTACATAATCAAATTTTCCGTTCAATACCGATAAATATAAATTGTCCGTGAACCGCACGGTGGAACGCCTTCTCGACCATGATCCGTAAAAAAGTCCGTTTTCTCTCTCGCCGAGCGATGACGCTCGAATAAGAAGAGTGTGTGAAAATGCGCGCGCGCGCGCGAGGAGGAAAAAAGGAGAGATGCTCGGCGCCAGGCGAAACACGTTCCACAGTCGTTACGAAATTCCTTCGGCTGTCGATTATCGGATATTAATTTGAATATTCCACGCCGCGCGGTTCGCGCTATTTTCTTTATAAATTTTATTTATTTAGTATCTGTTCTTTTTCATAAAAAGAGTGGATAAAGCTTCTGATGGAGCAGGAAAAAATAACAGTGCAGTTAAAATTGACGGGCGGCAGAGTAAAAATTTGAATTTATTAATAGTTTTATGGCAATTCATATGTTAAAAGCCAATTATGAGGATTATGACAGTTTTTAGTTCCGAAGTTAAATAACTATTCAAAAGTCTTTAGTATCACAATACTTCAGGATTAATTTGAGCAAAATATTATGGTATACCGCTATAATTTTGGTATTGAAATCAAATTTATAAGAAATTTTTGTAAAATCCTCGTTATATACTGTAATTATGCTGTGTATAATCTAGTATGAAATCAAAAATATTCATTTTTTAAGAACTCATTTTAAAAAAGAATTAACTAGAATAAAAAACCATTCTTAATAAGGAAAAAGTATTTTTCCCAAGATACGAATTCCCAACAATGTTGCAATTACGACCGCCTACGCCTCAATCACATTATTTGTGGATATTTCGCAATCCCGTGAGTATACAGAAACACACACACGCGCGCGCGCGTACATAATCGGCGTCTCATCGTACGCATATCGGTAGATGCCGCTTGCTTGCTTCTCTCTCGGAAAATGTGTTTGTAGTTCATTAACAAGTGTAATGCTTGCACGCGATGTCGGCATACACGCATCGCGGCGGGCCGCACGCGCGCCGGCTCTCCTATAATCAGCCTCGAAACTGTGAAAAAGTTATGCTAATTTGGCGGTACCGCCGCGGCGTCGGGCGCCCGCTAAGAGCCAAGGAAAACACCATTAAGGATGAAAAGTCTTTATACCGCCGGCCGGGATCGACAAATTAGAAGTCGTCTTGTTTCTCCGCTTTTTTTTCTTCTTCCTTTTTCTTTATTTTTAGTGTGAATTCGAAATACAAAATAAGAGACGCAATCGCAAATGTTTCTTTCGCTCGATACTGGGTAAATAGGTACTAGATTCTTTTTACTTAAGTTGCTTCAACGTTATCTGCATCGAGAGAATGATTTCTAAAATATTTCTTGATATATAAAAAGATGTAAGTTTCTGTTCAATAATTATTTCCATACTTTCGAAATCTCTAGTGTACCATTTAGGGGAAAACTGGGTTAACTTTTTTTACATGATTTTTGGATTATATAATTCTCTGAACTATAACATCTATAGCGAAGAACGGGACTAACTATTTTCATATTTTTTTTATTCTATAATTTCCTTAAAATTTACTTTTCTCGCGCATATCCATCGAATTTATTGTTTCAAATAATATTAAACAAAGTATTTTATATGTCTATTTTAAAAAAATATAATTTTTTTTATATTATAAAAACAACGAGTTGTTTGATCAATCTGCAGACTTTTTATCATGGCTAACTTGTAGAGTCGTCGACACCTAATTAACTCGGACGGTTTAATATGAAATAGTTTCCGTAAAGTTGGAAAACTGGAATTATTTCGTCAATTGTTAACGTTTTATTAAATATTACTTTATATATATAAATTTGAAATACGTATCAATACAAATAATTGTAAAATACAGGTCCGCACAATTTTACAAAATCTTTGTAACCAAATATTCTTAAAAGGAAAAAGGTAAAAAAATGTTGTACCCATTAAGTAGTTTGAATAAACTGGTTACAATCTTTAAACCTTGAAAAAAGTACATTTTTAAAAACTCGATTAATATAAAAAATCGGATAGTTGGTCTCATTGACTCAAATTTTCTTCATAGTATAATTCATAGTATATGCATAGGCCTTCGATATATACGTGATAAGCAAGTCTAAATATGCATTTGGGTTCAACGTATTCGCGCAAATTAACCCCATTTCCCCCTATACTCCGAAACCCAAAGAAACTGCACCTAATTCCCCTCAAATTATCCAATTAACCCACCTTATCTTATCGACCTCCGTACAAAAACATCCTCGAACTCATAAGTCACTAATCTTTCACCTGACTAACCAAACAAAGCAAAAAAATAATCCCTGCTTCCGACAATCTCCCTCTCTCTCTCTCTCTTTCTCTCTCTCTCTCTCTCTTTCTCTCTCCACCTTACACTGAGAGAATACATCGGTCAGAATTGCTGAACTGTTCGGTAGTTTTGACCGAAGTGAGTTCGGTAGTATGTATACGGCAAGAATAGCGGAACAAGTTCGGCAGCTGAGTCTCCGAGCGTCGCGCTACTAACCTCACTTTTTCACAAATAATGAATATTTTAATGAATTTCTTATTTTTTTGTTACTGTAACCTTTTTATATATGATTAGTCAGTCTAAGTTACATTTTCGATGTTCTACTTTAACCTTACTTCTGTTTTACCTTATCGCAAACGTGATAATGAGGCTACAATAAAGCGCAACACCACACATCACTTTTAATACACATCCGGCAAATCAGCCGAACTGTTCCACAGTTTTTACCGAACTCCTCAGTAAGAATGACAGATTACGGCCTCCACAAACTTAGCAATGCGACTTCGGCAAGCCTAACTGAACCATTCTCTCAGAGTAGCCAGGCTTTCAGCGCGCACTCGCGCGATCTCCCGATCGCTTTCACATGCACGTGCAGACCCGACAACAACCTGCTCCTGTACATACTATACACGTGTCTACAGGCGGCGCTCGCGCGTTTTCGCGCTATCAACCCGCGGAATCGCGAGCTGCTCGAACTACCGCCGCGGGCTCGTTTCATTTTTTCTTATCCGCGCGTCGATGCGGCTAACTCGAACAGCTTGTATTACCCGCTGACTCGTTGCTGTGTAACTGCAGTTGTGGTTGCGAGAGAGATGGAAGACAGGGGGTATATGGGTGACTTATTTTGGAATTTAGGGGAGGATGGGGTATTGTCGGTCACCTAAACAAACGTGCTTGTTATTTCCACTTTCAAATTGTTTCTTTGAACTTTAAATAATTATTATGTTAGTTCAAACCATTGACTATAAATATTTATTATTGGTTTAATATAAAAATGTAATATATCGAAGATATAAGTCGAAATAAAAAAAGCATTTTGACCGAATTTACTCCACATCAAAGGGTAATACCGGTCAACCTTGGTACAATTCCGATCACTATTAGAAAGTTACTTTTATAGGTGAAAAATTTCTATAATCAATTATATGATCTTTCAAATGATCTGTCGCATTATTATTCGCTCTTACATAGTGAAACATATAATAACATAACCACTGTGCAATCACAAACACTTAAGCAAAGTTACCCTGCGTGAGAGCGCAGCGGAACGTTTTCTTAGCCTCACTTTTGGGAGCGTCATATAAATAACATTGTGACCAGGATTACCCCCATTCTGCTTAGTAATTTAAATTGAAATGACAAAAAAGTAATAGGTTTATACTCTTTTTTCTTCACTACTTCGTATTCTTAGATTGTTTAAATTAATAAAGATGCAAAAAATAACTGCATAAAACAACAAATAATATGAATAAAAGCTTATTTTATAGACCAGATTTTTTATAAGAAATGTAGGCCTACACTTTGATTGTATATAATTCCTTAATAAAACTGAATAGAAGGTTGTTAGAACATTAGATTAATTGCATTTTATGTTGCATTTAATATACTATTCGAATTATTACCTAAAAATGTTTAGATGATTGAAAATAAGGGTGACCGGAATTAGCCAGTGACCAGCATTACCTCGTTCTCCCCTATACAGACTTTGAGATGAAACTGCACTGGAAAAGTTTATAGTGATCCTTAGTATGAAAGTACCATAGAGCGGAATGACTTTGGACAACTTGAAAACTTTACACTACTATGGTTGGCTTCCTGTCAAAAATGAAGTTCTAAAACAGGTGCTAAAAGTTTAGTCTTGAGTTATAGTAGGTTTGTTCGGGGCTCGGGGTTGAGTGGCTCTGATCCGCTCCGAGAAACTCACAAATTCTGATCGATGATTGGTTAAATTTACATGAACCAATCACGGCTTAAGGTTTGTGGTTAGATCCGGCTAAAAATTCGACGAGAACAACTATTCTTGGCTAGGCATGAGCCGCTCAATCCCGAGCCCCGAACAAAGCTAGTATATATTTACACCCTAGGAATACAATTTCAAAAGCGTAACTTTTAATGTATGTAATGTATGTTAATAGGGTGGTCAAAGTCACCCTGCTTAGAGGGGCCTTTTTTTTATTTCTATATGTCTCATAGCTAAATTTTCATTTTTAAGCACTTGCAAGTCAGTTACAAACTCATTTTATGTTTAACAAGATGGTCCAATAGTAAATTATCAGTCAATAATTTATATACGAAAACAAAAAATTGAGGAATAGAAGCCTTTTTCACGTTCTAGCAGAAAAAAGTTTTCAAGGTGGGAAATTTGGTTAAATTTTAGTTTACATTAAAAAATCAAAGAATCACTTTTATATATATTTAATCATTTTATTTTTGTTTCATTTTGTATCTAAATGATCTAACCTTTAAATAAAAATACCTTTGATCCTTCAAATCGCATACTTTCTGCGGTACTGAATATAAAATCATATTTTTTTTACTTTGCTGAAAGTCGCCCCACCGGCCTAAAATCACCCAGTATGGTACTGGCAAATATAATGGAAAATATATGGGGGTTTTATATAAATAAATAAATATTTATGATAATTTTGGGTAAAATAATGGTAATTATAATTCGAAAAAATAGTATTAACTTTTATTCATAAATTACGTACAGTGTACTATTAATTTATTGAATTAAACTAAAAATAATTGTAGAACTGTTTAGAAAATATCACAAATGTAAATATAATTGGATACAATACTTCATTTTATAATACGACGTTCCTTTAACAAAAACAGGATATTTAAGAATGTAACGTTCTTTAACATTTGTGTCCCTTTTCTTTTTAACAAATTCTGAAACAGTGAATATTTCTGTATTAGACATGTAGTTTTAAAACTTCAATAAATCAGTTTACACCATTAAATCCTAAACTAATTAATACTATTTCCACGAAAAAAAGATATCCTACAAGAGATAATAAACTACTGAAAACTTAAAAATCCTCACGAGTCATACGTAAGAATTTTCTTCGATTTCAGCAAATCGTCCACATACACAAAAAAGCGTATAGTATAAGCGGCGAGGTGCGAGAACGGAATGCGGGGACACCGCTCATTAGCCCATCGAGCTTATATACTTCAATCAGATTGCGCATGCAGGGGCGAAGCAGCTCGCCCGCGGTGGGTTCGACGAGAAAAGACGAGCTGTTCGTAATTGCGCTTGGCTTGGTTTTTGAATTTAATAAGGTGAGCATTTGAAGCTGCGCGGGAATGTGCAACTGTGGTTATTCGTTCGCGGTGTCGCTGGGAGAAATTGCGAAGGGAGAATGATATTTCCGTTGATACGTTTGGGATGTGTGTTTTGTACAAATGACACTATGTTTAGGGTAAAAAATGCCATGTACCTGATGTACAAACAGCAATGGTAGATTTTGATATAATTTATTTTATTTATTTTATAAAACTTGTTGACACTTTCTGTATAATTTGGTTTAAAAAATCAATTGTAAAAGTTGTATTTGAATATATATGTAAGATTGATCAATCTTACAAACGATTCTTATAAATTACGTATCATAAGACGATCGGAAATATAAATATATTACAATAAAAATTGATTATAAGTTCATCATATTATCAAATGCTCATTAATAATGAATATCTTAATCATTTATTTAATAAATACTTTACTTCAAATAATTATTATAGAATAATTTATTATATTACCACATTAATTCCGTATATACGCACCGCAAAGAAAATGAAACTCAACATCTATCTTTCACTGCCTATTAAGGTATCGTGCCATTAAATTATGTGTGGATTTATATAATAAATGTACTAATATATATCTAATAAGACTCGTTTCTCTTTTAATCTCTATATTTAGAATCATACTTGAAATTCTAATAAATAAGACTAAATACGCTGTTAGATTCAATTTCATCACGTGTGATTAATTCAATTTATTATTTCTAATATTATGAATATCAAGCAAACATTCACATTTATCATTTAGTATAATTTCAGTGTTTCTCAATTTGAATGATATCATTTTTTCTTTATGAAGTCTGTATATTGGTTAGAAAAATGTGCATAGTTTAAAATACTATATTTTTCCATGTCGTAACGCACGTTACTGAAAATATGGCACACTGATTCTTTTGAATAGTTTTAATTTATAATACAAATTTTACTTTTTACGGGTAATATTTCTCAAAAAATCAAATAATATCAAAGTTATAACCTTACATTTTAAACTTAAAATATGATTAATTTTGTTTTGTATTTACAGTTTTCGTAGCACTTGTGACATTGTTGATAATGACCTATTAATGGCCATGTGTTTTCAAAAGTTATTAAAAAATACTTATATAAACTTCCATTGTTTTCAGTACTCAAAAATTAAAGATTCTACAGATTACTCCCTCATATATATTATTTCTATAAGATATGAACATAACTAAATGTGCATTATCGTATATGAGGAAGGGGGGGGGGGACTGTGATTCTGCAAAACTTCAAATAGCTGTAATTTTCTAAAACTTAACGGATTTTAGTAAATCAATATCGGGTATTCTCGTCCGAGCCTATAAGTTACAACTATATATATAACAAATATTCATATAACAAATATTCATATAGCGGTATCGTTTGATGTTGTATGAATGTGACGTCACTCAAAGGAACTTATTTAAGTTCTAACTTTTGTAAATTTAATTCTTTTTGAAACTTCGAAGTGAATCAAGCGTCGGCTTATATTCTTTATCCAAATCATTCATACCGACGAGCAAAAGACGTTCATGCGAGTACCCAATTACTTGATTTAATCAACAGAACCAGCGGCTAATAAATTTATTTAACTGTTTACAAGTGAACTACTATGAAAATATCCGAAAAGATACAGCTCTATAGCTGTATAATTTTACATCCGAAGAAGAGAAAGTATAATCTGAAAAATAACATTGAATATATAGCACTAATATATTTGTTCTTTAATTGCATCTCTAATTCTACATCAATTTCTGTAGTAATAACGTAATAATTTAACGTTATTACTGCCACAATAGGTTATGGCATTTATTGCTTTGAAGCATCTGTCGATTGATCTGTCGAAAATTTTCAGCGATTAGCGATTACTCGCTAGCACCTTTAACAAAAATTATTGAGGTCACACAGACTTTCGTTTGTGTTCTAAGGTTAAAAGTCATAATCTACAAACTTATAAATCAATCTTACAATAAATATAATTAACTGCACTACTATTGACCACTCGACAATCGCCACCACTACCTCAAATCCTACTATTCCCGCGAATTAGCACACATAGACGCGCACCCACATTAACGCACCATAGCACTACCTGGGCAATAAATTAATCGCGACTTTCGACAGAGCGAAGAGACACATACAGCCAATGACGACGACGATCTCGCATTATGTGCGTCATTGGGCAGCCAACGGCAGGCGCGACCGGCCAATAAATTAGCCTCTCGGTACACTATACACGGCAGCTTCGCGCGAAAATGTATTCCTGCCCGCGCGTATAGCAACGACACGAAAACAATTTTACAGGCGCTTTTATATATATATATATATATATATATATATATATATATATATATATATATATATATATATATATATATATATATATATATATATATATATATATATATATATATGTGTGTGTGTGTGTGCATGTGTTTTTCTTTTTCCTTTATTTGGTTGAAGACGAAAAAAATCGTGGGTATTTTGACATTTTGTACAAGGCGTCGTTGTAAATAGCGGTCGCCTTATCAATGGGTTATTTATTCATGTTTACTGGAGGCGAGTGGAGGGATGAAAGACACTTTATGTTGGAGAAATTTTTCTTGGAAATTACGTTTGAAAAATTTGAGAGAATGCTGTGAGCTGCTTCGAACTTGTTAAATAGCGATCATTTGTTGAAATATGCATTGTTGAAATGAATGATTAACAAGTTTATGACTTCATAGCCACACAATTTGGTAACAGTATCCTCGGCAAAACAAGTTTTGTGTTCTCCTTTTCGAAACAAAAATCCATTAGGAACTAGGCATTTTTTGCATGCAATTTCGTAAACATCTTGAAAAGTATATTTTTAAATGGGCATACGTGAGCAATATAAGATTAATGACTAATAAAAACTAGTCACTAATCTTTAGTAAAATGCAATTTATTTATTGTAAAATTATTCATTATTCAGCATAGTTATTCGTGTAAAATAAAATAAACATTTTTAATTTTAAAAATAATAAAATTACTTTTTAAAAGCAGGTTGGTGATAATGACTAAACACTCTAATAAAACACAATTTTTTGGGTCGCGAAATTCTTTTAGTAAAATTTATTGTTTTAATGTAATGCTTTTAGTGAAACTATTTATTATACAGATTTAAAATATTTCAAAAAGAGATATGTTCAAATAATGGTAATTATTTCATGATTTTCATCTTTAACTTTTAATTCTAAATTTGATATATTAAGCGGAGAAAATGAAAACAAAATGACATATGTAAAAATTGCGAATCGTTGTCCTCATGGAACGTAAAATCTTCTCAATTTATTGGTATTTTTTATTCAATTAATTAAATTAATATATTTATTCTTTCTATAATAAAATATAATTTAACCACATGAATATAGTCAGAAGTGATAAAACATTTACTTTTCCTTGACACGGCAGAATTTAGCAGCTTTTTCATATCCTCCTTTTCTTAGCGCCTATTTATAGCCAAACTTAATTGTACCGACTTTCCGAAATATTTCTTCTACAAGAAAATCTACATACATTTTTTATTAACACATACTTCTAATTCCATTCACTGAAAAAATACTTCACAAATAAAACTCGCTGAATTAAAAAAGGCTTATCAAAGCACATACAACGAAATATATCGGCGGGCGAGAACCTGCACTCGATTAGATCGAATTGAATCGAGCCCCCCGGGTGTAGCCACTTCATAAATCCCGGCGCGCCGCATCTCGCGCGTCAGGCTTATGCTGTATAAAGTTCTCTCTCTCTCTCTCTCTCTCTCTCTCTCTCTCTGCCTCTCTCTCTCTCTCTCCGCGTAAATAAATTGCGAGCGGTTGACGTTCGGTGCGCGCGAGCTCGGTGAAATTGACAGATTGCGGCTCACGCCACTGACGCCGTATAACACCGAAGGAGAACTGGAGGAGAGTATAGAGACAACTATTGGCGTGCAGAGCAAATGTATTGGAAACACGATAATATAATAAATCTGTAGAATTCAATTCTTTTAATAGAGAATTGCGATCTCTATTGTTCAGAAATTGTGTAATTATGATGACTAATTGTATAGAAAATGTACTATTTCTGTATATATGCTGGGTACGTACTTAATATTCTACGAAAATTATCATATTTATTAAAAACCTTCTGCATTTGGTAAATTTAATTTTAATTTGGATTAATTCATACCATTTTACTTGAAATTTTTACTGCAATCGTATAAGTTTTATGAAAAATAGTATCTAATGTGAAGTAAAAAATATATAGTAAATTTTGCTATATAATGTCATTGAAAATAATTTTATTTGATTTATCTCATTAAAAATAAATTTAATTTAATTTATTTCATCAAATAGTATATTACGCAACTAGGGGCGAAAATGGGTATGTTCAAGCGAGGATGATGATTGAGCATGAATGAAAGTCACGTACACCAGTGCTCAAAATCATCATCCGCATCTGGAAATACCCTTTAGGCCATTCTTTGTCGTCTACAAAGTGGATTGAGAATAGAGTTTTTCGAGTCGTCCACTTTATTAAGGAAATGGAGCAAAAATAAATTAAGGGTACCGAAAATACTCATTTTCGCTACCGAAAATAAAAGGTAGCGTAAATGAGTATTTTCGCTACCAATAAAAGGTAGCGAAAATGAGTAACCCTTTATTTGACGCTCGGAAAACTCTATTTTCGCTGCACTTTATAGGCGCCAAAAATGGTCTTTCTTATTCACGTGTTATAAAAAATAAATTTAACTCTCGAAACAATATGAGAAAAATATTCTAAATTTTATGAAACTGCATATTTGTTAACATTAATAATGATGAGGATCAAAGAAGATACGTGTGTTAAAAAAATAGTATTAAAATCGAACAATTGAGAATACTAAATATGAAAGTTTTAAAACAGAAAGTTTCAAAATTAAAAATTACGTGATTAATAAAATACAACCCTATACAAGTTTCATAACTTTCGTAGTTCCCGTAACATCCACCTTATGAAAACATTTTCTTTAAAACCAAATACTGAAAATATCCAAAATATTCCAAAACTTTAAAATTCCATACATTTTTCCAAAAATTCACATATGTTTCACCCTCTAACAATGAATAACAATACATCCACCACATACCGATCTCCAAAAACCTAACCTGCAACCAGCACCACCTTCTCGAAAAAAACCTCCTCACTCCTTCCCCTTAACATCTACATTACCACCTTCCTCAGATCCATCCCGGATAAGTACCCTCGTATATAATACCTGCACCGCGCGCTTCTGCGTGGACTCGCGCCCGCGGCTACCGTCGCTCGTAAACTCCGCACTCGTGTACGGACGAGCACCTGCACGCGCGCGCGCGCGCGTATTACACACCTCTCCCTCCGCGCGGCATAAGTGCCCGATAATCTCGCGCACCCACGTTTACCCGAGATGCGCGGAGTGAAGCGCCGATAGCCGGGAGCGGAATATATACTCCGCGCGGAAGATGATTGAATAAGTGGGTTGACGCGCGAGGAGTGCCTGCGGTCAGGACGGAAGTGAGTGGAGAGTTTCGGAAGATTGCGAGAGGTGGTTCAGTGGATTTTTGATGGTTTTATCTGATCGGAGGAGGAGCATTGGAGTTCTTATTGAATTATACCATGCTTTTGTATTGTTGTTGTCATACGTTTATACAAATTGCATTCTGAAAATTAGTGCATTATTATTTAACATATATATAGTCGTAACTAACTTATTTAAATGATTTTAGCCTTCTATTTATACATTTAATATTTGTTTTTAATTTTTAGTGTACGAAATAGTCTTGGTGTCCACTACGCTTTTTGAACAACTTTTTACGTTTTACTTACGTTCCATATAATTTTTTTTTTTTTTTTTTTTTTTTAACGTCGCCATGTTTGTGCTCCCATGTGGTGCTAATCGACGACGGGGGTCTGCGGTGTGTTTGTAAACAAAGCACATGTAATTTTTACAGAGGTGCTTGTATCAATCGGCAGAGACTAGGATTCGAACCCGGGTCACCGGCGTGGGAATCCGACACTCTACCGACTGAGCCGCCGCAGGCCCCTCGTTCCATATAATTCTTTTAAATTATTTTATAAAAAATTCTAAATTTTAAAGTTAAATTATAAGTGTAAACGTAACTATAATAATTTTTGATTTCATTAATTAAATATAATTGAGAGGGAATCAAGTGTCCCACTTTATTATCGATGAAGTAAATCCGATGCGAAATAATTGGAGAACTTAGATTATAATAATCCATCAAACATATTTTTTATTAAAATATCTTACTTATACCGTGCATGTTCTCTTCCTGTTTACGTTTTTCTAATATAACGTGTTTATTCCGAATAAAAAAAAAATGCATATACTGCAATGTATTGCATAAAGAAGCATTAGAGGATATAATATTTAATAACGAAAAATATTAGCGTATACTTTCTTTTGCGTACAATTGTTGTTGCTGTCTTGTTAATATGAAAAAATCAGAATGAATATCCATTCCTGTAGGGAAGAGTGGGCTACAATGTATAGGTGTGTAATGTGTATAGTAAGTAATCTTATTATTTACTCAAAAAGAACAATTGAAGCAATAACACAATTTAGAATTATTGTTATATACAAAAAATATAAGCTGACAAAATTTCAGCCAGACATGAAGCAAACTGAGTAAAAAAAAGTTTTTTTTTAGTTAATTTTTATATGTTAAAAAGTAATGAAATATAATGAGAGTATTACAGTTTAAAAATGATAATTTTAATACTGATTTGAAATCTATGTACCTACATAAATTAATTTATTAATACCATAAAACTGCAATTAGTATGCCCCAAGAAGCATTAGAGCATATAAATAAAATAATTCTATAAAGCTTATTCAGTTAGTATTGCATAGTAATATTTACGATGTATATACATATTTTCATCCTAATATATGGCATAAAACACTTCCGAGCTGCCCAAAAATGGTACTATCTAATTTGAAAAACTCATTATCCACGTGTAATGCTCAATGCCAATAATGCTCATTCAACGCCGCCGAATCTCCAACATCCGCGAGCAAGAGTAAGACATCGTGCATAACAGGGACGAAATACATCGCCGATGAAAGCCGATCGATCCAGCCGAAGTGACAGATTTGCAGCGTATACCTCCTTCATGGCCGAGCACTCGCGAGCCCGTGCGAAAAAGTACGGTAGCCCGAATGACGTTGGCAAATCTGCGTGTGCGATATCGCTTAGCGATACGCTGAATGCACTTACACCCGATCGCGGGTATAAGGTGACGTTTGATCGATTCTTGGTTTTGTTGTGAATTAGTGTATTTTCTGTCGGTTTATGAATTCTTGCTTGTCTTTGGTTTGTTGTGCAAGGGAGATGACATCGAGTACACCTGGTAGTTGAAACATTTTTATTTAATAATATTGTAGCCGAAATTGGGTTGACTTGCTTTTGGTGTGTTTCGAATAGAATTTTTTGAAATCTACATAAAGTTGACAGTTGTAAATTACTTGAAAAGTACTTGAAAATTACTTGCGCAATAATTCTATTCAATGCCAAACTTCTACAAACAAAATGATCAATGTTATGCCCAGAAGAAGTATACAGCATAGAAAATTTGTTTTTAAAAAGATCCATGCATTTAAAAGCATAATAAAAGCGTGTTTTTGGCTATTATATTCATAAGTTCTATGTAGTAAACCGAATCATAAATTTGCTAATGATTTATCCTGGACGATGCACCAAAATTAGTATATTTTGCTTTCAATTAATAAATAAAGTTTTTCACTGCAAGTATATTTGTAAATCTGTATCGATTATCATTCCACTGTATAGTTCCGCACTAAGTATCCATATCATTCAACTTGATTATAAAACTAAAACCACATCCAACAAGTTTGTTGCCAAATTCACATTCCATACAGTTACTATTTCCATGTATACATCAGCCTCCGGGAAATAAGTTAAATTTACTCGTACAATTTTCTGAGCATGTCCTTCTCTAATATTCATCGAAATAGCCAATACCCCAAGGAAACTTCTCTCTACCCTTCCTAATTTATTTAAGGCACTCAGACTGCCATGCACTAGCAGCGTATTTTTCCGTACTCTATCCGAGACACCGCCGTAGTCGCATTCGTATATATTTTCAAAACGATGTAAACTCCGCGGTAATTTTGAAATATTGAGCATCTCTTTTTTTTCATATGATATTTTTCTCTCGTAGAAATAATATAAATTATATTAGATTACAACAGACTTTCAATTGATTTACTGAAGTTTTCGGGGTGTATGTCTAAGAAAAAAATATTCACTGCCATTGAGATTACCAAATGGAAAAGAGATACAATTCTATAAAGAAAAATTTATCTTTTCAAATATCTTTTTCTGTTAAAGTAACAACTGAATTTTTGATACCAGCAAAATAACATTATTTCTCTGAGTAATCTATGCCTTAAAAACGTAAAACTTACATATATTAAGACTTTATATGAGATGAAAATTATTTGAGTACCCTTACGGAATTTACTGCTTTAGGCTAAATTAAGAATGAGTCACTAATATAATGGCGTTTTTAAAGCTATTACTGCAGCGTAAAGATGAAAAAGTAATAAAACAATCAAAACCTATAACTTGACCGTTAAAGTCTGTAATAATAAAAAGTTTATTGATCAAAAACAAAAATTTGTATTTATGTTAACCCTAATAACAAATACATCTCTCAAGTATCAGACAGAACAATTAGATGTACACACACACGCACGCACGCACACACATAAGCACACACATAAGCACACACACCACATACACTCACACACACACACACACACACACTAACACACACACACACACACACACACACTCGAACATACATATACACGCACGTACACACACACTTACACATATATACACACGAACACAGACCAACACATACACACTCAAAGACACACAGATACACATGCACGCTGAGGCACATCGCAATTTCTGACCAAATATACACAGAATTATTCATTTTACGGTGGCTACAAATATATTAACGCGCGTTTTCCCACGTCGCGGATACATACAGGGGATAAGGATCGCGGCTACACCGCACTCGAAGGAGATCGACCGAGGCGATGTCGCGGTTACAGCAGCAGCAGCAGCAGCCAACTTTTTTACGCTCTCTCTCTCTCTCTCTCTCTCTCTCTCTCTCTCTCTCTCTCTCTCTCTCTCTTCATGGCAAAAGTATGGAAAGAGAGTAAGAAAGAGAAGGAAAGGAGATGGATTAACGCGTGGAGCCGCGAAGCTAACAAGCGAATTATCTCCGAGATATATTATACGGCCGCTTCACGGGTGGTTAAGTACACGAGAGCGAAAAAACGAGGTAGGGAGGAAGAGGAAAGGATAAGAATGCGGAGACGCAGGCGCCGGCTAAAAAATATACCGTCGCGCGAGTGCAGCTTTTCGTTTGATCATCCTCGTAGTCGTCCTGCTTTATGTACATATAGCGTACCTTGGCGAAATTGTGTTATTCCGTGGAAAGTTGAAGGATTGATTGAGTTTGCCCGGATAGTGGATTACCTTGTTTACGTTGACTTTGGGATTTTTATTTATATTAGACGCTTTTTGTTAGGGTGGAAAGATGCGTTAGAATGGGAGTGCGTGGTATAAAGAATTTTAGGAGTGTAGTCGATTCTTAGCATCTCTTTCAAATGTTTATGAGCGCCTATTTCTAAGGAATATACAATTTATGCATTGCTTATTAGCTTTGCTAGTATTTGTACTGCTCGAATTAATGACTCATATAGTCATTTTAAAGTTTTAAAAAGTACGTTATATATTCTAAACGTTGTTTATCAACTGCTAATAGTGTAATTAAGATGTTTATTAAATTCACCGGTCACAGTTACACAAATTTTAACGAAGTTTAAGCCAGGTTTGCTAAAACTTGTCGAAAATATGCAATCTCACGCTAAATTTACTACTCTAAAACATTTCACGAAGCTTATCAAACATAAATTACTTCAATCTACTCGCGATTAAGAAGACAATAAATCCACGCTGCAATACCATAATACCAGATCCGAATGATAAAACAAAACGCAAAATACAAAGAAAGTAACCAAAAGCAGAGCGGAATCACGAGAAAATACATCAAGCGAATTCCAAAGAAATTCTCGCCCCGGCTTCCCTTACACCGCCATGCAAAAAGCAATGACTGAAAGACGCTCGCGAATATAAGCAAGCACGAGACCTCCCCCCCCGGGTTGAAAGAGACGAAGTAGACCAAAAAAGAAGAAGACGCTGCAGCTTCCAAATTGCCCACTCCAGTGCTCGCTCTCGGAGGTAATGCCTCGTAAGCTCCAGGAGGGGGGCGGAGGAGGCAGGCGCTAATCTCCTTATATACCGGTCGTAGTCGGCTGATTTACAGGGATGTTTTCATTGTCTTTCGCTGACTTTAGCGGCCGAGCGTAAAGATCGCCCCCCGCCCCCCCCCCCCCCCCCCCCCGTAGATGAGGAGAGCAGCTCTGCTATCGTATCTCGCTGTGTGGGTAAGTGTAATGTTCGTTAAGAGGAATCCTCGATTCGGGAACACGTTTTCTCGAGTCGTCGAAGTCATGGTGTCGCGGAGCTGCGGATGCAGTTCGGGCGTATATCGCCAGATTTTCGATAGGCGAGGATCGACGCGATATACATTATCGTGTACACGACGCTGGGGGAATCGATGGGTTTCTTTTTGAATGAGAGAATTCGGCTATCTGTCGGATGAGGCTAGCTTTATATGGATTGCTATTTAGTTGATATTGCGAGAGAAACATTATTTTTGTAAATGAATATAGTGAGAAAGAAATGGATGTATGAGTGCCAAAAACGAATAACAACATTTGTTGCGATGATTTAACGACATATTCGCCGTTCTTTTCAAGCTAATACGATTACGATATTATTAAATTGATAAGATACATTGAATTGTAATTTCAGTTTTATATTCTCTTTCGGTGCATTAATCTATCGTTCCTTTTTTTCTTTATTTTTCTAAGGTTTGAATGTATAAATATACGGACAACACAAAATAACTTAGACATTAGTTCTTGCTTTGATAAGAATCTGTGAATGTGTACATAGAATAAGGTCAGATTAGCTCACTTATTAAATAAGTGAGCGATTCTGAACGAAAAATAAGTGCATATACATTTATTCCTTGTGATTTTGACTTATTCAGATTTCTTAGAGAACCATTAAAGATTGAACATATGTTGGCCCTGGATATGTTAGGAAGAATATTCTTGCATCCAAATATTCTATCAATACCAATATTCATTCGAAAGTAGAATATATAAAACTAAAACAACGATTTGCAATACAATCACTGTATTATGAATTTAAAAGAACGATAGATATGTTATTGAAACATCAAAATGAATTTTAATATTTATTATTATTTACGCTCATGCATTGATCCCCTCCAATATATTAAAAAGAATAAAAATGTATGACACATTCGCCTACAAACATGGTTTTGATAATGTTTCATAAAAGTACGACTTATTAGAATGTGTAAATTTTTATTCCTTTTATGCACAATGTGATAATTCAAAGATGAACTTATAAAGATAGCTAAGTATATCAAATGCAATGTTCACATCTGTAAAATAATTACTACCTATTCTCCATATTCGATTGAACAACTCCAAATATACACTTACAAGCCTTCCCATATAACTAAGCATGAAAAGTTATTTACGAACCGAGGCTAAAAAGTCCTATCCAGCAATGAAATCGAAATACCGAAAGTAAAAAAGAAGCTAGACCACGACCCGACTCAAGCACGAAAGAAGCAGAAAAAGAAACTCGAGCGTCTGGCGAAATGCATTGAAAGAATAAGCGCGCGAGCCACGGCGGAACTTAATCACACACGTATCCAGAATTCTTAAAACTTCAACCCTCGATATACTCGCTCATATACCCACAAACACACACACACACACACACACACACACATGTACACTCGATGCACTTCGATCCGCGGAATTTATGTTTCGCGGAGGCCAACGAACCCCCATTAAATCCCGCGACCATTCGTGCGTGCGGGCGCTGGTAAATATTCTTGTGCTCTATGCGCACCGGCAAAGTCTCGAGGAGTCGCTGCGCGCAAAGAAAAAAAAAGGAACAGCAGAAGAGGTGGAAGGCAAGGTCCTTTTTCCCTCGTAAAGTCGGAAATCCCCATTGATCGACAGAAGTGGAGAGAAAGAGTCGGCGGTGAGGCGAGCGCGAGCAGTCGTAAGAAAATATTATTCCTCGAGAGCGAGTCTTTTCTGGATAGGTTGCGTGAGAAAGTAAAGGGCGAGGAGCTGATTTTCCGCGAAAACAGTGGGCGATGTTTCGGATTTTCATTTTTTTTTTTGCTTTTGTGAGACGCGTTGAAGGAGGTTTTGTTAGGCAGATGCGGTTTTTTCGCACGACGGATTTAACGATTTTAAAGCTTAATTTGAGAGGCTCCGTCGATTTTCTTAGTTTTTCTTCGAGTTCAGCTTTCCTTGATAAATTAATCCATGTACACTTGTTGAAAAGTTCATATTGTATTTAAAATTGTTTAGAAACTAGAAAGAGAAAAACCACAAAAGGTTTCAAAAATGTATTGCTTGTTAAAATGCAAAAAAACAACTCAATGCAAATTATGAAAATTAAAATTTCCGAGCCTTGAAAATAAGCAAAATAGAAACTTATGATCTTCATCTATAAAATACATAAATCGGTTCAACTGTCTCTTTCTCTTTTTGTTTCCGAATAATCACGTAACAACCGCTAAACGGATTTCAATGCCGGATGTCATCTCACTACTTTGACCATCAGTATTTTATGTAGATGAAACTGTGCACGGGTACTGCAAGTATGATAATAAAATTAAAGCAAAAGTATTTTAGTTTATAAAAGAAAAGGTTATGTTTTAGTTATAGTTATTCTGGAGGTGCTAATTGAAGCACGTATTTTTGTCAAAGTCCGGTATTTTCAAGAATGCAAGGTTTCATTATTGCAATTCAACTGACGATCAAAATCCACTTTCAGGAACAAAAATCAACGCAAAACGCGCTATCCAATTGACCACAATTGCACCCAAAACAACATGTTATCGTATCCCCTTCGAAAAACACCAAAAATTTTCCAAAAAATCCCTCTCGTTACAATGTTTACGAACGCGGCATTTTCCGCCCTGCACCGATCCTCGCACTTTCATGCACACCAGCGCGCGCGCGCGTCGCGACTGCACATTTCGCGTGGCCCGCCCTCGTTCCTTTTTATCGCGCCGATAGATTACGTAACCGCTCGCTCGCGCGCACGTGAACAGTCCGCCCGGCAGCAGCAGCGCGACTTTATCGAGTTCGACTTTTCGCCGAGAGTGCAGTGCACGGGAGTTACGACAAATCGCCCAAGTTTTAAATACATATTTTTCCGCGAGCGCGTGTGCGAGCGAGGCAGTCGACGTGGAAAGATAGGGGTGCGATGGGAAGGGACGAACGGACTGTGGGGGGTTTTTTTTTGTTTGGGAATTGAATTTTCCCGCCCTAGGTGAGCTGGAAACCGGTTTGCAGCGGTTTACGCTGGATTTATGCATTTTGGATTTGGGTGTCAAAACAACTTAGCTTGGGTTGAGGTGGGGAGGGGCATGACTCGAATGAATTATGGATTATAGTAATAATATGAGTAAATTTTTTGTTTTCTTTAATGTAGTACTATAGCATCTGATGAGATGATTGTGACTATATAACACTTATTTATATAGAGGATACATGTACTTGTTTCGTTTTTCTAAGATTTTTGTCTGGTCAACTTGAAATTCTGTAAACTAAATGGATGGATTTGATCAAAAAGGACCATTTCCGATATCGTAGTAGAGGCCTAAGTCACTTTTATTTCATATAACCTGAGAAATCTCATAAAACTGAACTAAATTTATATTGCACAAGTATTATATGTGGTTAATAGCTTTTTTAAATACTTTGCGAAGTTTGTTTCAAGGATTTTTAAAGGATCCGGCGTTAACAGTTTAACTAATCATTATGCCACAATAAACTTTTTCATAATCACATTTTTATAAAGATATTGATTTACAAAAGGGCTATTGTTAGCTTACTAAGTTTTAATCTGCCTTTTTTATACTAAAATTTGCACTTGAAATGATTGTGTATGAAAATAAAAGGATGTATATTTACACGCTAACACAAAGTTCACCGGGTTAAGTTGTTTTTGCTTTCAACGCTTCACCTTTATATGTGGACTTTTTATCTCAGAAATTTTTTATCAAAATTTTGCCCAGAAGTCAACATTTATCTTGGATTTTTTTATTGAAACTCATAGAAAATCTTACCTTAAGATAACATTTTTATGATTCTTTCGAATCGTATTTTTTAGACCACTTTCAAAAGTACTGTTCGCCTTTTGGATAAGTCCTTCGAAAAAGTTCGAAAAAACAGACGCACGAACTGTATAAAGTAATGCACCGAGATAGGTGTAAGTCATACATACACTCACACATACATACCAAGAAAAGTGGCTTGCGTCGAAGTAATATAAGGAAAGCCGAAGAAAAGTCGCGTGCTCGCGCCCCCGAAAAAGATATAAAGATACTCTCTCGCGCTGCACCCCCAAACGTACATACACATATACGCGGACGATTTAAGGGAGTGGCCATAAAACACGCGCTCCGCGATATATATATACATCTCTTCTCTTCTCTCTCTCTCTCCACCTACGCTGTATCCCCGAGAAAACTGAAAATTTTCGCGCACCCGCGCACATACGCGTGCGTGGGAGTTCTCAGCGCGCTCCGTTGTTTTCGTCCGAGAGAAGAGAGACGAGGAGGACGACGACGACGAATTTATAACGTGTTTCAAGAAAAGTTTTCGCGGAAACTGATACACCCGCGAGGCGACGTCAACGAGTCGTAAAAATATACAGCGCGCGGGGCGCATTAAATTCGCGAGAGTTTTGGGGAAAATATCTGGGATGTGTATGTGAGTGTGTGTTATAATAGGCTATGTGGTTCTTTGACAAACAAATTTTCTAGAGGGGAGGGGGAGGTATTGTGCGTGGGTTCGTAGGTAGTTTTATGGGGCTTTTAAGGACTTTTAGGTGGTGGGTGAAGAAGTAACTGTGAGTTGAAGCAGAAACACTTTTTACGCGGTATTGAGATTGTGAAAGTTGCCGGGGTGTACTTGGTGTAAGTGGTTGTATCACTGATTAAAAATAATTATAAAGGACGTATTATTCAGGCACATCACAAGTACTTTTATTTTAGATTAGTGCGAAACTTGGTTTCTGAACGTTTCATTTGGCTTTATTAAATAAAGCATAGCTTGCATGAGTGGTTAATTAGTTTGGTTAGTTTTAAACAATGTATCCTGAATTGCATTTATTATAATCAACGCTACATATGGAATTTTTAAAATTTACCAAAATTAGGGTTTTTTGATTAATTTAGTGGCGTACATATTATCTAATTATATTCTATTATGTATTATCTAAGTATTATCATAATTGATCTATGAATGTGTATCAAACAAAACAAACATTTTACAATGTTCTGAAAAATTGCAGCATATTTCTTATACCGAGAATAACGTTCTAAGTCCTTTTCGCAGTCTCTACTTTCGAAGTAAAAATCTATCTAATAAGAGTGTGGTCTAATTTTGCCTTTTGAGTATCGATGTTACATAGTTTGCTTAATAAAAATGTGGTCGATTTAGTTAATTGGAAGATTTATTTAACAAAATTTTAAAATACATTGATTCTACTCGATTAGACCACGAAAGTGATGCTGACAACCTATCTTTTGTTCTGACAAAAATGTAACAACTGTCTTTCTTCGAAAATGGTCAAGAAGAAAGGTACTCTCAGACAAACTATAAGTAGTTACAGGTATACCTTTTGCAGTGACGAAAACGTAACAACAATTAAGTTTTTTTTCAGAAAGCATCAAGGGGAGAGATGTCCTTTATCGGTGCGCAATAATTTGGTGGATAGCTTCTACCATCTGCGAGATATACCGACCACGCTCTTATTAGATTGTATATTAAAGAAACGAGACAATCACAAAGACTTTGAATTTGTATTGCTTAACAGTCGAATTTTTGGTCGAAAATCACTAGAGAGCCACCTTAACAAAACAAATGCATCTATCATTTTCACTCTTCGAATCTCCACATCAACGTACACAAAAAAGCGTGTATAATATAATTCCCGTAAACCCCCCTAAGCTCACCAAATCTTCCCCACACCTCAGTCTTCCAATTTTCCACCTATCCAACTAATCTGCACCCCGACGCTCCCCTTTATCACATCCATTGTCCCCGGCCACACACGAAATTCCGCCCTAATTTTCCGCGCGCGCGCAGCCTCATCTTTTCCCACAATCCTCTTCTAACGCAGCCTACATATGCATATACATATAGCAGCAGGTAGTCGCGCAGCGCACGGAAAGAACAAAAGGTGCGCGAGAGCACACAGAGCAGACTCCACAGGTGCTCGCGTTTTCCTCTCGGGGCTGTTGTGTGTGCAGGAGAGAGCGGTTGTTGGTTGGAAAATCCGTGTGTATAAGTCGGGGTGGTGGGAGAGAATCGGCTTTGATTTTCCGGCCGCGCGAATGCGAAGATGCGGGAGATGGAGGATGTTGGAGCTTTGAGAAATTTAACGGGTGTTGGCTTTTGCCTCGTCTTCACTGGCAGTTTCGTAGAGGCTCGCTTTAACTCTCAATATCGAATAACATTTATGTTGTTTAGTAAAGCGAAACTTTTTTAGTATGAAAAATTTACTAGCAATTATGATTGTTAAGTTATTTAATATTAAAAGTTAAGGCGAGACGCTATTAAAGTGCCAGTGAATATGAGGCATTTGGGGTTTGAATGTGTAAGTTTGATTGACTTATTTACAAGTTTATTGAAAAATTCAATATAGTAAGCATATTTTCTTAGCTTTCATTTAATCCTAATTAAACTGTAGAGTAAAAATTAATTATTATAGCATAACAAATGTATAAAAATAATAAGTAAAATTTTGTAATAAATTAATATCGATCTCATTTGTAGACCATACTATTTGTATAAAAAAGAAACGGATTAAAAATTAAATAAAGTAAAAAAAAAATATGTCCACATCAGTGTGACTCTATATAACATATTCTTTGAAATATATAAACAAATTGTACATTTTTTTAACATATTGTAAACAATTTTTGATCAGGAGGACTTAGAGTATGATTTTCTTTCCTTTATAAAAATGTTGTTCAAAACAAATTATAGATACACTAAAACGTGCCACAAATTACTTCGCTTTTCAAATATATCAAGGTAATATTAAAATAAATTTTCTAAATTTGTACTAAAAATCACTAAACTCTTAATTATCAAAGCACACCTCAAATGAAAAACAACACTCCCAAACCCTAAAAATAAACTTCAAATCCCACTTCGTCCGGCACCTCAACCACTCTACACCTGCCTAATTAAAATTCCCGAAAATCCCCCCCCCCCCCCTAAATTCCCGTTGTGCACTTTCTCTCACGCGGGGCGCCTCCTCTCTCTCTACGTGAGGCGTCTCGACTCTCCAGGGCAAACATCACGCCGCGCGCGGCGAAAGTTTCTGGCGCCTCCCGCGCGCATATAACGCATAAGTTTTGGGCGCGGTCCGTACCTATACCCGCGCGGTGAGAGCAGAGCTTCTTGAAATAGCGGCCGGACGCGTGCGACGGGCAAACTTTGCTCTCGAGGCACTTTTCCGACGGGCACCGCGGGATCTCGGGCCCCTGGGTGTATACTTGAGCGGATGGGAAGGTTGGGACGGCTCACGGCTGAGAGGGAAACGGTAGTGTTTTGTTTTAGCCGAGGATTCGAGTTGGGCAGATTTTGGAATTGCGAAATTTTTGTGTAATGAGGTGGGAATTATGTCAGTGGTGAGGATGCGGAAAATTAAATGAGTTCATTTGGGGCGGAATGTTTGTTAGTTAAAATTTGCAAGGTAGAAATTTTATTTTAATTATGTTGATGTGATACGAATAATCTGAATGGTATAAAGATGGTAAAATTAAACTGGCATTATTGTGACAACTCAAAATTCTACGTTTGTTTTTTTTTATAAAATCAAGCAAGAAAGGTTAATTTTTACGAACTAAATTTTTTAATTTATTATATTATTATAGTTTCTCAACCAATTTTTAAAATATATGAAGGGGTTTTTCGTTTTCTATAAGCCATTTCGTATACAAGAATTGAGTTTAACAAATCTTGAGTTACCCTAGTCTTATTCTTAGAGTGCAATATCGTAAAATATTTTATATAAAATTCGAAAAATTAAGATTATTAACACAATACAATATATAATATAAATTTATCGGTAGCTTAAAAATAAAGTTGAAAAATTGTCTCTATTGCTAGGTTTTAAATTATGAAGTTACTCATCTCCACGAGCTAGAGAAATTTTAATCTAGTAATGGTGTATGGTTTTAATTACAGTCTCCACCTTACTGTATGAGTCAATAAAATAATAATTTCCTTATCTATATAGGGAGAAAATCAAAATGGAGATATTTTAGACAAAAGTATGGAGCACAAACATCAATGAAAAGTATTCAGCACAAGTGTTTAGGTCGGTCATATCGGCAAATTTTTCATCTATCAACTCATACAGTGAGGTAAAGGCTGAAACCAAAACGGCACACAATCACTAGAGCATTGAGATTAAAATTTTCCCAGCTCGTGGAGACTAATAATTCATACTTAACATACAATACAGTTAGACCATTTTTTAATTTCGATAACGTAATATTGTTACGATATATTTTCTTTTCAGTACAAAATACTAATAAAAGAAATATAATTAAACAAGGATATAGAACAACTAATAGAACTAACAATTCATTAATAAGAAATGATGTTTAACACGGCTCGTCACTAAAAATACTCGAATGAAAAATGATTGCACTATTGCACTTTCATGAGTGCATGAACCTACTGCCTCTCTCGGCTCTGCACCGTGACACTTTGTTCCATTATCCACGGTCGAGCTTTTTATCCGTCATCGCGGTGGCGTCTCAAGGTCTAGACGCGAGCTCGTATACACGTAACGCAGATGCGAAAGAATAGGTATACACGCCCGCAAGAAATCTACATTTTTTATGGATTAAAAAATATATTTACCACATCGTTCGGAATGATTAATCTCTATTGATTGTGCTAGATTTTATTTTTATAGACAGCAAATCAGGTATAATTTATTTAACCACTTTTTATATTATACAGAAGAGTGGATCTGGAGTGAATCTATGGATGCATTTTCGGGAGGAATTCCCAAAACTCAAAAGAAACATTTTCTTCTTATGCTTAATCAAACCTTGGTATGCCTTTAGTGAAAAAAGCTAGTTTTGTGCATGTTTCTTTTATATACTGGTTTGATAATTTTGTTATAAGATGGTAACTTTCTGCATTATAATACGTATATTTTAATATAACCAACAAAAGTTAGTATCTGCTATTAATTTTCATAAACATTGAATTACGCTAAAACATTGTTATACAAAATGCTTACTTTTATTGTAAAAACAGTTAACCAGCCTTATCCAAAAACACTCAATATACAAGAGAAAAACTATTTTCACCCCGTCGCAAATCTAACCCAAGGCTAAGCTCGAAATTTGTCCAGCAGTCCCTCTTACAAGCCAACAACCGCTATCGTAGGTACACCCATCGCTTTCGTGCGATCGCGCAACAAACAACGGCACGACCCGCGACACCCACGATTACACACTCGGCTCCCGGCCGCGCAGGCGAATAATACCCAAGACGGTAATGGCCGCGAGCGGCAATAAAGCCACCGGGTGTAGCCCTCCACCTATATCTATATACACATATACACTATACCTGTACATACCTACGTACATACACGCGGTAAGCGGAGCTTGAAGTCCCATCTGTACACAGAGAGAATTTTCTAATAAAAATTATAACGAAATTCAGGGTAAAAATTACCGTAAATAACTATAAAGCTGGGACACTCCTACTTTCTGGCACTTTTTACTCATATTTTACTATAAAAATTACCTCATTGACTACAAATTCTACCGCACGGACTATAAATTTTACCGCATAGAATGGTAAAATTTACCTGATTTGAGAAAAAGAAGACAGCTGATAAAGGAAACAACTGAGCGTGTACACATTTTAGGTTAACTCAAATATAAATGTGTATAAATGTACTTATTTAAGTATTAATGATACTGCTACAACAATTGGAAGAAAATCCAGATTTTTAAAAAATATTTCGTACAAATTTTACCACAAATTTTGGCTTTCTCTAAGATTCTAAATTTATCGTATATATCAATAAAAACTGCCAGAAAGTTAGAGTGTCCCAGCTTTATAGTCATTCACGGTAATTTCTACTGCGAATTTCGTCATAATTTTTATTAGAAAATTCTCTCCGTGTAGTATAGCCATAGCCACTTTGCTCGCAGTGGCTACCTTTATTTTATTCTTCCTGCGCGTGCCTCGTGCGCTACGCGGTTTTCTCTCGCAGACGGCAGCGGCGGAGGCTTTAAGTGTCACGGGGAAAGGTAGGTAGAGGTATATTAGGTAGTCGCCGCGGAGAGTATTGTTTTCTTGGATGGCAGTACGCAGCAGGGCTTTTACGGGCGGGTGATGTGTATACGCGCGACGAGGTTCATGACCAGTGTGCTGAAGAAAGAGGAAGTATGGAGCTGAGGCGGAATCGAGCGTGCGGTTAATTCGTTTGGATCGACTATTATCGTTTTGGAGAGTGGCTTTGCTTTGATTTGTTTTTTAGCGAGGTTTAGCGTTGGTTTGATCTGTGATTAGATGCGTTTTCCTTATTCCTTATGTTTTCTGCTAAGTTTCTTCGTTAACGTTAGCGTTTATTGGTAATTAAAAATTCTACAGGAATATATTTCTTCAGTCAAGGTGGACAAAAACCGGGAAGAAAGACGCACTGAGAAACTTACAAGATCTAAAAACTTTGCAGAAAATCGATTCCACAGAAAGTCTTGCGCACATTAGTGCAAATTTTTTTCTATAAGCGTTGTTAATTAATAGTTATTGATAAAAAATTTAAAAATTAATAATCTTGTTGTACGTTATTGTTATGAAAAAAGGTTGATTTTTAATATTTAATTTTAATATTAATCTAACCACATTATCACATATATGTGACAACAACTTTGTAACGGTAAACTAATCAAGAAGACACTAATATTATCTGAAAGTACAACTTTTCCTCTTTACTTTATCATAATTTTAAACTCAATAAAATATTATAAAGTTAGTATATTAAAGTAAAAAAGAATTAACAATAATAAACATAATAACATTACTAATAACACGTGATTATTTAACCCTTATAATCAATAACACTGCTAGTCGCGAAATAAGACTGAAGATAAAGAATTAGAGAAATATTATGAAATTCGATGGGAAATCATGTTAGCCTTAGAATGAGCGGACGACGATGGAAAAACGATGGAATAAAAAAAAAACTGTACTATTGGAGAATGAAAGCTCTGTTGTAAAAATAATAACAAAGAAAAGGCAACTAATTATAGTATTTATGATTCTATGTAATAAACTCTCATAAAGTGAAAAAAAGCTACACCATTCGAAATCCATTTTCCACCGCGATTTTTATCATCTTTAAACTGTAATAATCGAATATCGCGACTTCTATTTGTGCACGAAACGCCAATGAGGCGTCGGCATCGCTCGCTCTTGTGAACATCTTTTAACGGCGCTCCGGCGCGTTAATGTTGCGGAAGCAATTATATTCCACGCTCGTGAAAGACAGCAATAATATTCTTCGAGTATACGCGCGCGCGGGGGACCCGAGAAAGAAAGAAAGGCCCCGCGTCTTGAAAAAAACGAACGCATGTGTATCGTCCTGGGGACAATTTTCGAGGTAGGCTCTGCTGTGTATAAACCCGTGTAAAAAAAATTAGTCTGGCACTAGTCTGGGATTAAGCTGGCTTAACAAGTCTGGCGAAAGTCTTGCAAAAGTCTGGGAGAAGTCTGGCTTAGGCCACTATGCCAGACATTTTTTGGATTTATGTCAAGATAACTCATTTTTCACAAGTAAATAATTAGAGTAGTAGATTAATTATTAGTATCGACTAGAATAGTGAAAATACGTACGTTTCGATAAAATAGGAGAAAAGTTTTTTTACATATTGCAATCTTGTTTAAAATATGAATATTTGTAAAAAAAGAGACAAAAATTTAGGTTACTGGCAATTTGACATGACGCGATGCTTTTGTTTTGCACATTTTGTCTACAGTCTGGCATAGTGGACAAAGCCATACTTCTGCCGGACTTCTGCAAGACTTTCGCCAGACTTATTGAGCCAGACTATTGCCAGACTAATTTTTTTACACGGGAACTGTGATAAAAGTAGTATTGGTACATTGTACTTAAGGATGTTTAGAGAGTCGCAACAATAGAAATGCTTCTAACTGTGGCAGTATTAATATTGATGAGACAACAAGTTGTATTCTGGTCAGTGGTCAGATCGGATCATATAACTTGATCATATTAATCCACGGTTACCTGGATTGTAGTTACATCAAAAATAAACTATAGAAGTTCATTAACTCAAAAAATTAAATCCATCATTTAAAAGTGCTGATAAGAATAACTGTAAAACCGGCGTTCTCTGTGTCAAAAGTTATTTGCCGGAGGTTAAGCACATGTTTAAACTTGCGAGCACAAATTTACTAAAAACTAACAATTAATTAATTCTGTCAATCATATTTAATGAAAACTAATTGATTAGATTATAAACATTCCTAGTTAAATACTCTTAAATGTTCGTTCATTCAAAAAAAAATATTATTTCAATTTTGATTTTCATCCCACCAGTCACAAAGTTACAATCACAATAAAAAGCAACCACACTGAGTCACTCTTCCCTAAATTTGTGATTCAACGGTGCATATCACAGAGTCATCATACGCTATCAATTTAGTTTGATGTGAAAAAAATGTTATTTACGTTACGATCTGTTTATACGGCCCAAACTTTAAAATAATAAAGAAACTCACCTCGACGATCCTTAGCAAGCGCATTCGCGCTCATTATGCCAACATCGCGTAACACAATGCGAGCCATTACGTCTCGCATTAGCGAGAATTAAGTGCCACGGCAAGGCTCCGCGGGAAAAATATCGGTCGAAAAAATGTGCATCCAAATACGGACAAACGCGCGTCTCGGCGACAATGGCACAGCGCATAAAGACACGATAAAGGATTTTACGAGGTGAAAGTCGGAATGCTCTCGTACTGCGCGCGTATGCGTCGCCTCGCGTACGTTACCTATACAAACGAAAGTACTTTGATAAGGTAAAAGTAGTAATAAAAGGTGCTCATAATTTTAAATCATCTTAGTGTTAAACAAATATTTCACGGTAGTAGAAGCGATTTATATATTTTTTACAATTAATAGCGATATTTTTAAAGTTCAGCTGATTTAGTTTCCTTATTAAAAAAATATGTATATACTTCATTTGTTAAATGAATTTTTCGATGAATAATATCTCATTCTTTGATCCATAATTTTTGCATTTAAAATGGACCTTGCATAATCAATACTGTGAGACTACTAAAATATATTACAGTCAATGTAATATAGTTTTTCGCCTCGAAAATATGCAAAATGGTTCGAATTCACGATAAAGAGTATGAGACATTTAAAAGATTCTGAAGTCAGATTTTCTGAAATTTCTGAAATAAAATATAGCCGTTTCAAGTCGGCAAAATTTGTTTATAAAAGAACATAAATTTCTCTCTATCTTGAGCAACCATATTTCTCTTCCGTGTTTCTTTTTCAGAAGCTTTATTTCTCATTGTTAATTCGTCATCCAGTTATCTCGCTTCTAGACCGATAACCAATGGCCAATGTCTAGAAATAAATGTCCAATCGACATTCACATTATCATTAAAAAATCAATCAGTCCAGAAAATCATCCCGTACACACTCACCCTCTCGCGCAATCCTCTCGCGCATAGCGCAAAAAGCGCCGACGAGTAGGCTCGGCCGCGGGCGAGGGGCGAAGTGTCAGGTGATGCGCTTGGAGGCGCGCCAGTGCCTACACTGTTAAAAATATATGACTGAAACTTCAATAAAATGTAATTGAAGTTTTTTCCATGCACGTAATTGAAAAATTCAGTTACATTTCTACTGAAAATTCAAGAATGAGTTATTGAAAATTCATGAATGATTGTTGAAAATTCAAGAACTGAATTGAATTTTCATAGCATTCTGCACCACAAAAATTAAATATTATAAAACCTGCATAAAAGTACTTTTATACTGCAATAGTTTTTCAAAATGATTAAATTAACACATACTTCCAATCTTATTATAGGTACTTAAGATAGATTTATTCAAACAGATAAATATAAAGAGGATTCGAGCCTACTTAATTTTGTTATTAATAATAGAAAGTATTAATGGTAGAGAAAGAGTATAAAATCTAATCGTCTATTTGATATTGTTTTTATGCTAGTGAAAATTTTATAAGTTTTTTCAGTTACATGTACTTGAATTTACTTGCAATGCATGCCGAATCATAAATTCGATAAAATGTTACTGAATTTGGTTTTCAGTTACTAAAAGTTGAATTTTCAAATACAATTTGTAATTGAATTTTCAAGCAATTTTTAACAGTGTAATCTTCGATTCGCGCGATACAGCCCCCCCCCCCCCCCCCCGCCCGATGACAAAGACGAGAGAGAAACAAAAAACTAGAGCGTATAAAGAGCGTAAGAATCCGTGGGACTTACGCAAGGGGAAGCGAACGTGCGAGTAAAAGTCAAGTTTGACAGAGAACGAGGGGGTTCACACGGGGATTCTGTTTCTGAATTTGGGGAATTGATTTTGATGTGGTCAAGATAGATTTTGAGTGGTGAGGTGGAGAGTGAAGAAAGAATGCTGTTGTAGAATTCTTGTTGAATTCAAGTTTTAATTAATACTTATTGTCAGTTTAGGTACAATACATTCAATACATGAGTTTTCATGCATTTTTCTGTTGCGAAACGTTCATTAAGGTTTAATTGTACTGGAATTTGTAAGTACTTATACTTGGTAATCTAATTTTTTAGTTCCAAGCACGGTATTGAAAGTTTATTTACACAGTAATTAATATTTTAAACAAATAGTATTATAAATTTAAATTTATATTAATTACTGTAAATTAAGAAACATTAACACAATTTTTAATATATCGTAATATCTTAAAATATAAATTCATGGACTTATACTTGAAGTTTCATTTATATGTAAATGAATAATTCATTTTAAATAAATATAAACTGACACTTGATTCATACACTACATATGAAAATTCATTTTTAACAATTACATTACACAATCTTCACTGTATTTTAATGCGTTTAGCACTTTATTATTATTCACGAATCGAAAACTGCAGTTATTTTAAGCAAATTCACCTCATTTGCTTCAATCGCATATAGTATTTTAAAATCTAATTTTACAGCAAAGAACCTATTCCCACATCGATTCGACTTCTATCGCTTGGACACTTTAAATTTATGTTTTTGACGTGCGTTATACGTAACGGTCGCATCGATTTTTCGGAGTCGTTCGAATAGCCCGCTATTGCTTTCTCTCTCTCTCTCTCCTTCTCTCTCTCTCTCTCTCTCTCTCTCTCTCTCTCTCTCTCTCTCTCTCTCTCTCTCTTAACTATTGGCTGGAGAAGGAGAGCGAGCCCGAAGAGTAAAACCGCGAAAGAAAAGGCGCAGATATAAAAATGGTAATGAAAAAAAATTGGAGCGCGCGAAAGTTCGACAGTAGTAGGTGAATCGAGTGGGCGGGCGATTTATGTAAGGAAGAGGACACACATTATTCTGAAAAACTTCCCCGATGTTCCGGCGGTGATACGGAATTTTTGGAAAAACTTTTTTGATGAACGCAAGAACTGCGAATAGGAGCGAGTCCATAAAGCAAGTTTATTGCAATTATGATTTCGAATAATTTGGTTGAAGTAAGAGTTGAATAATATTGCGCAAGTTGGTATTTAGCTTCTGGTCGGTAATACGATACCACCTACATTTTTATACGTATCATCACCGTGCACAGGACACTCGTTACATTTTGAACAAAGTTGCATCATTTATCATAAGGTGAAGTTCTACTCAAAAATATATAATATATAATGTAATAATAAAAATATCAAGTATATATAACTATATATATACAAAAAAATTACAATTTAATTGAAAGAATTTGATTTTTATGAAAGTATATTAACCTCACTATGGTGTTTTTGAATGTTCATGATGTTTCATGAGCATTACATTTTTTCGAATCATTCTGTAACTGCTGCATAGTAGTATTTCGGATGTTTTCTAAGAAGTACAATTATAAATAGCGATATCGTTTTTTAATTTAAAAATACAGTAATTATTATAGTTTACTTAAGAAAAATGTGTCTATACATAATTTTGAATCAGAAATAAATAAAATGAAATAAAAATATTAAAATCGGCTATAACTTTATTTTTTAACCATACAGAAAGTACTATAAATGGAGAAAGAATGAATAAGTAGAATATTACATAATTTTAGACCCATCCAAAACAGGTCTAAAAGCTTATCTTCTATTGCCTGTTTATCTCATAAATCGTAAAACACCACCAAACTTCAAATTCTCTAAAATACACTACACTAACACCCATCCAAAACTCAATCCCGCGCATCCTTACATCATCTCCAAGTCAACCAGTGATCGATATAGAACACGACAAAAAGACAAACTACTTACAAACAAAACTACACGGCGCAAAAAAAGGCTTCGTACTCTTACCAGCCACTACACACCCCTCTCGATAAAACGGCCAAATCCATTCAGCTCGCTTTCCCTTCTTCACCAAGTGTCTTTAGTCTTCTCCCCCCTCCCTCGTCCTTATTCCACCTCCGGCAGCGCCGCGAGCCTCCGAACTTATTAAGCGAGCTCTTGCCAAAGTCTGATTCCTCGCGTGGAGCGGACGCTATAGGAGATTGGAAACTCTTTCTCGCTCGCGAGATTCGATTCGATTCTCGCGGCCAGAGAGAGAGAGAGAGAAGGTCTGGCCGCATTATGTCAAAGTGCATTTCTGTGCTTGAAATATCTGGATGTGTGTGCAGCAGTTTGGAGAGGTCGCACGCGCGCGTACGTATATATAGTTGTGGGGGATAGAAGCGACGAAGAGAGGAGTCGGGGAGTAAGAAAGAAATCGGAAATGGAAACAACTCCGCTCTGGTCTTCTTGTTTATCTGTATCGACCTTTGCACTCGTTGGCTTTTGTAAACTGTAACGAGGATGGAACGAATGCTGGGGGCTTAATTGTTTTGCGGAGGATCGAGTGATGGACGCGTGTACTACGTATGCAGATAGAATATTGTCTTGAGTTACTCGGGTAATTGTATTTAACGGTGTATAAAAGTGAATTTATGTTCTTTTTTATTTTTGATACTTATGCCAATTCGGTGACTTTATGGGATAATTGTACAAGTCGACTTTTTGAAAATTGAGCTTTCAGCGATTTTGGTATCCTTACGTACTATATTTTCAGATAAAAGTACAAAAAATAAGGAAAGTGTAAAAAAGTGACCATACATTTTTTAAGCATTAGTGTAAATGGAAAATAAAACATTAAACCTTAAGGGGAGCGTCAGACTTACTTTCCTGCCGATAAATATATTAGAAAATTTCATTTGCTCAAAAAACATTAATTCGAATTGTTATCAGGATCGAAAATTAGCATAATCACGTAATTGATAATTTTCGAATCTTGTAATAATCTGAGTGTTTCGCTGTGTATTTTACGTGAATAAAGCTACCTTGAAAAGGAAATTTGATTCTGATGCGTGTTTTTTGAGAAAAACGAAATTTTCTATTATTAATTTGCGGATAAAGTACATACGTCTGATATGCTCCCTTAATATCTCCAAAACATAAGAAGTTGACTTATTCGGTTATGTTGTGAAGCCATGGAATCATGGCGAATGATTTCGGTAAAAAATAGTCATAAAGGCAAGTTATATGACAATACTGTTGAATACTACTATTAATTCTTCTTATCAAGTATTTCAATACATCAAAGAATATTATGAAAAATGGACGATGAAGTTAATGAAACAATAATATTACTATCCAGTATCAAATATATATGTAGCTACGATGAAAAAGTGGTTTATCAAGCGAGTTGTAATAAAAAAACTTAAAAAGAACGACAATTAACCAGTCTTCGAAACGTCGAAATAATAAATTACGTGTTCACTCATCTTTGTATCTCGACAAGTAAATTAAATCACTTGTACTTGAATTTTTAGTTACATGCGAAAGAATAGAACATTTTGAACTAAAATTCTATTTATACGCAGTAACAGCAAATTCAAGAAACTTTTAACAGTGAAATTACGGTATCAAGTCTCAAAATACCCTCTCTACAATTAATCGATCAAGTCCCTATTACAACGCCCTCCCCGGCTAAAACAACCCGTTCAATCAGCATAAAACTAAAAATTCATTAAAAAAAAGCACACACACACCGAACCCACTGCGCCCGGCGAATCCCAAAATTCCACTCCGAACAAACAACTCCGCCCTTCTCTCTGTCTCTCTCCATTCCACATAACGATGCATCCCCGAGCTCGCAAAAAGCGAGAAAAGCTCGCGGCGAGCGACGATAACTCGCGCTGGAAAATCCCCCCCTCTCTCTCTCTCTCTCTCGATATGATGCGCTCACGCGTCGCCGGCCAGGCGGCAAAAGCCAAAGTGCCGCCGCCGACGTCGACGACTACGACAATGTCGCGGGGCTGGTGTGGCGCAACGACACCATTAATCCCGCCCGGAATCGCGGACAATAAAGCATTTATCCAGCGGGGCCTGACAGATGTTCCTCAGACGCGCCGCCTGTTATACCGTGTGTAGCGTGTGTGTGCGAGGAAGAGGCTTTGCGTTCTGGCGAGGTATACGTCGTATACGACGAGAAGCAGGATTTGCGGTGGGGAGGATTGAGAGAGAGAGAGAGAGAGAGAGAGAGAGTATGCTTGCCGCAATAACGTGGAAAATATGGCGATTTGCGTGAAAAGGAGAGCGATTGTCAAGGGTTATTAGGGGGTTGGGGTGTGCGTTGCGGTGAAGAGAGTTGCAAGAGGTTGGACATTTGGCGGATATTTGTTGGTTTTAAGATGAGGTTCTTCACATTTTTTATAGTGTTTTTAGAGGAGGGAATGAGGATTGATTTGAGGGTACCAACCAGCGTTAAGTTTAGAAAATCAACCTAAGTAGTAAATAATTTTTTTTATATTTATTAAATTTACTTGGGACTTGTTATCTCATTTTCATGCTCCCTAATCCTTTAGAGCAAAGATGAACACAATTGTACGGCTATGATTTAGCTACTGCAGGGATGCAAGAGTACTTTCTAAAATCGACTTTCAGGAAACCTCCAAAACATTTTTTTTATTTTATAAGTAGAGCCTAAAAAAGAAAAGTTGAGAATAAGTATCCTTTTTTAAACCCTAAATTTGTACTAATTAGATATCGATATTTTTACTTCGACTTCGCTGAAAGTTTTCAAACGATTCATCAAATACTATTCCTATAGAATGCAAGCTACTGATACTAAAATAAGATAATGAGTTTTAAAACCTTACAAACTATCCTATAGTCAAATATATCCTATTTTCTGTAATTTCTGTAAAAACATTTTAAACTGCATGGATGAATACATTGATTTTTGAAAAAGATTGTATAGATTATTAATTGAAACAATATATAAATGTGGTATTACTTTAACGTATAAAACTTGATAACGTTTTAGCTCGTATAAAGTTCTTATAGATTATTTTAGAAATAATACTACATTTTATTTTTCTTTTAATTCTTTTGAAAAAATTCCAAAACTTCCATAAGTTACGAAGCTATAAAGTTTCAAATACCGCGAGTCTTATGTCTTTTATCATTTGAATTTATAAGCCTTAAATAAGCTTTACGAAATATAACATTAGTTATTTCTTCCATAACATTTTCAATGACAAGTTATTACTCTAATGACAATGATTTATCAGAATTTATATGAAGTATGAATTCCAACTTTATTACAAATTGACTAATTCTGACCAATTCCAAATAATGTTGACTGGAAACTTGATTTAAATATTTTTAAAGATGCGCTTGAAATACATCCTTGAAAGTTTGTACAATGGTGAATTATTGAAATATAGAGGGTAACAAAGTTTTGACTTTGTCTAAATATAATTATAGTCCAATGAATTGCCATTGCTCTAATAAATGTTTCACAAGAATTTTTCACAAGCAGAATATATAAGAATTAATCATATTTAGTAGTCAAATTGAAAATAGACAAATGTTCGAAAAATACTGCCGAATTCTGCAGATCAGTTTCACAAGAATAGTTTTCAAATATGTTATACAGCCATACAGATTCCTTCCCTAATTTTGATCCTTTAAACCACATTCTCCTAAACTCCAAACTCATCAACCAAATTAACCGCAACCCAAACCACCAGCACCACCACCGCATCTCGCAAATCAAACGCACACCCCCGTAAAAACCTCCTCTCCCCCAGGCACAAAAAAGCAAAAATCCCAGACCGGAGAAGCCACCATCATCCTCCCCCGCAGCAAAAACCAGCATCGCGTCGCATCGCAAAGCAGCAGCGTGAAAAGATCGCGGCAAAAATCGCGAGACTCGCGTCGGTAGTGCAGCTTCCGGCGGCGCGGCGCATCGATGAATGAATAAACCGAAAAATAGACGCCGAAGACAGAAATAGAGAGAGAGAGAGCAAGAAAAAGGCATCTAGCTCGTCGTTAGCGGGGTGGCAACTGCACACAGAGTACGTACGTAAAGAAACGAGTCTATCTCTTTAATCCAGCCTTGGCGCTGTCTGGTTTCTCTCTCTCTCTCTCTCTCTCTCTCTCTCTCTCTCTCTCTCTCTCTCTCTTTCTCTGTGTGCGCGAGCGAGGGAATTTCGCTCGTTTCTATTTTCGGCAGCGAATCGAAGAGAAAAGCGAGCGGGGCGGCGGGGTCGAGCAGGGGAAGTCAGCAGCGGCAGCGCGCCGGCAATTCATATCGTCTTCCGGGACTCTCTCTCTCTCTCTCGCGTGAGCTCGCGTCCTTCGACGGAGAAACGATCGCTGGATGTGTGTCTGTATATCTCGCTTTGGTACGCTATTTTTGGGGGGGAAGGATGCGATGAAAATTCGCTGCAGCGCGAGCTTTTTATGCGACGTTGAGTAGCTAAGATGGAGAGAATCAGTGGGGATTGCAGCTCCCGACGCTCGATAGAACGCGCATAGAGAGAGAGAGAGAGAGAGAGAAAGAGAGAAGTATAAAGGAAAATTAAAAAATAGTTGATTATTGCTTTTATATCTCAAGTTTGATTGCAATAATGATTATTGATGGATTGACGGATTAAATTGAATTTAGAGAAAGGAGCTTTCTTTTGGTTTCGATTGTTATATTAGTTATATAGTAATGTGCATCACTATAATATAACAATCGAAACCAAAAGAAAGCTCTTTCCTCTATATCATTCTGTTGGTTGCTAATTGAGACGTTGTTTTCAATGAATATAGAAAGCTTTCTCTATGGACTAGCAGTAAAAAACAATTTCACTTGAATGGAGAAATGTTTCGTTTCAATAGAATTTAGCTTGTAAGTTAATAACATTGTATTTCTCAACAAAGTGTAGCATTTTAACGACTAATGCAAAGTGCTTTTTGAGTGCGAAACTTAGTTATATTTGGTTAAATGTGATTTTGTGACTGATAAAGCAGTGACAATATTTTCAATAGCTGCGAGTTATAAGCACTATTAGGGCCATTTACTTTAATATCATTTCATTAATTTCAGATTTTTACTTCTACAAGTAATATAACACCAAAATATTATTTGAAAACGTTTAATTTGTGATAATCGTAAAGACATTTGCAATTTTATTTCATCGATGGTGCACTTACAGTACCTCCATATATCAATACCAACTTCATGAAAAGAAACCTATTCAGGGATCTAGTTAAGATGATAATTGTAAAATAATCCAAATAATACATGCACAGTAAGAAAACATTTTTCACTAATTCAGATGCTACTTTCAATGAAATAAAGTAAAAATTATTTAATTTTACCTAAGTATTACACTTATTATACTTATATTTAATTCTATTACACGGGTACTTAATTCTGGTTCATTAGACGTTGGGTGTAATAGTAGTAATTGATATTTTCAGAAGTCTAGTCGAATTTTAAATAATGTTTACTCTTTAAAAGACTGGTTGTTTCTATTTCAGTGCTATACACAATAACATACAATATTCCATTTTTGACGAATTCTAAGGTTACTTTCAATGCAAAAAGTGTTAAATTGAACACATTTCACTAAAAACTATTATCTAATGTATTAAAATATTGAAATCATAAAAAACACTGATAATTCTTTTTATAATTGATGTAAATTTGCATGACACATTTAATTATTACTTTTTAATTATATAAATTTCTTATCGTAAAATTTACGATGTTGCGTGAGTAACGAATATACTTCGTATCAATTACGATATTATTTTCTCGGTATTTAAGTAATAAAGATTAATAATTAAAGTATTTAAGTGATACATATAAAGTAATATAGTGACTTTTATCATGTTATAAAAATTGTTTAGATTTATTTAAAAATATAATCCGGAGTAGAAACAAATTATTAAATAAAGCATCGACTTTGGCTATTACAAGAAACAGAAAAACCATAATTTTAAGTTGGTTCCTATTCTTTTTTGCTTTTCGAATGCGCCATTATTATTGGCATACAGAAGAAGCGATAGAAGATGTAATCGAAACTTTCTCAAAAATTTATTGACTGCAAGGAAGCATCGTCTGAGTGCAACTTGGGCGAGTTTCGCTCGGTCGTTAATAAATACAAAAGTAATGGCATCGTAAGATTTTCGTATGTTTTTTGTTTTTTATAGCTTCATACGGGATTTATTTAAAATACTGCTTGAAAAATTACATAAGTATTTTATTTTTGCTATATTTTTCGATGTAACTGGGTGAAGTTACATAATGATAATTTTGTCGTAGTAAGAATAATAATTTGGTCTGGTAATTTTAAATGTAGGTAATATTAATAATAAATGAAAAAACTAATTTTCTTAATTTTTAAAATTTACTCAAGAATAATTTTGATTACTAGAAATATTCATAAATCATATTTATTTAAAATTATATTTTATAAACAGTTTCTAGATTATTTAATTTCTAGATCATTAATGATTCTTTTATAAAAAGTTTTTAATTAATATGAATATGCGATTGTTAAATAATATGTCAATTCAGTCGTCACATTTATAGAATCTTTTTACATTATTAAATCGTAAGATAAATATATGTAGTAGAGTAGAAGAATTGCTGACTGAATGAAGCATTCAGTTACGTAAGTAGTAAAGGCCGGTTTTGGCGAGACTGGATCGAAAAATTTCAATTCAGAGTAGGTTAAGTCATAGTTTCCAGAAGCTTATTTCAGTAGTAAGAAAATATGTGCCAACAATGTTTTACTTTCTTCTAACTTCTTTATGTAATTAATGCGAGTAATCTAATATATTTTGTTTTGATTGACAATAAGTCTCAGCAATCAGATCGTCATTGTAAATCTTACAAACTTTTTACTTAATTTAACATTCAAATGTTGAACACTAATGTTTTATAAAACCTAAGGTACGTTATGTTTAAATTTCACAGCACAAATTTTATATTCTTATGTTGCGTGAGACATATCACGTCAGTTACGGTATACGTTTTTCAGTATAATTAATAATTATGAACTCCATTTCTTAGCCATTTTCATTCATATAAGAGCAATTCTTCGGAAGTTTTAACTTTTCTTCAATTTGTATCTCATTTTCTAAAAGATTATTACTCGACTCCCTTAAGAGACACATGATTCTACCCGAGTCTGGCATTTTTAAACTAACAAATGAATCCTACTATTTCATCAAAAATACATTAAAAGTTGTTTTTCAAGTAACTACTTCAGAAATCTTCAAAAAGACTTTCAACCCTCACTGAAATATTTACGCTCATTTTGACCTCCAATACCAAATAATTTCAGCTCTATTAGAAGCATATGCGACAATGAAAATGACACGCCTCGGTACACAATCGCAAAATTCAAGCCAATAAAGTAACTCAGGAATATCCCGTCCAATTCACAATTGCACAGTTCCACTTCCAACTTTGAACCCCTACCTCCTCCCGCCTCTCACAACCGGCTAATAAAAGCCAAGATATAATCCCGTCTGACCTTATAAAGAACATGTGTGTCCCGTGGTCCCCCGATTGACAGTCATTGGGTCTCACTGGTTGGCGAGATGGCTGCTGGTCCGTAGTCAAGGACGACCGTGAGGACGAGGAGGTCAGAGCTCCGACAAGCCCTAGACCTGCAGCAGCGGTAGCAGCAGCCGGCGGCAGCCGCCTCGGCCCGTGCACGCATATACAACACACTTCCGCCACGTGTTCTCCTCTCGCGGCGCGGCTCCGGCTTCGGCTCTCCACTCTTACAACCGAACGAGAACAACAACAACTCTTTGCGCCCCCTCACTTATCCTCTATGTCACAGTTGCGCGACGTCGCAACGAAGCACCAGCGCATATTCCCACATGCGGATTTACGAGTGCAGTGTGTATGTGTGTGTGTGTGTGTGTGTGTGTGTGTGTGTGTGTGTGTGTGTGTGTGTGACCACGCGACTGTGCAACCCCCGGTGCGAGACACCGGCTTATATACTCTCCTAGGTACGTGTGTGTATATATTCTTATATCAAAATCCTCCTTGTGTCTTTCTGCAGCACTGTGTTCTCCGCTTCCTCGCGAATACTCGAACGTGCACACACGTGTTTCTCAAAGAGAAACCTCCGCGACGACCGGCTTTTTCTCTCGTTGTACAGCGAGCGCGACTGGCCGACTACTACTGTGCGAGACTGCCGTAGGGGCTGTTACAAGCAGAGTATTATACGGGGGCCGAAGAGACGTGCGCGAGAGAGAGAGAGAGAGAGAGAGAGTGAGAGAGAGAGAGAGAGAGAGAAAGAGAGAGAGAGAGAGAGAAAGCGCGAGTGTCGGTCGCGTGTGCCGTCGGATAGCAGCGGTGGTCGATAGCGCGGGGCGCTCTACTGACGTCGCGACGCGCCTCGTCGCTATGTGTCGCTGGCCCGCGGCGCTGGCTTCCACCCCCGTCGGCTTCCCTCCCTTCTCCTACGTCTCTCTCTCTCTCTCTCTCTCTCTTGCGCTGCTGTTTATAGCCCCTCTCCACTCGGCGGAACAACCCGGAAACCGACGAGCGCCAGAGAGAGAGAGAGAGAGAGAGAGAGAGAGAGAGAGAGAGAGAGAGAGAGACAGCCGTGCCGGCGCGCGGAATCGCCCTCTCCTCCGGCGGCTGCTGCTGCTGCTACCCTTATTTCGCCGGTGTAGGGGTGGTGTGTATCCCTACTGCCGGGACCACCCCCGCAAGTGAGCGGGAGGAGCGCCCCCACACGGGATTCCCCGTACCGGCTTTGTGTGTATGTATGAGCTGGAAGATGTGGGTGTGTGGGAGTGGGTGCAGAGAGGGAGAGATGAGGCTGTAACGTTCGACTGGTGGTTGTCTGTGTGTGTGTGTGTGTGTGTGTGTGTGTGTGAATGTGTGTGTGTGTATGTGTGTGTATGTATGTGTGTGAATGTGTGTGTATGTACATCATATGTACTATCATCCCTCAAGAAAGCTACATCCACACACACACGCACACACACACATACACACACATACACTCACACACACATGCACACATACACATAGTGTGTGTATGTGTGTGTGTGTGTGGATGTAGCTTTCTTGAGGGATGATAGTGTGTGAAACAGAGGCGAGCGAAGAAGGTTCGGAATTCGCTGTCGACTTTTTGGAGGGCGGCTTTTGATGGACTTGATGAGAAAATTTTTGATAGTGAGGAATTTTTTTTTTTTAAGACGAGGCAGGTTAGAGTAGGTGTTGACAACTTGGGTCACTGTGACCATACGCAAACATTAAGTATTCAGTTTTCTTAAAACTCAATAAGTGTGAGCCAATCTAATGGGTTACAATTACCTGTATAGGAAAAGGTTTTACTAAAATGAAACATTATTGTAAATAAAAACATTAGATAATTTTTTTTTAATTCGAAAAAATTTAGGGTTAAGGCAGCTTTATTGATAAGAAAGCTTGCTTTTTATTTTGAGATATTTTAGATAGATTCTTATGATAATTCTCATTTTTGTCATTTTTGTTTCTAATATACCTAAAACAAATATTTGGCAAACATTTATTTGAAAATATTCATTGAGTGTCTCGAAAACGAGACCTTGCCTATCTAAGACTCCACAGTAAATGTATTAAAAACTACATTTAGCGGTATATGTTTAATTTTAGAATACTCTTTTTTTAAAGTATAGAATGTTTTTATGTTGAAGTGATTTAACGTTTATATTACTGTTGATTTTTAAAGATAAATCAAATGATCTTGACCAATTTGGAATGTGAAACCGATATAAGTTATTTCTACAATTAATAATATATATGTATATTATTCTACGATTGAAATCTCAATAAACCAAACTGTTATAATATGATTATTTTCTTTGCGCAGTATGCTTATTACGTAAAAATACTTAACTATTATTGAATAGACAAATGCTACGAAACGAAATAATCAGATTTATTTGTTTTATCATTTTATGCACCACATGATGAAACAACAAATGCAGAGTCATAATATTTAGAATATATGGATATTTTCAGTATCTTCGAATCTATTTTGATAGAAATAATAGTATATTTTTGGTAAGTTTATGCAAGTGGATAATTAATCGCAGAAAATAGGGACAAAGAATTAGTAAGAAAAGATACAGATTCGGTCAGCGGAAAGGGGATGACGAAACAGCGTCGTATGCCTGCGCTATTCTGGAATTTGATTTAATGAGATCAAAGACTTCAACAGGTCGATTGCATCGTACTGGCTTATCAAATGCATCTTCAATAATATTTAATGTAGAGAAAAGTAGGTAAATAGCATTTATGTCATTTTTGCCACTTACGGATCTATATTTATAACTTCTAATTCGAACCTAAAACTTTATCTTGAAGGTCATAATTATGAAGGATAGTTGAGCTGCTGAAAAATGTAGGATACTAATTATTGTTAATTGTTAATACTTTACTCTACGAAATTTATTTTATTGCTCTAGTTAAATTACTTAAATTACTTTTTAAATTATTATAAATAAGAGCAATTGAAATTATTTTGAGCGTTAGCAAAATTTTACGTTACAGTCAGAAATGCATCATACTCGCGATCTTCCATCCAGCTTCAACGGAAACTCGCTGCTACAAATCTAAAAAAAACCTTCCCCACTAACTAGATTACTGAATTTTCAACGTGAAAAATGTCCATCTCGCTAATTAAATGCAAATGCGAAAGAAAAGTGAGCAAAATGCCTCCAGAACCACACGCAAAAGAAACAAAGGAAGAAACAAAGAAAAAAGGACGACAAAAATCGAAAAGAGAGAGACAGAGAGAGAGAGAGGAGTAAAACGCATCGGAGGGAGAAAGTCTGCCGCACGTGGACGATGGACGCGTGCCAAATAACTCACTTGGCACGCGTAAACAATTACTCGGGAAAAGTCCCGTGTTATCACCGCCGTATTATGCATCTCGTCCGGCCACCTACCTCTTGCCTTCGTCACGCGCGCGAAAACTTTCTCTCTCTCTCTTCTCTCTCTCTCTCTCTCTCTCTCTCTCTCTCTCTCTCTCTCTCTCTAAATATATATAAATATATATATATATATATACCATTTACCTAAAAATATATCAACAATCAATTTTTTCTTTTAATGTAGTTATACATATAAGATCTAAGTACGGTTTCAATGCGCATCTGTGGGACGGATAAAAATCGCTTTTTAGCAACAACAAATCAAAATAGTCTACGAAGGACGATGTAAATGCATTATCCGTCCCACAGATGCGCATTGAAACCGTACTTAGATCTTATATGTAATGTATATATATGTATATATATATATATATATATATATATATATATATATATATATATATATATATATATATACCTGTCTCTCTCCTCTCTATTTTCTCCCTGTACTCTGTATAGTTCCGTTTCAGTGCGCATTTGTGGGACGGAGAATGCATTTGCATCGTCCTTCGTACACTATTTTGATTTGTTGTTGCTAAAAAGCGATTATAGGTAGGTAGACTATACAGAGTACAGAGAGAAGATACATATATATATATATATATATATATATATATATATATATATATATATATATATATATATATATATATATATATATATATATATATATATATATATATATATACATTACATATAAGATCTAAGTACGGTTTCAATGCGCATCTGTGGGACGGATAATGCATTTACATCGTCCTTCGTAGACTATTTTGATTTGTTGTTGCTAAAAAGCGATTTTTATCCGTCCCACAGATGCGCATTGAAACCGTACTTAGATCTTATATGTATAACTACATTAAAAGAAAAAATTGATTGTTGATATATTTTTAGGTAAATATAAATCTAATCATGTATTATTTGCTTTTTAGATTAATTTATATATTTTATCAAAATATGCCAGAAAAAAATGTTATTTAATATTTCATTATATTATATATAACGAGCTCTATGTAATAATGAAATTTATTATTTTTATATATCTTTTTGTATAAACAAAAATAAAGTACTTATCTATATATCTGTCTTTCTTCTTCTTGTTGGTAATGAATTTCATCCGTTAGCATGGGCGTTAACGACCGACGAATGGGTCTAAACATGAAATTTTCTATTTAACGATGACTAACGCTGGAAGAACTTAGCTCTCCACGCGACTTAGCAATTTGCAGTGATGGAGGTGAGTTATTGTTATTGTAAAAGCCAGATTTTATTGGGATGAGAGCTTTTCTTTCACCCGTATCGGTGAATTGTGGTTATACGTTGTAAGGAGTTGTATGAAGAGAAATGTCGTTACTTGAGGATTTCTATTTGGGACCTGTAGTTTGTTAAAATTCTTAACTTATAACATTGTTGTACCCATCAGTTTGATAATTTTGAAGATTACATCAATGCCTTTTACAGCACCATTTTATTTCAAACTTTTTAGAAAATCTTTTTATTGATGTATACTTTTTGGATACAAAAATTAGAACCTCCCGACGAAGGGTTTCTTTTAAGAATCCGCTGAAATCACCTACAACTTCTATATAAAAAAGAAACATTTTATTTATTTCAAATGGCTGATTCACTTTCTGCAATTTTCGAAAGAATGGTTAAAGTTGATATGGAAGTTTAAAAACACCACGCTACTTCTAGTGGTGTAACTTTATTATATTCAACATGAACCTATTAGAAATCTCCGTTTCATTCGCTCTTTTCTCTCCTACCCCAAGCCTAATAAAACTGCATCCCCTCGGTGACCCGAATTCACGCTCTTCTCATTCGTTACAGCCCGCGCCCGAAAAGCTTTTAACTTTCGCTTCGTACTTCCACGCGAGCGCGACGCGAAATCGCGTTTATATGCCATGAATCCCAAAATACACGTACGTACATACACTCATGTATATAATAGAAAATGCGCATTATACGTGTAGCCCCTCGACCCACGCGAGCACGAGCTGATTATTATCCGAGCGGGGGCCATCGCGACATATACGCTCGCGCATTTTAATTTTCGCGCCCGCAAAAAGCTCGGTTGGCCGGCCCCGCGCGGTTATCTTGTTCTGCTTTTTTTTAATTCGCGTGGGTGTTCCAGAAAATTCTCTTCAATTTGGAAACTGGGACTGGGATAGAGGAGAAGTGCGTTCCTGATATTTATTCTAATGAAAAGTATTCAATCTTTGGTTAAATAAAACTTCTTAGCAATTACTTAACTATTTAACTATAAGACCTTTAATGTTTTTGCAGTAGTGTGATTTATAGAGGGCGCTCAGCGCACTACTACGAAAAGAAGAAGCGTCGATGGTGTTTAATACAGCTAAGATGGTCTGAAATCAAGAAATGAAGAAAATAATTTTAATTGTTATATCAATGATTATCGCATTGTGGAGACAGAATTATTTAAAAAATGACGATATTTAGTGATTTTATCTGGAAAATATCTTAAATTTTAAAACTGGAACTGTAAAGAGGAGGAGGTTCCGGATAATCAAGTAGAGAAGCTTTTGGTTTTGGGTTTGACAAATTTACATGCTTTTCCGAAAATTTTCGGGGGAACGAGGATGTGTGAAAATGGAATGAAAGAGAAGTAGGAAGTAGGAAGAGAGCTAAGTGAAGTACGAAGTTAAGAAGGAAAGTGGGTGGAATGTACGAGCATGGAGAACTTACCATGACAGAAACAATGGTACTGGCGAAGTTACAGCAGGATGTTTACCATTTCTACGATTTTACCGAAAGTTTTATATTTTGTTGTATTTTACGCATTTTTTTAGGGTAAAAAAGAGTTTTATTTGTCAACAGTTTTGCTTGATTTGTCTTAGAATTGCAAAACAGATTTAATTGAATTAAGGGAAGCAATGAAAATTTTCATTAGGAAAGCTTCTTGTTCAACAAATACTACGAGAAATGTATATAATAAGGGTAGCTTCCATTATTGTAAAAATACTTAAAGATAATTGATTTCTTTTAAGCTGGCTTCCTGCTAACATTTCTAAAATCTCTGTTTTTAACTTTAGTAAACTGAGATTTTCGAGGGATATTCGTAAATAAACACGGGACTTGGCTTACAAATTGCTATAAATACCGTGGACTCTCGATAACTCATCAGCCTTATATAAAGGGATCGTTGCAATAATTAGAATAAAATTAGTATCCAATAAATATTTTAATTGAAGTTTATATTAGATTCTTAATAAAATATAATAGTCTTAAAAAAAATTACTCTACACTTAATATCACATTGATCTCGTTATATAGGGTGTGATGAGTTATCGAGAGTTTACTGTACCATACTTTTATTAATAATTGTTATGAAATAGATGGGTAATTTAAGTTATTTATTAATATCAAACATAAATTTGACTTTTGCTCTCAAATACCATAAAGAATATTTATTATCAAAATTTCATTCAGACTCCTCATTTAGCTACACCTAAGAACGGACTATATAATAGTCGTGCGAAATAAACTGAAGTGGTTTTAATGTAAAAAATGCAAAAGTGAATATTACTGTTAGAAAGCTTAAACACTAAAAATCTTAAAATATAACTGAGGAATCATCTTTATCTTTAGCATTCGTTTAGCAAGAAATCGTATTCCTACAAATGAAGCTCGCACCTTCGTCAGACCCAATTTGAGTAACTAAAAACTTCCCAAATGAAATTAGCCGCAAGAATTTTTTCTCCGTAAAATAATTGACACGCGATCGACGCGTCAATAATGCCCACATCATCTCGCGATACGTCAAACTCCAACGAACCAATTCACTCCATCTCTCTCTAAAATAAAAAGTCATCCTCGAGAGTTCTTATACACTTTTCGTACATATGCAGGCGCCGAGTGTAGAATTTCACACCGCGCTCCCAAAAGGCGCCGCGACGCGGATGTATTATCATTGAGTTTGCGCACACGAATATAATTCTAACGTTTCCCCGCGAAATACCGCACGCCCGGAATTTCCGAAGAGCGACCGGCCGGCTTCAATACACTGCTGCGTGCGACGAAAAGGCCGAGAATGTCATCGGCAAACATCGTAAAAGCTACGAGCGCGAGTTTCCGCTAAATCAATTCGAGAGTGGCGAGAGAATTGAGATGTAGTATAAGGACGCGAGGTGATAACGATAATTCGAGGAGCTTGCTTTTTAGGATAACTGTTTGGTAATTGCTGAGGAAAACGGAATTATTTAAATAGTTGTATTGAATTATATACTAGCATACAGTGATTATTGCGTTAGATCTTATATATTTATTAGACAAGTATAGCTGTTTAAAAAATGCTAGCTTATAATAATTTATAAAATAAAATTATATGAAGATATTATAGTTAACAATGTTTTTTTTAAATACTAGTACCTTTTGTATAATATTGCTATACTAATAGTACATTTTCAATAAGGGAAAGAAATGGAATATTTCTAATGCGGGATATTTCTGGCATATTTTGTGTCGTGCAGGCCATTTCTTTTCTCTAAAGAAGCAACGAAATAGTACAATCTGCAACAAGGAGAGAATATGCGTCTTTGCAAAATAAAAGTTGGAAATAAAAATATAAATAATACATAAAATGAAATATTTATATATGTTTTTGCCTGAAATATGGGTCCAGAGCTTATTCTCTACATTTTTTCAAAATTTTTGAAAAGCGTGGAAAAAAGTTATTCTTCTCCGATCGGGTCGGATCGGCGGCGAGTCCAGTGTCTCTGCCAAGCGCTGGGACTCTTTTCGAGTGTTCGGGTGAGCGGAAAGGTGAGCCTGTGCTCAGGAGCGAAGAGTAGGGCCGACGCGGCCCCCTTTAAGGGGTCACTCTACGATCTCAGCAACAATTTTCAATAATTTTTTTTTCATAGAAAAATGTATTTAAAATACTCAAACTTTTTACACATAAAAGAAGAGGTTTCACACTTATAAAATATATTTCTTATTTTTGTTTTGTATGTAAAAACTGGCTGGTTCGGCTGTCTGAAGTTGACCCTACTACAATCTGGTTGACGTAATATCTCCACTTTGAAGAGCCTGAAAGCAAAAAAGTGGACGGGTTATTAAAATATAAGCTTTTCGCTATAGCCGGTAGATCAATAAATAAAATTTTATGAAAAATAACAAAATGGCAATTGCACAAAGAAACCTTAATACAATATAATATGACTGAAAATATTATAATACGACGTTAAGAAAAAAAGTACATTGCCCATAAAGGGTTAATAATAATCAATACAAATGAAAGTATACGTTGGCTTATATTTATTAATCAAGTATAGCTTTTTGGAAAATATTGTTAAAATTACAAATTTTCGTAAGAGCGTAAGAGCTTGAATTTTACAAAGTATAATTATATATGGAATCGTAAAGTTATTAAAAAAAAGTATCAAATTCAAAAATATACCTAAAAACTTCGACGCAGAAAACATATATAAAATAGAAAAGAAAACGACTCAAGTATAATATTCCTTTACAATTCTCCTCTACGAAAACCATCTACGCAATTGCGTACCAAAGAGATCCTTTATACGACTTTAAACGACAAACCCTCTCCATTAAATCTCCGCAAATACGAAAACTCTGATCCCCCCGTCCTCCAAACTGCCCCTGCACTAACGCACCCGCGATTAAGTAATTGAGCTTACCCTTACTCGCGAAATTCAAACCCAACGTCGAGACCACCACACATAAGAATCCCCCGCGAAAGCTCAGAAATGTACGGGCGGTTCGCTGCGATGACGCAACAACCCCGAAGACTCGTTATATCCCGCGCACGCATACGTACATACACATACGCGGTATGTACACTCAGCTGAATTAGAGAGCGGCCCTGACCTTTGCCATCGCGCGATTGCGAGAGCGCGTCCACCGAGACTTTCGCCAAAGCAAGAGACAACGTCGCCGATGGTCCTTTCTTTGTTGCAAGCGCGTGGAGCTGCGCGCTTCCGGCTGCACGTATGCATAAAGTGAGAGAGACGGGGAGATGGGGGTGCGATTCTGTTCTGGAAGACGGTGGGAGGATGGCGCGGTTATTGCGAGGGCGATTTTTGGTTCTTGAACGATCTGAAAAGTTAAGGCATAAAAAGAATATTTTTGTAACACAAGCATGATTTTCGCGTTTTTCTGTACCTATTAAGCGGGCCTAAAGGACAATTCTTTAGACCAACGGGCGAAAAAGTAACTTTTGTGCCCGCTAAGATTTTTCGGAAAATTTCTATTATATATATATATCCCCGCTTAATATGCTAGAAAAACGCAAAAATCAATACATACGTTACAAAAATATGGTGTGCACCACGGGCAAAGTGGGCTTTTTGACCTCGTGTGGTTGCAGTAATCTCCACACTCGGTCTAAAAAAGCCCACTTTGCGCCCTAGGTACACAATATACTATTAAAATATATACTCGCATAAGGACAATTTCACTATAGTGCTGGATCACGCGGGCTTTCGTAAAGCTTTTGGGATACGGCTTATGGTACCTAGAAATTACAACTTTGATAAGTAAGAGTGTCTACATCTGGACCTACATCGTTCGAGTTCGCACACTGATCAAAATGCACGCATACATAGCACATGTAGTTGCAATACAATATGAAGAAAGCTATAACATAGGATTTTATACGGAAATTAATTTCAGTCATATAAACTTCATAAATCTTTAGTTATTAATAAACTCAAATAGTTTGTTTCACTCTACTGGATTAATCCTAGTTTTACCGAATTTATCTACTTATAAGGGCGCCAGGTAAAATAGCGGCTAGGTGAGCGTGAGCGTCCCCGAGAAGGTTCCGTGAAATAAAATCAGGATAAATAATTTAGAAAATTATCGGATCGCGAACATTAAGTCACACCGCGGTTCAAATATTAACTAATAAATTTTGTACATTACCACTCTAGCTAAGTGCCGAAAATCGTTCGGCAACTCAGCAATCCACTCACCGCAGAAGTTAGAAAATCAAGTGGATGCAAAATCGCTTGTCATCTAGCACGTATTCGCGCTCCCGTCGCTACTCTAATATTAACAAATTCTCAACAACTCGTAACAATCCAAATTTAACAAATAACCTAATACAACTCTATAACAACGTAACAACAATTCAACAATAATTCAGTAACAATCTCAATCCCGACTAATCTAACTAATTGTTTTGGATAAAACCAACTGTATCATACGATGCGCGGGCAGTCAATGGCGAGTTTCCGACTCGCCGGAAAACTCTTCCAAAATTTCGGTTTTTCTCTCCTATCTTCACCCCGCGCACACTTGTTGCTCCACTTCTTATCTCCTCTTTGATTGGCCTTGAATTAGGAAATCAAGGGTAGGTCTACTATTATCTGAGTCGCTATTTGTGATGGTTAGCGCACCCTGCACACGGCGCAAGCGTAATATGAACCCTTAATTACGAGCGTGTTTTAGCCCGGCGCGTATATCTATAGCGGGAACTTGGTCTTCGTCGCCGCCGAACCATCACAGTTGGCAGCGGCAGCATGCGAGCGTCGGGTTTGCCTCGTGTATACGGAAGCTTCAAGGTGCATTTTCATGGTGCGTCAAATCTTTTGCGTCAACTCCCACCACATTACATTTTACGGGGGAATCCCAATGTTTACGTTAACTTAATTATTTTTGTGATAACTTATTTCACTGTCATATACATGAGATCTCCCAAAAACGTAATATTTTACATTAATAATAGTTTGTAAGCGTTTAAATATGTTTTCTAATAATAGAACTGAATGGTTAACACGTTTCAAAACTTTTTATTTAGATAACCTTTTCAATTATACACGTGACTGTTCAATTGTTTACTGAAGTTAAACTATTTTAACATGAGAATTGCGAACGTGCGCGTAAAAATATCACGTGATCTAGCTGACGCAAAAAGTTTGATGCACCATGAAAATGTACCTTCACACGTCTCGCGGGGAGAGCGTCTGCTTGTTACGGAAGCTTATATCCGCTGTCCACCGCGGCGCTAGTTGTGTTGATCGGATTCACGCACGACGTCGCAGAATGCCTCCTATTCGGCACATGCATACTTAGTGCAGTGTTTGATATTTCTCACGTGCATGGTGCACGTAGTGATTCTCCGATTTTTTATGCGATTTAAAACATCAGAGCATTGCTTATGAAGGTATGTATGTACTATATTATAGTAATTATTAGATAGATTGGCAGATTAACAATGTTAAATATCTGTAACAACGAAATAAGGCCGTAATATTAATATGAATGTTAAAATAACATAACCTAAACAATTTTTTAAAAAGATCAGTGTTTCTGGTGTTGGATTAATTTTTTCCTTTTAAATAAAATAGTTCTATTAAAAATGGTTTATTATCATTATTATTTATAGATGTCATATGAATACTAATATTAATAATAATTTAAAGGCACTTTTTATAATGATTTTAAATATGTACTACATAACTCTAACACCAGAAACACTGTTCTTTTTAAAAAATTGTTAGGTTATGTTATTTTAACATTCATATCAATATTATGACCTTATTTCGTTGTTACAAACATTTAACATTGCTAATCTGTCAATCTATCTAATAATTACTGCATGAATGCGATCGACACAACTAGTGTCGCGATGGGCAATGGCGGATACAAGCTTCCGTAGTGCGCGTGACTATCCGTGTGTTTTCCATCGGTCGCGTTATCTCCTCTCCCCGTTTCCTGGAACAAATAATAAGAAAATCCCCCCTCCCCCCCTATTTCGTTAATAAACACTTTAAATAAGCAATTAGTTACTCGACTCTGGTGACAGCGGGTGTTCGGTCGCGATTGACTGCCCCGTCAATAAAGGACTTGGTATACTCGAAAGCGCAGTGAAACACATCGTGGACGCCAATGTAAAAAGATCGGGCGCGTAAAACGCGCGTACACTGCGTTCAAACTTTGTTCACGAGCGTCCGCGTTGCGTCGTGCTGCGCATGTGAGTATAAAGATCTTGGTACACTCGGTTGCTTAGCACAACGCAATGCGGGCGCTAATGTAAAGCGATCGGGCACATAAAACGCGCGTACACTGCGTTTCAACTTATTCCATGTACGTCCGCGTTGCGCGCGCGAGTATACCAAAACCTTAACCAAGACCTTGAATAATAATTATTGACGCGAAATACGCGTCCCAAAACATAGAGATAGTTGAAAAAATTTAGGATATTGTTACCAATGTTTTAAAGCGACTCACCGTTGACCTAAACATCCAAATAAAAATATCGTTAATTCTAATTAATTAATCGTGTGCATCGATTATGGCATTTTTCTCAGTGTTATTACTACCTAATACCTTTTCACTCGTAATATTTACTCACACAAAGTATCCCTCAGAATTCCCAAAGCCACCGTATACTGCAACTGCACCTCCCCCACCCCTACTCACCACCCTCCGCACAATAAAATATCAAGCCACGACCCAACTGCCTGTATCGCGTCGCGCTTTAGCGGATCGTCCGCGCGGAACACCCAGGATCGACGCGTTATACATGACGCGCCAAGTGGAAGTTTTATGAGTGACGAAAGTGATCCCATGGGATAGGGAGGGAGAGGGGAGGTAAAGAGGAGCCGCCTCATTCTTTCGCGCTGCAGCTCCCACGAGTGATAAAGGTCGCGCGAGCGAGGATTAATGCGGCTTTTAAGGTTTTATGCTCGCGCCCCCGGCTTCTCGGGCTACGGTTTTAATGCTGCTTTTTTTATGGAAAGGATAATACAGGGGATTTTCGGTGTAGATGTGTAGGAGTTCTGGAAAATGTTGGATGAATTGAAGTTTGATGAGTTTGTCTTGCTAATAGCTTTGAGGGAGTGGGTATGAATCAGTATAATTCTAGATAGATAAGTAAGTCGAGTGCGAATGATTAAAAATGTTTTTTTTTCTTATCGAAATCAGAGTGTGGAGGGAATTTTTTAATAAAAATTGTTGAGAAATTTGCTTTAGTGACATTTAGTTAAAGTTCTCTAGACCACCTCGAGATAATCAGCTGAGCAAAAATGACAATAGAGTAATTTGAGCAAGATGAGCTGGTTTTACCGTAGGTCTAGTCTATAACATAAGAGAGTTTATAATAAATTCACCTTTATAAGCAATAATGATGCTGTTGTGAAAAAGGAAAATAATCCAAGACTATTTTACGAAATATTTTACCGATTTAACCATGTATCCCATTATGTAACTTTCTTTATTCCGTTTTACTATTAATTTTCTTTAGTAATCATACAGAAACGCTTTACTTTATATGGCACGTAAGTTTTTACCGTGCAATGCAGTAATATTTTTTAAAATATTGATAAAATCTGTCGAATTGTTGCAATGTCCTTCGTATACTACATATTCGGTAATTTTTTCTTGAATTTCTCTGTAATTTTTATTATAAATTTCCCTAGTAGAAATCAGACTATTTAGAAAATATTTTTTAATTTAGTAACAATCCATTATTCCAAAAATTGGTAAGAAATGGTTATAGATGCTAGTCTGAAATTCGTTTCATCTAATTTCAAAATGCTAACTTTGTCAATAATATTCTCTCTCACTAACAAAACACAAGAGCAAACTACACAAGAAAAAATTTTCGGAAAGGTCAGTGCATGAAGACTCGAAACTACCCCCAGTCCCTCCGTACGTTCAGTCGATAACGCGATATACGTCTATCATCGGAGAGTCTCCATCCGTGAATGGAGAGCGCTATACTGGCGATATTTCTTACACGCTATTACTACGCGCGCGTATAGATACACGCCTCCGCGATGTTCTCCGAAAATGTGCAGCCTATCCGCTGCTCTCTCTCTCTCTCTTTTTATGTATTTATAAGTATGAGAGATAATGTATGAATGTGAAGCGTTGAGTGCATGAGAGTTTTATATTTTGACGTTATAGATTAATGATATAACTGGTATATATTTTAATTTATTTTATTTTTCTTTGTTATGTATTTTTTGACGTTATGTGATATAGACATACAAGAATTCTTTCCATTGACGACCTGTGATAGGGATCTAAGTTCCAAATAATTAACTGTGCATATAATTTTAATTTTTATAATTGAGATACGTTTTTGCGAGTAAACAAAGAAACAAAATTTTATACCAATGTGACTATACAATTTTGTTTTTAACAAATAAATCATATATCTATCTATGTATCTCTCTCTGTTGATGAAGTTATGCGTGCGAAATCAGCCATTACGGGCTTCAACACCAGCGATATTGACCCCACTAGGTTAAGCGAGAAATTGACCAAAAGTCTTTGTCTCACGAATATTTTTATTAATGAGGCTTTGAGTAAAGGTGCGTATACAGATTTTAAAAGTTTGAAAGGTATTGCCGAGAATCTTAGTTTCAAATTCGTGTGGCATAGACCTGGCAAGTTTCTCGCTCGACAAGAGGAGGGCATGCAAGCTCACGCGTTCGTATCTACTTCTGACTTTCACACAATAGCAGACTCATACAATGACATTAATACTAACCATATTAATAACAACAATAACAATGATATCGAAATAGTTAAAGACACACATCATATACACATTATAGGCAGCAGCAATACCGAAAGCAACAATTGCGATAATAATAAGCAGCCTATTTAAGCAGAAAAATATTGACTAGACCCGTGAAACGGACGAGGGAGTGAAAACGAAATCCATTAGGCATTGCACAAATCCGTCAACTTCTTAGCGATAAATCCTATCATCTATTCGGTGTGGCCGAAACGTGGTTAAAGGGTAAGAAAGTAGACAACGATCCCATTCATATCCAGGGATACTCACTTATGTGACAGAATATAAATATAAATGGAGAGGGGGTTGCACTTTATATTCATGAGAAATACAGGATCAAAGTATTAGCTAAATCGAAAACTAATGGACCGGGCAGGCCCAAAAAGCCTGAGTACATTATTTGTGAGACACAGCATGGAGTACAGGAGCCTGTATTTGTTGCGGTTGTTTATAGACCTCCCGGCATTGCCTTTCTTAAGTATTCGGATCTTGTCGATAAGCTGAGGGAATTTTGCGATTTATATAGTCGCAAAATTATAATGGGCGATTTGAATGCGGATATGTTGACATATAGTGATGAAGCGAAGATTGTTCGCAAGCTTGCAGCTGAACTAACACTTCATATCGTCCAACACGGAGCAACTCATCACACCGACACCTCACACACATGGATTGACACCATACTAGTGGACAGTAACGACACTGTAACGGATCACGACAACTTTGAACCGACATGGCCTAGCAAACATAACATTCTTGACGCGGCCATCAATAGACAGACACCTTCCTTATCTGATGATTAATTCGCGTACAGGGATTACAAGAACATCAAACCGGAAGTACTACAATCTCTTTTGTTAGAATACGATTGGTCAATGTTTAATGAACGTCACATCGACCACGAAACAGCGTTGGACTGATTTAACGTGAACTTGCTGTATGCAATTAACAACTTAGCACCATTAAATCGAGTTAAGCCTCGTAAGGGCAATTCACCTTGGATCGACGCGGAAATTGAATAACTAAACAAAAAACGTGACGCGACTTACAAGCGGTTTAAAATGACTGGTGATGCGCGGTTTCATAACGAGTTTCTGGAGTTGCGCAATAAATCCTTAGCCAAAACAGAACAAGCTCGAATTGCTTATTACCAAGAAAAACTGCTAGGTAAGCAGCAGAGCGATGTTTGGAAAGACTTGCGCAACCTACGACTCCTTCCCAAAGCTACAGGAGGGATATATGAATACACAGCAGAGGAACTCAATACTCACTTTACGGGAGTGTCAATATCAAACGATGAAGATCCCGTTGAGTTTAAAAATCTAATTGCATATGCGAGGGAGGACGTGTTTAAATTCAAACCAGTCACTGCTGCAGATGTTGTGCTCGCGGTCGCGCACTTTTCCTCGCAAGCGAGGGTGAGGATGGTTTCCCGCAGAGTATAACGCGCTATGACACCAAGTCATCTTGGTTGTTAACTAATCTTGGAGTTCTCCAGGGATCAATCCCATCAATGACATCAAATAGCTTTTCGTCGGCCTCAACAAAGATCTAGATGAAGAAGACTCGAGACGCATAAGACACCTACTATTTGCTGACGACCTATGGATATATACTCAATTAGAGCCAGAAAACATCGCTGATGGTGTGGAGATTCTATCTCCTGCTGCTCGAGCGGTGGCCGATTGGGCCTAGGGTGTCGCCCTCAGACTGAATAAGACCAAGACTAAAGCCATTGATTTCAGCTCGTGTAGGTACATTGATTGTTTTATAAAAAAACAAACCGTTACGAACCTGGGTGTTATTCTAGATTCTGATCTCACGTGTGTAACTTGAGGTTCTTTAGAAAGTATACTACCCAGGATCAGCGCAAGCACTTAGCAATGGCTCTTGTTTTTCCACACCTTGACTATTGTTCTGTAGTGTATCTCGACGCGTTACTAGAACTACGTAGTAGTCGGCTGCACAGACTGCAAAATTAATTCATGTGTGCGATGCGTTCTAGGTGCTAGGAAGGATGAGCACATCACTCCTTACAGAGAAAACTTAGAGTGGACACGGATAGACTCTAGAAACGCTGTTTATCTGAGATCATTATTCAAAAAGAATGAATCTAAGCGTTCTGTAAGAGGTGAAGCAAAACTCTCGATTATACACATACGCACTGAGACAGGTCGAAGATCTTTCCAAGTACTAGGTGCGCATCTGTGGAATTCACTCCCTTTCGAGACACGTACACTATCATCCATAAGCATTTAAGGCGGCGGTTAAGAAGCATTTTGCTGCTCTTAACTAATTCTTGACTGAGTTATACTATTTATTATCTTCTGTAACGTCCTAATTTATTTTGTAGTTAGGTTAAATGTTATGAGTGCGAATGTATTTATAACGTATGCATAGATGAATGACTCAAATTGTGTGAATGTATATGTAATTATTGTAAATATCTTTATATCTCGACATGATAGACTTATACGATGACTGATGCACGAATTTTAATGTTTATGACTTATGTACAATTTTTATTTCATGTACCCGACAGAGTCGAAGTGATATTTTATACTTTGATGAACCTTATGTGATATGTAAATTATTGTTTTATATTTTTTTTTGTAAAAGCAAAAAATAAAAGTATCTATCATCCATCTATCTATCTATCTATTTATCTATGTATCTATCTATCTGTATCTCTCCTTTATCTTGCGATGGGAGCGAGGGCGCGCGGATCGACAGTGGCGTGCGGCCAGAAAACGTCAGACGCGGCGCATTGTGCTTAATAACGACGTACATACGGCAATATGGAATATGACCTCCCTCTCGCGTCTTCCCCCGCCCGCGAATAGAGAGTCTTGCACTTGCTGGGAGGAGGACGAGAGAGTTTATTTTTCTTCGAAAGTGTACTGAGATTAGGAATGAAATTATATTGAGGCTTTTTTGCTCGATATACTTGAAAATGTTTTAGATATTAGAAAGTTGAATTTTGGAATATTGTGAATTTTTGTGGAATAGAAAATAAACGTGAGATGTAAATTTACATGGAATTTGAAATTTAAGACGTTTAAAATAATCAATATCAGAGTCAACGTTGGTGAATAGCCAAAAACAGATTTTCCATGTATGAAATCATGATGTCACTGTTCAGTTGTTACGTCAGCAAGTGTGCTGTATACAGATGCAAATCTTAAACTTCGAATTATTTCGTTCTACATGTGAGTAATATCTTTCGAAATCCGCTCCGTCTTTTTTTGCGTTTTCTTCATCTTCTGTTTAACATAGAGACTCTTTTTAACTTTGAATGTTGAATAACAGCCACTCATATCGTAAGTATATAAGGATACATTTAGTATGTATAAGTATAGAGAAATTCATTGTATTGTAAATTAATTTAGCGGTGTTAATGTCTGCTAAATCGAATGTCAAAAATTACGTTATTTTGTTTTCTATATCAACAACTGAAATTAATTTTTTGTTAACATCATTAAACTGTATTACATATTATTACCATTTCTGTCTTTCGTTTTACACCACTATTTTAAAAAATGTGATTTTTCTGACTTATAGATTCACACAATTAAATATTTTTAACAAGTATCTGATTCAGCTATAGTTATGCAAACTAAGATTCTTCCGTCAGTTTGTAAATAAATGCAATTTTGTATTCTTTCAAACGGTGCTTCATAATAAATGCACGAAAACATAAGATGTAGTATCCCATTATAGTATAGTAGTTCTTTTATATTTTTCATTATTATTTAGTAGTAGGTAACTTTCTAACCTAATATAGATGATCATGAATTATTTCTAAGTGTCTAAGAAGAGTTCTTCGTGATTATTCCATTATAATTTTAAAACCATTCATAAAGAATTCATTTTTTTAAACACATTCATTCATTGTGCGGCAAATTTTAGACATTTTAAATTCTTTAATTTTTTAGAGAACTCTATGAATACTTTATGTAATTATTTTTAATGGACTTGATAATACTTTTTAAATACTTTTATATTATTTACTTCAACGAAGATTTATGAATCAGGTGTAATTACTGTAAAATACAATTTGATATTGATGCTTTAATTGGTACAGTAGAGATATAAAAGTTATAAAGAATAATTTTGTATAAATTATATTCATTGCTATACAATTACTCTATTAGCGGGGTCATTCCTGAATTTGGAAATAATACGATCTATTCCAAAAGTGCAGTGTTTCTTGAAAATTAAAATTGTTTTACGTATAGATAAATGTTATTCAATGACAAAATACAAACGATACTCTATCAAACTACACGCACAGACATGACATTTCACATACTACCACTGACAAATCACCCACCAAAAAAAAACCTCACTAAGCAGAATCCCCGATTCACTCGCGCCTGGCAACCAACCCGTACCTCCAGCTCTAAAAAGCCCAACACTCCGTGTCATCGAGCTAATGTAGAAGGAAACCTTTCTATTTTTTGTTGACCCTCGACTCCTGCTGCGCGCGACGAAACGAGGTCGAAAACGCGAGGAACGATATATAGCTGGCGCGAAAGATAGCCGAAACGCGAGAGCGAGCATTGATTTTTCGAGGAGACCCGCGGAAAATGTGAGTGGGCGTGTATGTGTGTGTGTGTGTGTCTGTTGTGCAGCGCGCGCTTTATTGCGATTTTCTTGACCCACTTGAGAACGCGAGGGTGCACGAAATTTTCGGTCAATTTGAAGCGCTCGATGTGCAGCTCGGCGAGTGCTCGACGAATTCGCGGTGTTGGATGCAGAGTTGGAGTGGACATTTATTTTAGGTTGGTTGAACTCGATTTGCCAGAATACGCTCAATTTTTCGTATTGATGGTGATTTAATTAATTACAGTTGCGTTATTGAAAATAGAGGGGATGCGCGGTAGAACAGTACAACTCGAAAAATTGTACGTTGAGAAAAATTATGAAGCTCGGGTTAGCCTACATTCGTACTGCCACAAGTTTATAAGGGCTTAAAGGTCTCATTAATACACTCGTTTGATAAGCGGGAATTAAAGAAAATTAATAAACTAGTTGAATAATAATAAATGTCTTATGACTACACCAATTTGATTGCAATAAAAATGTTTTTATAAAGTGTACTGATAACGCATATATGATATAGCACATTATTTTATTTCAAATCGCTGGATTTTCAGGAACTTGAGGATATAGTAAACAACTTGCTATGTCTTTTTATTTTTATATGCACAGTATATAAATAACTAGTTCAGATATGATTTTAAAAAATTAATTATTTCATCTACTTTATAGCTAAAATAAGTTAATTAGAATTGAAAGTTTTTAAAACTTGTGACATAGACAGTAAATCTACTATACACTTTATATGACATAGAAAAGAACTAAATAATTTTGGAAACTATTATAGGTGGCTATTTACAGTACGTAGAGAAATATAAATATTGTGAAAAGTAACAAAATAACAAACATCTAAGAGATTAGAAAAAATTAAGAAATGATTTTACAGACATGTAATAGAAACGAGCGTATACCAGACGTAAGAGGATAAAAAATCTCAAATATGTATTTCTTCATATTTATATTTTGTGCATAAAAAAAATAAAAAACTAATGTGTGCTTCAAATATAATTCTCAATGATTTAGAAACAAGCATGACGCAATAAAGTGATTTTTTAGAACACAGCTTTTATCACCTTCTTTGCAAAGTCGATGAGCAAAAACCATCAGGCAAAACACTCCTGCACTTCCATCCTTACACCCTCGCCCTCGTAAATCGCGATTCTTTCACCGTATAATAACGCGCACAGCGACGAAACCCACGTCAAAAAGTATAATGTGCGCGAGAAGCCCCCACGCCGAGCCATCGACGATCGAGAGTTAAAAACCCCCGCAATGTCGCACGTTATTACCGAGTCGGAGAACGAGAATCCCTCTTTATGCATGCGAATTGCTAGCGGATGCGCTCGCGATTCTGGAAAATTTTATCCGGACGGGTGACTCGAGCGAGCGATCCTTCGACGATGTGACTCAACGAGTCTTTCTCGCGAGGAGCTGCGTGCGCGCGGGCGGTTTCTCCAAAAATATATACGCATCCGGGTGGAATGCTTTTGTCGCTGTTCGTTATGCAAAGGAAGACTTCGTTTATATTACTTAGAAGCAATAAGCATGTAACATTGTCATTTAGTACGTTTCTGGCTATACATTATAATATTATTAGAATCTTTATGCAACTTTAAAATTAATGCTTTCAGTCACTTTTTTCTGTACTCTAATATACATTTTTATGTATTTTACGTATATTACACTGAAAAATAAATTGCTTGATTTAAGTAAATATGTTATCTCGAAATCAATTTACTTCACTTAAGTGATTATTTACTACACTTAACAAAACTGTTTTTGGTTCAAAATAATATTTATTTGGTTTTAAGTAAATATTATCTTAACGAAAATTGGTTCTGATTAAATAAAGCTTCATTAAATTTAATACGTTATAAAGAAAAAAATATTTACTTAAAACCAAGAAATATTTATCTCGAACAAAAATATATTCGTTCAATTTAAACAAGTCTTTTTTAGAAAATGTATGATAAAAGCTAAAAAAAATAAAAGCTGTTTTTAAATAAATAAATATTGGCTTACATTATGTTAAAAACCGCTGCCAATTCATTGGTACTAAGCTTCCTTAATCTAAATTAATTGCTCCAATATGCAATTCATTGTTCTTATAGATTAATTTTATATATATATATTTCCGAAATATAACCGTATAACTAAAAATTACGTTTTCGAGTATAAAAAAATCTAAAATTTGCGGTTGTAAAAGATAGGTAATTTTCTAAGTCATTAGTCTGGATTATCACTATTTCTTGCGTAAATCATACTAAAGTCTACGGCATTCAATTTTAAATTATGTAATCTCTTGCTAAAATGCTCTAAGTTACACATAGAAATACGTAGTTGAATGGCGAAGAATTACGTTATAAATTGTGATGTTACTTTAGTCGCGAATAATTTACAATAAATGAAGTGAATTCGGTGTGACCAACGTGGGTCAATTTATAATCTACGTTAGACGTAGTTAATTTCCTAGCCGTTTTAAATTAGGGCTGCACGAAACTAAGATTTTTGAAAATATCGTTTTGGTCTTGTCTTGGTCTTGAGGAGCCCTGTTTCGTATTGGTCTTGTCTTGTCTTGAAGTTTTGCTCTACTCATTAACTATTATTTAAATTCTTAACATGTACTCGGTTTTACTTAAGCATATAATATTTAGAATGTATATTATAATTAGCTGCTTTATGGAATCATAGCCATTATACCCACCTAAAAATAAACTTATATATATTAAGGTGGCTCCGTCGTTTTTTAAAAATCCACCATTAACAAAAAGTAAAAATCCCACTGAAAGTGTGAATTTTGTTCATTCTATTAAAGTTTTGGTTGGATTACCAGGTAAACTGAGGAAAAAAAATATTTGAAAATAGAACTTTTAACATGGGCTCTTATGGCAAAGTACGTTTTTAAGCCTGTAACAACTTTGACTAAGACATTGTATCTTTTTAATTACCGATTGTTTAACAAAAATACCCGGTTGCCAATCAAATATAAAAAATATTTAATAAATAAGTAAAGTGAGTGTATTCGAGGTTCTGTAATTAAAAATGAGGAGCGTTCAATTAATTAGTGTGCTGGAGTTAACATGAATAATTCAGAAGCATCATCAGATAGGGGAGTAAGGTCTAGAGTTTAGACAAGCTTCTACCTGCCGTAGAAGCGTGGCAAATTCCTCATATGTGAGACTCGTGTCACCCACTACTTGCTTCAGGTGATGCTTAACGGATTTTACCGCAGCTTCCTAAATTCATTCGAAGTGAGGAGCGCCAGGAGGATTAAACGTCCAAGAAATGCCTTATCTCCCTGAAAACTCACGTATGTATTCACTAAATTGAGATCCTGCAGAGTACATTCTCCTACACTCAGTATCAGCTCCTACAAAATTCGTCCCTTGATCCCTCAACAAGGTAACAGGAGGACCTCGTGGCTACAAATCGCTGGAAAGCGGCGAGAAAAGACTCTGCATCGTACCCAGAGACGACCTCTAAATGCACAGCCTTTGTTCTTAAACAGACGAAAACTACAGAATACCCTTTATAAGATTTGTATCCTCTGTGTCTGGAAGTGCGAAGCAAGTAAGGACCTGCGTAATCAACACCCGAATTCAAAAAAGGAGGAGCTGGCTCTACTCTTTTAGGTGGTAAATCACCCTTAAGCTGATAGGATTTTGATGCTTGGAAACGTTTGCAAGGGATGCAATTCTGAATTACTGCTTTGACAGCAAGTTTACCTCTAATAATCTAAAACGTGCGGCGTATACAAGTTAAAGTCCACTGTGTTCCACCGTATAAGCTTATCTGATGACGATGCCTTATCAGCAGTGTCGAGAGACGAGATTCCGATGGAAGAATAATCGGAAATTACCCTAATCAATCCATCTACATGAATTAGATATTAGATCAAGATTCTTTAAGGCATGACCTTTTGAAAGGTCTGTCTCCTTTTGCAAGATTATTAATTCTTTTTCAAAGGAAACAGCTCACAACTAATGTCTTTACTACTTACCAAAACCGTTTTAGCGTTCAGAACAGAAATGTGATTGGCCGACTTATTAACACTCGCCCCATGTGACGTTGATTGTTTCTCTTCATTCGGAACTTCGGAGTGGTTAGTCGAAGAAAAATGCCACATTGTATAATGCTTTCCAGCACAGTGTTCGTACCTAGTTATAACTTTACACTGGTGAACTATATGTTTATTTAAACAGTTAAAGCAAAGATGCTTAATGGCAACTAATCTCTTCCTTTCAATAGGAGTTTTTATGATAAATCTATCACAAATGATAATAAAATGTGCTTTCCTACAAAAGATACATTGAGGAATTTTCTTCTGTTCTTGTACAAGATGTACCTACTTAATATTTTTCTCCTTTTGAGCTGGAGATTTGTTTTTTAAGAAATTGTGCCTGCTATGCGTGGATATTGATTCATCTTTAAAACAAGTGACTTGATTAGCACTCTCTAACTACATAAGGTGATGCTAAAGTCACCTGTCACCGACAAATACGAGGATCCAATTTTCTCATTTCATTTTCAATTTTGAGTAAATATCTCTATGGAAAATTGTTGTTCTAACCAAAAAGAATAATTTATCATAGAGATATTTTCTTAAAATTGAAAAATGAATCAAAAAAGTGGTTCCTCGTATTTACCTGTAACACGGGGTTTAATATCACCATAAGAGCCAGTCTCAGTTTATACAAAGTTATTTAATGTATCAAACTAGGGGAGTTGTAGCGGAGTTGCTGACTTCGCTACTAGCTCTTCTCACTTCCTCTTAGTCTGCGGAGGCAACCTAGTAAATGTGAAAACAACCGTGAAATGATCCCAATGATCAACGGGACTACCAATCCATTTTAACGCCTGTAAAATATTTGCGATGGAAAAAAACTCTCTAAAAATAGTAAAAGACGATCAACTAGATCTGAAGCCACAAGTCAAGACTCGATATTCTATCAAGATTTAATCCCCTCGTATCACTAAGCCTATATTAGAATTTAAAACTAGTAATATTAAATAATTTAAGTCTCGCAATGACTTTTCTCAATGTTTGAATAATTCTAAACTTATTTAAGTTCACTAAACTTAAATAATAGTAAGTACAATCGAGATAATCCACCAGAGTGTCGCATAAAGCTCAACTGCGCCTGGAAAAATATCAAGATTTAAAAATTGTCTATCGAGACTTACTTTAAAAGCTAAGCATCTGACAGAATTACGATGCTTCCAATTACCCACAAAGAAAAGCATTCCAATCCAAAATATAACAAGAGTGGGTAAAAATTTTTGCTAAAAAGCAACTTAACCTTAAAGTGTCATACCAAAATTAATACCCATATATGCAAAAGGTTGTTGGTGTAGAAACATAGATTTTGCAGTATGCAACCAAATAATATTAGAAATATGCAGTATACAACCAAATAATATTAGAAATATGCAGTATGCAATCGAATAATATTAGAAATGTTTCTACCTTGACGCTATATCAAGTGAAGAAACCTTGTTTGTAAGCTAGCGAGTGCAATTATTCTACAAATCCATTAAGTCGATATTGACGAGGTCCAGGTAGTGCGCTCCGTAGTTTTTGATGTCTAAATGTGTGTACTAGTTGCTGAAAGCGTCTAAGTAGATATGGTAGCCGATGACGAGGTCCAGGTAGTGCGCTCCTTAGGTTTAACTGCCCAAGTTTAGATACTGGCTAAAAACTACAGAGCATATAACCTGGATATCGTCATCCGCTAACACACTTAGCTAGACCCTGGGTGCAATCAATATACATATCAAGACAATAAAAACTATGGAACGGACTACTTGGACCTTGCCATTGGTTACCATAACCACTTAGACACCGTCTGCAACTAGTATACACATTTAGACATAAAGACTACGGAGCGCACTACCTGGACCTCGTCATCGGCTACCATATCTACTTAGACGCCTTCAGCAACTAGTATACACATCTAGACATCAAAAACTACTCAGAGCACTACCTGGACCTCATTATCGGCTAGCATAACCACCTAGACGCCATCTGCAACTGCTATACACATCTAGACATCAACGACTACGGAGTGCACTACCTGGATCTCGTTATCGGCCCCCCATATTTGTCTAGAAGATACCTTCAGTACATTCGAGCACGAAGCTGATAGAATGACGAAGTTCAACCTGACTTATTTACTAATTTTGGTGGATCCGAAAATTGAGGTAGCTTTTCGTTCCGAAGTTTTCTCGAAAAGGAAATTATGTTAGATACATTTTAAGGTCTCAAAATATTCCTTGTTTTAATACCAATTGGGACCAACTTTTAGTTTTTCAATTAACAAACTACAATTTGAATAAATAGTAGAAATGTGATTAGACAAGGACAGTAGATACGAACTCCTATTAATAGGACGGTTGTTCAGGAAAAAGTAAAACCAAGTGGGAATAAATAGTTGAAAACACAGGTACTATAAGCGTTACTTTAATTGATTTAAGTTTATATATAATATAGGAGTGGCGAAATAAAGGTATAGTAGAAGGTAAACGCGACTACTATACAGCACAAGGGTCAAAGTACATCTGGCTCTTCATCGGCTTCGGTTAGTCGTATCGGCTGCTGCCCCCCCCCCCCCCCCCTTACGCTTATTAGCCGCCTAAGTTGCCGCTGATGACATCAGAGAAGGTACGAAGAGAGAAGAGGAATTATCGCACGCGTATTTGAATGTACTCTGCTCTATATTATATGCAAAGGTCGCTGTCACATGGCTTTACTCCTCAGCCGAGAACGTGCCACGACCCGACTTTTGGCTTTCCCGTGCACGTGGGACCCTCAGAACCATGGAGGCGAACTCCCTTTGGAGTCAATGCAGTCTAAGGATGACAAAGCCTAAGAATGACAACTTAATTTTTAAAAAAAGTTCACTTGATAATTTTTATTAAAAATTAAGTTATTACTATTCATAGAGAATTCAATGTCTTGCCTTTAAGTGCGAATATCGAAATATTCTGACTCATAGATTATCACGTGTCTTTGGTCACTAGCCTTAACCGTATACGTAATACAAATGGCAGATTATGCAAATCTCTAGACGAAAATTATTTAGACGTTCCATTCATGGCTCGGGAAATTCCACACAAGCTTCTAAACATCTCCCGTATCACCCGAAATCCACACGTCCATTATCCCACAAATCCCACCCCAGCAATAAACCGCTGATGCGGGCGTGAAACGATCGAACTACGACGACCGCCAACGCTCGACTATCTCAAGAAGAAACCTACGCTATTCATCCACGACGAGAAGAATCAGCTTCTATATGCATACGTATAAATTACTCCCTTGCTTCTGACATTCGGAGAAACATCGAGATTATCTCCACGATCGGCAGCTCAACGCACTCCCCAACTGCTATTACACACTCCCACGCGTGGGCGTTCGCCGAAAGTCCGCGAAGTTCACCCCTGGCGCACATACACACACACACCCATTCACGAGTACGTATGTACCCGATTCCTCAATGCAAACAAAAAAAGACAACCCACAATCACCTCCTAGAAAAGGAAGAAGGGGTCGAAGTGAAGTCATCGCTGGCACGACGTCGCGCATGCACGTGCAGAACAAGCGCAGCAAGATACTACGCGCGCGTCCGAGTGAAATTTTTCGGAGAGGAGCGAGAGGAGAGTAATTTAGGGTATGAATCAGAGTCCCCCGAATGAATGAATCGACTTTGCCCTACTTTCGCCCGAGAGCTCCCGCGCGTGGGGAGTACATGCGTTATAGCGCGCTAGAGCGAGGGACTGTATCATGTATAAACGCGTGACATTCCCTAGAGAGGGATGTGTGTATATGTATATACACGCAGAGAGTGGTACCAAGAGTGAAGGAGAGGGAGATAGCTGGTATAGCCAAAATTTTTGGCGGGGGCTGCAGCAGGCGACGGACGTCGCCCGTCGAGTGACTATAACAGTTGGTAGGTTACACAGCAGACAGAGAGAGAGCGAGAGCGGGGATTCCCCTGAACCGACGGAACGCGCGCGCGCGCGCGCAGGAAACGACCACGCAGATATTATCTATTTCCCGCGCTTCTGCTGCCGCTGCTCATCCCTTCTACTTTTGGAGTTGGTGTCGCTGCTGCTGGACAGAGGATGCATGATGAGAGAGAGGGAGAGGGTTGTGTCTTCGCGATGACGTGTCTCCGTTGCGCTATCGACGAGTCTGTTTTTCTCTTTCTGAACGAAGCGTTTTGCTCTCATGCACTTCCCACTTGCATGCGGTGACTTCGTGTGTCTTACTTATCGATTTTTCAGTTTTTAAGAATGGGCGTGAATATCGGATTTTTAGACAATGGAAAATTTATTTTGTTTTGTTACTTTCTAAAATTGTAATCTTTCGAATTCTAATGCGTTTATCGATTTAATTAGGCGTTGGCGCTTTGACGACTTTGTCATTGTTGGCTCTTCAAAATGATTTTATTAACATGAATAAGAATAAGGTATGAATATTTATAATACAATATTTACGAATTTAATTTGAGTGTGCATGTATGGATGTGTACCTGTGTGTCTATGTATGTACGTGCGTAAGTGTGCAATGTTGTAATATGCATGACTTTCAATTATATTTATCAAGTTATAATATTTTTATAGATTTATTGTCAATGTATTTATATACATAATACTAAACTATCACGATTATTACAATAACTATAGTTATTGTTTGAGTACCACCTTGCCTAAACAATATAAAAAGCAATGAAGTATGTGTACCTGTTTCTATGTTCGTATGTATTTCTAAGCTCTTAAGAATTTATTTTAAACAAATATGAAAACATCTTTCAGCTTGGTAAAATAATAGTTTTTAGTACAATATACAATTTTGCTGAACTACGAAATGATTATACGATTGTTTTAAGAAAATTTTCAAAGAGTATAGAAATATGCACAGGCACAGAGATAGGAACACATGCATTATCTATAAAAATGTCAAAAAATTGCTAAGAATTGTGCTAATATTTAAAAGAAATCGAATGCACAAGCTCAAAAGAGCAGGAGCATGATGTCTCATCATGGTGCAAAGGGTTGACCGATTCCCGTACAGTATATCACTATGTCGATTTCGTCCTTCGTCGAGTCCCGTCCTCCGTCCGCTTTACTCTCCTCCGCGGCTCCGCTGTTTTCCCACTTCTGCGCGTCTGCGATCGAACGCCCACGCTGTCGGAAGATATCTCCTTTCTCTGTCTCTCTCGCTCGCATCCTCTCCTTCCACCCACCCTATCGTCGTCGCGGATTCCGCGGCGAGCCAACGGACGAACGAGATCGCCACCGCTGCTTAATGCCGGGGGGAGAAAAATACCGCGTGGGACGATGCGAGCGCTTGTGTACTCGGGCAGTGTATATAAAAAAGCAGGAAAATAGAATCAGTGGTCCTGTCATGGATCAACTAAGTTAATACAATCAATAGTGAGGAATTTACATTTATTAGTATCTACATTATGAATAAGATATTAATACGATATTTCCATAAATTACAGGATACGTTCTTTATGCACTTTTAGAATTTTTAAAGTATCTTTGAAATCAATAAGATTGTATAGTGCTTCGAAGTTGTTGTGACGTCACCATCATAACACTGTCATCCATTAAAGCTTTAGTACGATGACGTCATATAAAGAAAGTTCCACAAGTTATACACAACGTTTGTAAGTATTAATTATTTAAAAAAATTCAATAATAATTGATCCGCAAATCAGATTAGATTCTCGACCAGTGCCCACATGCCGATCAAAATCAAAACTTCGTTTTTTACCAAATTTGTACATTTGCCATTTTCTTCTATATTTATGCCCCTGAAAGCGGTCCCCATTACTTTCAAACACTTCAAGGCAAGTTATGGTTTATTTCGCGATTTTTTTACAATCCACTCGTGCGTTTTTTCTCAGGATACCCATCGAGAGGATCGCGCGCCGCGATATCTGCGCGGAATATCTCTCTACCGAAAGAGATATATATTTACGAGCTATATTTCGGGACTCGCGCGCATTACAATAAAACGTGATTTGTCGCTCGCGTCGCGACCCGACTAGATATCTTAGATCTTTGCGCAGGGGTGGTACACGCAACTCACTTTTAAACTGCTGCGAGCGACTCGTTTCTTTTTCGTTTTTTTTTGGTCTCGATACAGGCGACCGGCGGGACGATCGGTTTTAATAGAACCATTGTCTAGAGTCGCTGCTATTCTCTTTTCTTTTTTGTAAGGGTAAAGTGCTTCGTTCGTGGATATGATTGCGTCGCGCTTCTCAGAAAAGTTTGTGGAATCTCGCTTTATTCGCTTGCGTCGGGTGGTGTAACGTTGCTTTCTTTTGTGCAGAAGTTAGGAAGTTTGAGTAGGAAACTGAGTTGATGTTCATTTCGACTTATTCGCGAAGGAAATGATTTATTGTATTCAAATTATTGATATTTCTAAATCAAATATTGAAATGTCTGTAGGCGCGTACACATAAATTGAGTGAGTTCAAAATCATTTGTAGATTGTTTGTGAAAAGAAAAATTATAAAATATACAAGCAATAGTAGGAAATAAAATAAGTGCTCATAAAGTAAAATCGTTTGTGTATTGGTTCACGCAAACGAAGAAAATAATCCAATCGCTGGAGTAGAATTTATATTATATTATCAGCTCACGCATATTATACGAAACTTACTTATGCCGGAAATGAGATATGTTTATTTAAATAAAACTTATATTAAATTATAATAATTTATTGAAGTTTGCATCATATTATATAATTAAATTATCATTATTGTTCGATGATTGTTCATCATTACAATTATTTAGAAGTAACTGCAATAATGAAACTTTTTTTCTAAAATACTTAAAAAGAATACAAATAACGCAGAAAATTAATTATTTTTAACTCTTTCCATCCATGTGGGACATGTACGTTTGGCTTATTTTGAAAATATATAACTACTATTGTAAAAATCAATATATCGACATAAATTTTATATAAAAAAAGTCCTGATTAATATAAAAAAGGTTGCACTCCTCACATCTTCATCCCTCTATTTTATTAAACCTTCAAAACATCATAAAAATTTTTTAACTAATTTTATAACTTATACGTAAAATTAGAACAGTTTTTTGTAATTATTTTCTTTTGTTTCCAGTAATCATAACAAATCTAACGTTTGTTAAGACATCCTTAATATTTTAAAAAAACTTTCCTTATACAAATTCTGAAAAAAGATTGCAAACATGTGCGAATTTGTGTACGATATTTGCACAAAGACACAATATACTTCAGTAGATAGAGCTGGAGGCAAAAACCTTGCAGAGAAACGTGTAGAGAAACCTATAGAAACCCCTGCAAGTTCCTAAATTCTGTAAACCATCGTGCAAAAACTATGCAGCAAATCTGAACATCAAAACATCTAGCAGAAATTTCAACAGATTTTCTCTATAATAAACCACTTTTCCACAAGTTCTCCATAAAATCTGCTGTTCTTTCTATAAATTAAAGCACATACATACCTAGGCATTTTTAGCTTGCTGACTGACAGATTCAGAATCTCTGTGGTGAAGTTTCTCATTTCACAAAAGTCTGAATAGAGATATTATATCTGCAGAGGACAGAAAGCTCACTTCAAGGCATATAATATTCACCCGGAAAAATTTGCAAATCACGTATGTACGTCCATTAACAAATACACAAAAAATCTCATTTTATTCCATCATGTCAAACTTTCTATGAAAAAGATTTCTCAATAATTTCTTAATCAGTCGGCCATAAAAATCAGATCAACCTCTCGAAAGATCCCTAAAGCCTCCTGATCGACTCCACCAAAGACGCAAATACTTACTCAAAATACGTCTCACTTCGTGCGTTTCTTTTTTTCAGAAAACGTAAAACTCTTTGAATGAACACAGGACTGGCAAGTACCTCTCTCTCTCTCAGTCTTTAACCTTGGCTGCACATACATACAGCGAGCGCGCGTCGTGCATCCATTTAAGTTCACGTTCATGAGATGTAGATTATATTTCGTAAGAGACGAACATTTGCGGTTTGTACGCGCGCACGCGGCCGCAGCCACGCAATGACACCGTTTCCGAGGGCATTTACGAGCCGGAATTCTTGAATGCCGGCACCCGCCCGATAATGTCCCGCGCACGCACATGCCCAGCGTTTCTGTTGTTACTTAGGCCATAGCTGCTCGTTCGAGCGCAGTCGAGAGCGCGTTAGGAAGTTTTAATGCCTTTTCTCCATGCATTTCTAATGATTACTGCGTATACTGTGACGCGTATAGGTCTCTCTCGACCGTTTCTGCAGTATTACTTTTCTCTTATCGGTTGCGTCGGTCTTTTTTTGTCATTTCGCACATCTGCGTATGAGTAGGGTGAGCTTTTTATTAGAGGCTAAGAATTACTGTTTAAACGACTGAATTTGCATAAGCTTGTTTTTATTCGCAGATCAGCGAAATTTCTGAGGTATTGTCTGTTGTATCAAAATTGAGATAGTTTAACTGTAAGGTCTTAAATACAGAGCTGTTTAGAGCCAAAAGGATTGATTTTGTTATTATCATTAATGCATTACAATGTAAATTATGTAACAAAATTTTGAGTTGTCATGAGTGATCAAACTACAAGTGATATCAATAGGAAAGAAAAATACATTATATATATTATTTATTCAACAATTTTAAAAAATCTATTAATAATCCAACACAACAAATGTCCAAAGCGTATTATTGTATAACAATGAAATTACTCACATCCACAATTAATACAACAGTTCCACAGTCACATACCAATTAAGAAGACGCTGATATTGAAATTTCACTTTGCCATCAGTATAAAAAATTCTCTCAATACATACCCGGGAGTACAGCACTCATGTGATCTATGTATACACGCGCGCTGGCCCCGCGCGCGCTCGAGCTCTTCATTGACTCGCTCTCCGTTTCTCTCTTTCTCCCATTCAAAGCTAGAAAACATGGAGAGTCACTCCAACCCTCTCTTCGCGACTCCCCGAAAAATCGATGAACGTTATTTTTGGCGAAGATACTCGCGATGACGTAGGAGATGACTATACTTATGTATATATGTACATAGCGCGATATGTGTATATAGTTCGACACATGTCGAGATGGTCGCTCGTGCGCGATGCTTACGTAAAAAGTGATAGTTGCGTAGCGAATGGAGGGGAAGAAATGCCGCTTCTGGGGTGAAAGGAACAATTTCATCATAATAATTATAAATCGAATTTAGAAAAAGAAAATAACTACCCCATAATAATGTTCTGAATAATATCCTGATAACGTAAGGAGCCTCGGTAGAATATATATATATATATATATATATATATATATATATATATAGTAGAATATATATATTCTATCGAGGCTCCTTACGTTATCAGGATATTATATATATATATATATATATATATATTTTTTTTTTTTATATATATATATATTATATTATATATATATATATTTTTTATATATATATATTACAAAATATTTTAAACAACAATTCGTTTTCATACTTTAGCATAAATTTAAATTCCTAAATTTAAATATATACATATATCTCGACATATTAAAAAGCAATAGACTTGTCATTTATATTTCTTTCACAGTATTAAATAGAATAAATAATTTCATATTGGAACAATTTTTAAAGTTTTGAAGAAGCTAAGTGCCAATTAATTGGCAGCGGTTTTTTATTTGGGTGGCGAATAAAATTTTTAAACTCAGATCTTTACACAAATAAGTGATTAAGACCCCGCAAAAATTGTAAACTTATCTTAGAAGTATATGAGAAATAGAATGAAGGATGCCAAAGGTACCTCGTCAAGTGGGGTTACTTTGGCTACTTTGATTTAACTGCTGTAAAAGTGTCTTTAAATTTATGAAATCAAATTTTATATTATTTCTGTAAAATTATTGTCTGTAGAAGTGTTTATGTTTATTTTATATTAAATATAAATTTTTAAATTGTGATATTAATAATAATAATTAATAATTATCATATCAAATCATCAGATTACATAAATATAAGTTATAATATAATTATAGATTATACGTAATGTAATTTAGGGTTTTATGTCAATAAAATACTCTAAACACAAAAATATAAAAGAATATTAAGTATTATCTTATAGAATCTAAAAAAAATTAGTTCATTTTAAACACTATGCTACCTTCGAGAATTTTTAGAATTTTGCATATTGACCAAAGATGAGCCATTTTCAAAAAAATTCAGAAAGCTTTCATCCCAGCCATTTTGAACGGTTGGATCTATCCAGAATTGAGCTTCAATCAGCTTCATTCAGGTTGATATTTTCACTAATTAATGGTAAAATAGAAGGGTATTTTATTTTTTATTCAAGAATATCTTACATAGATGTTTTATTTCTAAAATATTCTAATGCATTGTATTATATAATATACATATAAAACTATATGAAATGATACTATATGAAATTATTAGTGATCAAAATAGCACACTTATCAAAATAAGAAAGAAAACAAACGAGAGAGAGAGAGAGTGAGAGAGAGAGTCTTTAGTTAAGGTGATGCTAAAGCCACCAGTCACCGACAAATATGAGGAACCACTTTTCTTATTTTATTTTTAATTTTGAGTAAATATCTCTATGAAACGTTATTGTCCTACTCAAAAACAACAACTTTTCAGAGAGATATTTTCTCAAAATTAAATATTGAATGAAAAAAGTGGTTCCCCGTATTTTACGGTGACAAGAGGGTTTAGCATCACCTTAATAACCTGTAAAGCGTGGCGCGGTGCTGCTCAGCCTTTGTCGTAGTCTTAATATATTATAAGTTATTTGTGCAACGTTGCGTTCGTTAATGGATTAGTTTCGTAAAATATGATTTTGCTTTCTCAAAGAAAAAGCTTTGACAGAATAGTCCAATCGAATTATACGTAAGAAATACCCAAAACACAGAATAATCTAACAGTAGGGTGAGAGAAATCAGGAATGTAAATGAGCTTACTTTATATATATACTCAAAGACCTTGAGGTCAGACACTTTCCTAGTTTGTTCAATACCTTACTCAAACTTGTAAAGTTAAATATTATAAACTTTTTTGCAAAATAATGTTTTCACTATCATCATATTGATAAAAAAAATACAATAATAAATAATACTATAATTTGAATTTAGTGCCTATGATTATTGTACCCATCAATTTTTGCTTTCATTCATATAATTCAACTTTTAAATAATTATTATATTTATATTAGAGAAATTCACACAAAAAAGTCAATATTTTTACCAGAATAGTATAATATAGAACTATTAACATTTTATTATATACCTTTTATTTCGTGATATATATGCACTTTATTATCATATAAAATTGCCAAGGTTTAGATCTTTTAAAACATGTTTATAAAGTAACTTATATTCTTAAGGTGGTTCTATAGTAAAATTTGACTAAAAACTCTGACACTTTGTACATTTTTAGAACAGAAAATAATTTTGTATCAGCAATATTGTCCATAGAAATTGTTTTAATGAACTTAATAGTTAATTATACATAATTTTTCTCTAACTTTTATTGCACACAATCCAGCATGCTCATACATTAACCGAATCCTAACCTGTGCCCAAATCTACTCTTTAATATGCAGGAAAACTTCAGAAAACATAGAAATTATAAAAAAAAATTTAATCGATATTCTGCGATAGAAAAATTGTTTTAAAATCTTCAGAAAATTATTTCTTATTTTTACAAAAGTGCAGTTTTCTTCATTTATGGTTTTCCAATGTTAAGCAAGTCTGATGCGCATAGGATTACAATGAATCAATCTGAAACTTATATGAAGGATATCTTATTCAATTTATTCGACGATGAACTCCGATTTTAAAATAAAAATGTATTATGAAAGTGTTGCTCATGACTAGAGTTAAAAATGTAGGTAAAAACTTTTAGGTGCTTTTTACAATGAAAATTCAATATAATTTTACTTTCTTTATAATATTGTGTTTTTAAAAATTTGGAGTTCACAGTTTTGTGTGGTACAGATGTTAGATATTACATATTTTTTTGCCAATCCTATACTTGCATTCCCATGCGCAAGGACAATTTTGAAAAAACATCAATTTTTATTGAAAATTGCTAGGTTTTCCTACATAACTATTGGTATACTATCTAAAAATTTATGACAATTTACAAAAAACTTTCTTTTTAGGTAAGAAATATAAATTCCAGTTTAAAAATTTTTTATTATGTAACTAGCAAAGTTTTCAAAATTTGCTATAGAACCACCTTAAATACATTTTATTGACGATATACTAGTTTATCTTGAAATTAGATTCCACCTTTAAGAAGTCCCTTAAACGAATCAAGTGTCTGATTTAGCTTTGTTACTGCATTTTTCACAGCCATACTGAGTGCGTCGCCGACTACTGGAACTTTGCTAATAGTGGAGGTCACGTTATCAAGGGTAGAATTCTGAAAAAATACAGACATGTCGTTAGTACGTCTCTCATTTGCAAATAAATATATTGTACAGAGTTACTGATGTAAGTGTGAAAGTGAATAGACGGATACATTTTTTCAATAAATTCGGTATATCGCTTACTTGGGCATTGCAGTCAATAAATGCAGTTGCTACGATTGCAAGCAATAAGACAATGGCGATGAAATTCTTCATATTTTCTTTCAAAAGCTTATCCCTAAAATACAAAATTATTATTAAACATTTCCCTTAAATTATCAAAGTTTATTTAATTCGTTTTCTGTTTTATTGTAGGAATAAAACTGATACAAAGTATTGAAATCATAAATGTCAACTTTGTAATATAAATTAATTTTTTTTTAACTCTCATACATTCTAACAGGGGGTGGATCATGGATTTTGATGGAACTTTGAGGATCGTTTTCTGGTACATAATAATTGAGCCCAATATCAATAGTTTCATCGAATACATCCCAGAACCTTAGATATATCTAATTCAATATCGCTTATATGGGTGATTGTAAAAAGAGTTCGAAACCATGTAACCCATTGGGATTTAAAGTGCTATGACCGACGCAAAGCAATAACATTAATTTACTTTCAGCAAATGCATATAATGGGCCTTTTTCCATGCTTGTGAACCGGATGAAAAATTAATCGTTTCGAGCGTACTAACTCAAATGGTGAGAAATGACCATTTCGCGGTAGCAAAAAGGATTCTTTACAGGGTAAAAATCACGAATGGCTATTTCTAATCAGTAAGAGGTGAGAAATTACCATTTCTGTCCTCTCTAGTGTGCTGCACAACTATTTCCCCCATCCGATCCACACGCATGAAACAGCCCGAATTATCCCTTTGTTATAAAAAACACAGTGCGTAATGTGGGAGAGGAGGAGGGGGGGGGGAGCATTTTCAAGCTCGAGCAAGTTTTTATAAGCTGAGAAAGGACCACGCACAGAGTAAATGGAAATCGGCAACCGGTCAAATTGTCTGAAAATGAAATATGTTATATAGTTTATCGTGTGCTGAATAAAAGTTCTCATGAGTTCAAGACCCAATAATGGTCAGTTTCGGCACTAAACGGCACTGAATGTCAGCAAATTTGATAGTGTACCCACGCAGTGTCTACAGACTCTGACCATAATTATTTGAAGCCGTTATCATTTGAAGTCCTTGAAAATCAATAAAAACACAAGATAAGGGGTTTTTATATCGCATATCACAAATGTGGGGTCATATTTACTATTTGGTGGTCCTAATGGGGTCAGTGGGCTCCTAATCATTCAATTCATCGAAACCGACCTCATGGTCGGTTTTGCGAGGTTTTTGGGAATGGCTGAAGACTTTATTTTCGAGGGTTTTCGTGGTCGCTGATCCCGAATCTAGGGTCAAATGTACAATAAGGTGCCCCTAACAGGGTCAGGAGGAGCTAAGTAGTCTTCTTAAGAATGGCTGATTTATTTTTGAGTGTTTCCATAGTCGCTGATCACGGTAGGTGTAAGTAGTTAGGTAGATAGATAGGTAAATTCGCTGATATTCAGTGTCGTTTAGTGCCGAAACTTGCCATTATTGGGTCTTGGACCCATGAGAACTTTTATTCAGCACACCATAAACTATAACATATTAAACAGAGAGACGCTCGGGCTCTTTAGCATTTCTCTCATACTTCTCGTACTCTGTCGTGGCGTTAGTATCTCCCATTGGCTTAGAGCGCGCATGCGTAAACTGCTGCGCTCTTATTGGGCAACTGGTAGGTTAGGTCGGCTTTGCAATGCCCGAGCGTTTGTTTCCCGAGTCTCTGCAGTGACCCTCAAACTACTGTATGGAACAATTAAATTTTAAAACTAAATATATATAAAAGTTCTGTTTGTTTTAAAATTTCAGAATCTATAAATAAAATAATTTAATGACAACTTATAAATCGTTTCAAATTTATTGCTTAAGAAACCACTGCTATCTGCTTTAGCAGAATGCTTTCTCAAAGAGCTTTAATACATAATGATTATTTTACAATACCAATATACCATATACTCATTTTTCAAAAATATTTTTATGCGCTTTCTGGAATACATTTTACGGTAAAAATTATTTCAAAATTTAAGCCGCACATCTATTCATAATAATACTATGAAACACTATGAAATTACTATTATTATCGATTTATGTGTGTTTAACAATAAAGAAACCGCTGCCAATTCATTGGCATTTAGCTTCCTCCAACCTTATTAATTGTTTCTATATGTATTTATTTATTCTGTTTACTTCTGCGTTGAAAAGTCAAACCGATAAGGCCCTCTTTATAAATGACAAGGTAGATTTAAACTTTTAAATTAACATTTAAATATATGCAAAAGTATAATTTATATTATAAAAAAATATTTGAATTGGATAACAACTTAAAAAGTTAAGAAGAATTAAGGAAACTTTATTTATTTTCTCTGATTTCATATATTTCTAAAGAGAAAGCAAATAAGAATTATATTGTTTAATAAAAAATAACCGCAACGTTCTCGAGATATAAGCAATTAAAATTAAATAAAAAATATAATCTGAAATATATTAAAAGATAAAAGACCTCACAGTCTGGGCTAAGAGCTCAGCCAAAATATAGTAGAAAACCACCTTTCCCAGCTCAATTTATTTTAAAGATTTGAAATATCGTCGTTAAAAACAAAAGACGTTTTCATGTATAACTAAAGAAGGAAGATAACTTATAAAAAATTTCGGGCCAAAGAAGATAGGTATTTGTATGCTCTTTCAAATGCATTTACACTGAAGCCATCATATTATTTATAACATACCAAAATAATTTACCTCAATGATTTCGGAATATTGTGAAATAAAATCATCGTTACAAAACAAAAATGAGTTTTAATTCAGAATCTTCATTAAAAAATCTCAAATATCTTGAAAAATAAAAGTCCTCATGATCTGGGCAAAGAACTTAGCCGAGAGAGAATTAAAAGCTACCTTCCTGGAAATTTTCAAAGAGAATAATGCCGTTTACTCAACTTATCGTACGACATCAAAAGCAGAAATGTATCAAGACTCAAAAAATTTTCTGAATATTCTTCTCCATATTCCTAATCATCACAACTTTTTTCAATAAATTTCCATGATATATTTCCGAGATATAACCATTAAAAAAAAACGTTTTCGTGTATAAGAAAATACAGGAATAATCTTATCAAACATTTCGGGTCGGAAAAGATAGTTAATTTTAATTGATTGTATTAATTTTAACTTTTAAAGAAACCTAAAATCTAAAACCTAACAATCGAAAAATCGTTAAATAAAACAAAAAATCATCGAAATATCAAAAATTTTATTCGGTAGCCCCCTTCGTACGTCAAAAACAAAACAATGAGCCCTGAAACATTAATTTTTACTATGGATCACTCGAGATATACAGGGATACAGACATACGTACACACACACACACTCGCACTCGCACGCGTACATACACACACACACACGCACACGCACACGCACACGCACACACACACACGCACACACACACACACATCCATACACACATTTTCTAAAAATAGTGTATTTTGGTTACCAATGGTCTGGTCCAAAACATGTTTCTAACATGCTTTTAAGAAAACTTTTTTTTTAATATTACAAAGCTTCCTCTATGAGTAATCAATAATTATTCTCTAAAATATAATCCAGAAGATCCATGAAAACAATTTTGGCTTAAATTCAATAATGGAGAATTGCGAAGACTGAAGGGACTTTCACGACACCTTTGAGAGGGTAAAATAGTGGTTAAATTACACATAACCTACATATATAAGATATAAAAATGTGTATAAACTTAGATTGCGTAAAAATGTTTTGCAGTTTATATAATGGATATTAATAGATTACAGGATTTAACTCAGGCCGGTCCCCTTTAAGGGCCATTCCTATGCTTATTCGCATTATTTTGGAAGCTTATCGTGAAATAAACGTAAAATGGAAAATTATAATAATACATTATGCAACATGGGAATAAGGTCGACCTTTTTCCCGTGTTGCATATAGAATTTTATTTCCGACTTAACTGTGGCCACTTTATTGTCTTTTACTGAAGATTTATATTAATATTAATATAAATATAAAATTGAGAAAAAAGAGAGGAGGCCAGAGAAACTGAGAATGTACTTTATTCTCGCAAATGCGGGAAAATATTTTCGATCCGCTTTTGAGGTCAATAAAGTTGCCATTATGATTAAGACGTGAATAAAACTTATTATTATTTATGCACACATTATATTATATTATTATGCACACTTATACAGTTGAAGAATAGAAGAATGTTTTATTAAAAAATCAATTAAACTCAATGTATTTACACTACGTTAAATCAACTCAAGATTTTCCTTTGCAAAGTAATTTTCAGAATAGCAGTGCTTAAGCTTGATAATAATTATTAAAATAATTTCATTTTTACCCTCGCTTTATTAAGAGCAGAACCGATCGATAAAGATAACCTCTATAAATATAACTCCGTTTTAAAATTGTTAAATTTGGACAATGGATTCATACTTATCGATCCTTCAAACTTTTGTACAAAAGTTTTTATGGAAAATTTAAATTATTGTCAAACTGAAGATAAACTGTACTTACTTCGAATGGTAAGGCGAGTTAAATAAAGTATAGTCGGATAAAGTAACTGTAAGTCAAATCTATTCTGCACTAGAACAATGTCTAATTCGTAATTTGAAGAAAAGTTGAGTTGTTATAGCTACTTGAGGGACAATAATTAGCGTTAACGACTTAATAATCGACACAAATACAAAACGACTTTGTATTTTAAATAATTTGTCCTTAATTATAAAAAAGAAAATTTGATAAGATATAAACTATTGTATTTAGTATAGTTTTGCTTCGTCATAGAAGCTATATAGTGGTACAACAAATATCTAAAAAGTCAAGTATTTTTCAAAAAATTTAATTATTTCATAGCATTTTCTTAAAAAATAGGTACGCAATATAGAGTTTCTAATTTTAGTATTTTGCATTTTTCTATAATATTAATATTACTATAAAGTTTCTTATAGTACATGAGTATATTATAGATAATTCGCTGTAAAAATTCGTATAATATATTTTTCTCTATATGTGTGTAAAAAAGGCCCTTTTCCATGCTTGCAAATAGAATGGAAAATTGGGCATTCCTTTGCCGGAGCGGGAGGAATGTACATTACCTCCCGCTGCAGCTACGGCGGGAGGTAATATATATTATCTCCCGCTCCTCAAAAGCTCTGAAAATTATTTAAGATTTAACCAAAATTTTATTTTTTTCACAATTTTGATCTTTTTTCAAATATTTTTTTTTTTTTCAAAATTTCGAATTTTTAATAATGGTTTTTTCTATTTCTTAGGTCTAGTGGACCACTCGAAATGCTCAGTTCCCTATTCCCTTTGCATGCATGAAAAAGGCTCTATTCACACACTCCGTCACACACACGGATGGAAAGGGCTTTTTCATACTCGGATGATGATTTGAGCACGAGTGGAAGTCGAGGGCGCCGAAGTATCATCATCCTCACTTAGAAAAAGCCAATTTTCGCCCCTAGTTGCATAATGTGCTATAACAATAATTTCTATAAAAATAGTAAAAAGTAACAGAATGTGACTCTATATACTTCTTACAACTGAAAATAGTAAATTTTCATATAGCATTCTCTCCACACTTATAACTTTTTATTTATTATAAGATAAGCGATATTTTGGGGATTATTTAAAGAAAGCTTGTCATAATAAAGGATAAGTATAAAGAAATATTTTTGCGTTTAGTTATTGTTCTCGGGATAACTTCAGATTACTATATATGTACATTTTATTAATATTATTATTATTGTCTGAAAAGACACCATGTACATCAAAATGCTTTTCTGTCGCGAATATATAGGGGAGAGTGGGGTAAAGTGGGCAGGGCAGCTAAGTGTGGCACCTTAATATTATAAACAATAACGTACGTTAAAAATCTAATTTTGTTTATACACATTTAGAAATGACTCTAGTATTTTTTTCTCATAGTCATAAACTCAAAAATTAATGTTAATAATTATTAATGCAAGTTTGAAAATCGGAGCATGAAAAAAAGGTTATCTTCATTTTTCGTCGGCTCAGTACGGATCGAAAATGATTCCTTTTTTAAGTGAAATTATGCGCGTTTCATAAATTAACTTTTAAACTTTTAGAGCCTTTCTTTTGTTTTTTCAAAAGTGCCGTAAATAATTAATTATAAATGATTAAAAATTGAATTAAAAAGGGGCTATCGTGGCATACTAAGTGGGGCAAATGTAGCACACACAGCGCCGCGTAGTGAGTTCGTCTTGATGCACCTAACCTATCGAACTCAAAACGGAGCAAGATGGGATAGAGCACACGTGTAATTCACAGGTGCCAACTGGTTCAATTGTAGATTTACCTTCCTTGGATAATATTCAAAGTATTATTGAAATACCAGATCTGCCAGTTCTAAACAATGAGACATTTTTTAATAATGAACCGGTGGACATTTATTACGTAACTGAAGATGTTGCCAAAGCCTTAAATATATAATTATACGAGGGTAGTTCAATAAGTCTTTAGAATAAAGTATAAAAACAATTTTTTTTGGGTAAATTTTTTTTTATTTTTCAACATAATCTCCTTGGAGCTCTATACACTTGGTCAATCGCTTTTTAAGTTTTTTTTAATCCTTCAGAAAAGTGCGTTTTCGGAAGTTCCTCAAAATAAGCACTTACAGAGGCAATGACGTCTTCGTTGTCCGTAAATCTCTGTCCACCGAGCCATTTTTTCAAGTTTGGAAATAAGAAAAAGTCACTGGGGGCTAAATCTGGTGAATACGGTGGGTGTTCGACCAATTCGAATTTTAGTTCTTCAATTTTAGCCATTGAAACGAAGCATGTGTGAACTCGGGCGTTGTCGTGATGAAAGAGAATTTTTTTTCTCGCCAAATGTGGTCGTTTTTTTTTAATTTCTTCTTCCAGCTGCTCTAATAATGATGCATAATACTCACCAGTAATTGTTTTACCCTTTTCCAAGTAGTCAATAAGTATAATTCCACGTGCATCCCAAAAAACTGTAGCCATAACCTTACCAGCTGACTTTACGGTCTTTGCCTTCTTTGGAGCTGGTTCGCCTGTGGAAATCCACTGTTTGGATTGTTCCTTTGTCTCAGGAGTGTAGTGGTGTATCCATGTTTCATCCACAGTCACAAATCGACGAAAAAATTCCTCAGGATTCCGACTTATGCGCGCCAAAAGAGCCTCAGAGGCGACCACTCTATTGCGTTTATTCTCAGCTGAGAGCAAACGCGGCACCCATCTTGCCGATAGCTTTTTCATGCCTAATTTTTCATGTAGAATTGAAACAACTGCACCTATAGATATCCTTGTGGCCTCAGCTAACTCACGCACTTTTAATCTTCTACCCTTCAACACCATATCGTGGATTTTATTGATGATTTCGGGAGTAGTTGCTTCTACGGGCCTTCCTGAACGTGGTTCGTCACTTATTGATGTACGACCACGCTTAAATGCATTTACCCAGTTATAAACCATTGCTAAGGCAGGGGCAGATGTGCCATGAACTGAGTCCAATTCATTTTTTATCTCATATGGAGTTAAACCCTTTAAATGAAAATGTTTAATTACCGCTCTGAACTCGTTTTTTTCCATTTTTCTTAACAAGCAATTTTTTTTTTTCAATTGGTTATAAAAACACGTAAACTCAGAAGATGTGGACTGTGACTGCACCATATATCTAGTCGGGAGTGGTGCTGACTGAAAACAGATGATTTGGAGCGATTCGCGCGCCATCTGTTGGTCATTCTAAAGACTTATTGAACTACCCTCGTATCTCAAAAGATTATTTATTTTTGTATTGCCAAAGTAAAAAAAAATTAATTATAGAAAAAAAGAATAAATGTATCAAAAAAGTATTAAATTGTGATTGATATTATATAAGTTCTTTGTTACATTTTGATAAAAAAATAAAAATTTTAATTGAAAAAACTATTATTTAATATTTTATTAACCTATTAAAAAGCCTCTCTCAATATTCCTAATAAATATTAAAAAAAAAACACAATTTTCATGAACTTACCAGCAGAAATAAAAACATCATTCGGCCGTGCTACATTTACCCCACCCCGTGCCACACTTGACCCACCGGTGGGGCAAGTGTGGCATTTTCGATCGCTCTAGAATTTGATTTTTTAAACTATAATATAATTCAAATTAAAAATTTGCAATAACGAATCTTAATACTAGAAGAATAGGCCTATACATTGCAATTTTTAAAATATTGATATGTTTTAATATTTTAATGATATGTTTAAAATAAGTTAGGGTGCCACGCTTACCCCACCCTCCCCTATTGCTTTTTTGAAAAATCTCTAATATGAGAGCTTAAGGAGGTTCGAACCCAAATTCAAAACGAACAGAAGTTGTTAAAATTTTTAGATTCATTAGATATCTACTAAAATTATAACATATTAAAGTTTCATGAAGTTTAGGAAGATTGTTTTGGAGATATTTGATATCAAAATTACATGCGTTCTTATGGAGAGAAGCATATTTTCATTGAAAATACTTACATATTAATCCATATTTCAATTCAAAACAGAGAAAAAGCTATGAAATTTTGAGACATTCTAGTTAATGTCTTCAAGAAGGCACATGCACATTTTTAGAACGATTAGGAATCCGGATTTTGAGAAATAGCACAGAATACAAATAACAACACATCATGCGTTAACCTAACTTTCTATTATCCTATTCTTCAAATGTTATCTTAAGTTATCACAAGCTTTATGTATTACATGTGCAATACAATCAATATTTTTTGTAAAACGTTGAAATTTTACTAAAGTTCAATTATTAATTGGCGCGTTATAATTGAGAACAATTTTTTTCACTGTTCGAGTTGAGCACAAAAGTAAAAAATTTTCGAAAATTAATTTCATACTAGATTAATATGCAAATAACAATAATTAAGTTAATTAATTACTTATTTTATTTTTCTATTTAACTTTAATAATAGAAGTTTATTAACACAAAATGAAAAATTGTAGTTGGGACTGTATGGCCTGAACCTCCTTAAGCAATCAAACGATCTAGCACATTAATCCTCGCTTTATCAAGTTGGATGAATTAATCAGCCCAACGAAAAAATTTTACTAATCCAATGTTATTACTTCGATTGTCATACAAATTTATATATAGTGGTTTTGGAGTCGCTGATTACGAATACGAATCCCAAATATTGAAATTCAAAATGTCGCGCGATTAATTACTGTAGGTTGGTCATATCAGGTCCATCATTTCGAATTTTGCTATTTAGACTGCGGATTCGTAATCAGCAACCTCAAAAGTCCTGTATAGCATTTTTTAGATAAAAAATTAAATGTACTAAAAGTGTCAGATATTTATAAGGGTATTTATTTTAGGTCGGCCATATTAATATTTTTTACAGTGATCGAAATTAAAACATTGGATTTATCAAATACTTTTGTTGGGGTGATTATGCACTCCACTTGGTAAACTACCAAAAATTATTTCGATGAGAATAAACTATTTGAAAAAAGTGTGGTGTATCAAAGACATCACGCACGTGCTCGAAGATTAAAATATGATGGTGAAACGAATTTTAATGTAAACTTTTCTTAGATAAAAATGTAATAATATATGAATTTATACGAATCCATTTATATAATTTACATGCTTAAAAATATAGTAGGTATAAACGTTTCTAACACGCAACACGACTTGAAATTACTTGCAGTAATTTAGATATACCCATATGCGCTATTCTCTACATATCTTATCAGCAACATTAAGCATTTATGAATGAGTCATTTTCAATAATAAAAAGCTGTTTGTCTTCGCTATGTTAATTTAATAACTTTTATTTATTTTAAAAAATGTTAAAAATTTAAAATCTCAATTCTTTAACAAAAATAAGCGTTAAAGATATTGTAAGACATTCCAATCAGAAGGAAATTGCATCTACTTTATAAATGTATGCATCTCTTTGACATATCTAATGCATGAAGAAAATTTGATTTTTTTTTTTAAATTTGCAAAATTAAAATTTTTTGAAATAAGCAGTATAGTTTAACCATTGAATTCAAAATCGAGCTTTTAAAAAAAAAATTGTCGATTTTTTGGTCACTTTTATTATATTATCCTCCACATTTGCTTTCCTGATGAACAAAATTAAATTTTTACACGAGGATCTTAAAGAGCGATCCGAAAGACCCTACAGCACGTAGTTTCATTAAAATATTTTCATTAAATTAATAGAAAAATTTAGGACAATTAGTACTTTTTACGAGCTTCCCACGAAGACTAATACTATTCATAAGTTTAATAAAGAAACGAAGAGTCTGATCGATTCTTTTTTTATCGGGTTCGGGGCGGGTACTAGACTCTTTTGGTACTCAAATAATTATCGGCTGACCCGAAAAAATCAGGATACCCGAATAATTAAAAGTAGCCCTAAAAAGTCAGGCGAAGAAAAATCGCCAAATGAGCTAGTCTTCGTGGGAAAATCATGAAAAGTGCTAGTGTTCGTGCACAGAGATAATTTTCTGATAAAAATTACCGTGAAAATCATTGTAAAGTGGGATATTCTGTCTTCAGGGGGGAAATTACCCTACTGAATGGTAAAAATTAACGTTATTCATTATAAATTTTACCATTCAGCACGGTAAATTTTACCGTTCAGTAGGGTATTTTTTCCCATGAAGTCAGAATATCCCACGTTTACAATGATTTTTACGGTAATTTTTATCAGAAAATTCTCTCTGTGTGGTAAAAATCCAAACGTGTTTCTTTTCGTGGAAAACGCAATAGACATGCTAGTCATCGTATACAGGGTCATAAATCTCGCGTCATCTATAAGCTATATACTGTAACATTCTTTTTCTACAAATATCAATATTCTACATTTACAGTCAATATACAATACATACATATTGCAATATATTTGACATAACTTTAAGAAAGCATAGCACCAAAGCAATCGACAGCCTCTTGTCCGTCGAATTTCCTACTACAATTTCAATTACAAACTTCGCTCTGCGTAGCCTCGGTTCACGTCGCGCTCTGCGCGTTCACTCCGCAAAACTCCGTAGCCACGCGAACCTCCCGACCGTGCGTTGGCGTACAAGAGCGGCGCAAAACGAGACGAGCCGCGGGACCGGATCCGAGGCGAATCCTCCCGACCGTCCCGCATTGTCTCTCGAAAAATAATACGCTCTCGCCGTGTCTTGTCGCGAATGCCGAGCGTTTATAAGAGGGCGTGCGCGCGCGCTTGTCTCATTAATTTTCATTATATTTGGAGCGCCGAGCGTTTAGCCCCGGCGGCCGCGCGAAACGCCCAGCGTCGCTTCGACTCTCCGCTGCCTTTTGGCTTTTCGTTTGGACGAGACGCGTGCGATACCGTGCACTTAGAGGCTATGATTTTGTAGAGTCTTTTCTTTTTTTGAGGGGGGGTTTGGATTCTTTTTTTGGAAGGAGGAGGAGTATATTTATTTAGACGTGGCGGGTAATGGATTTTTATTTCGTTTCGACGGCGATTTACGACATGCGTTTACGCGGGAAAAGGTGCACTTACGCGTGCACGTTACTCGCACGGCGCGGCGCGGCTCGCGTGGAGCGCTATGTTATTTCGGAGACTTTATGGGTTATTGGTTTTTATTGCCGGAGTTGGAGAAAAGGGAGAAGGGGAGAAAGGGATGAGGTATGGGGAGTTTGGATACAGTGATAGAGTAAAGTATTGATTCTTAAAGTTTATTAGCAATCATTAGAGTATAATTAAATTTGAAAAAATTATAAAATACGTACGAAAGTTATTACGTGAAAATCGGATGCATGTAGAAATTGTAGAATGCGTGATTTACAATTAAAGTAAATTTGTATGTGTCTTGTTTAATCACTATCATGGTTAAATGACAATGTATAAGAGATTTGAAACTCGTTAATGCAACAGTCGATTAGTGCTGAACTAGTCCAACTATATAATAATCGACTGTGTTATACACAATTCATTATTAACAGTATCGAAAATTTAATTAAATTCCAAGAAAGAAAAATAGACAGCGAAAGTTTACAACCATTACTAAACTTCGCCAACTTTGGCAAACTAGTCAATTTAAGATACTGGAAGGTTAGACTGAATTTGCTAATGTTAAGCTAATTTGTGGGTAATGTTTATCAAAGTTTGGCAAGAACTCTTTTTTATGAATTTCTACTAGACATTTAAATATTATTGTCAACGTTTGAGAAAATTGGCAAATCATTTCAGATCAAATAAATCACAAATATACATCAAAGTCCAATATAAAAATAATAACCCCCCTGCATAATTTAAATCACACTATACGTTTGAACAGCCAAAACGCTGCATATTAGGTCACTCAAATCACACACATACACACACACATAGCCTCCCACACAAAGGCACCGCGCGCACCTTAGCGGCCTCTGAAATACTAATCGGCTGCGCATCCCGTGCGCGAGATACCCTTACCTCCTCCTTCGTTTTCATCTTGCTTTCATCGCTCCTTGTGCGGCGTATTTCGCGGCACGACTCTCTCTCTATCTTTCTCTCTCAACGTTCACCTCCTAATCGTCGAGCTCGTTTTCTATAAAGGCTCACGATGCGCTTTTGGCTCGGTTCTCCTCGAATGAATAGCTCGGCTCCTTCGGCTGCAGAAAAAGGGTCGCGCGCCAGAGGTGAAAAAAAGAGAGAAGAAGAAGAAGAAGAAGAGAGTAGGCTGTCATAAATTTAAACAACAATTAACATTCAGAGTCGACTGCAGTGTTTTCGCTTCCCACAGGTAAGCCTGCTGCAGAGGAGTCTCCCGTGCGTAGCTGTGCATCGCCTTGGGCGTGTATCTGAACTCTGGAGTGCATAGTGCAACGGTCGGCGCGCTTTAGCATTCGGAAATGTGGTGTATGCGCGTCTGCGCCATTGCTGATCAGCGAAAAAGTATACTTTATATACATGGTCGTTATTTGATGATTTCACGAATGACAATTAAAACCTTTTTTATAAGCTATGCAGACTGCTAATGTACTTTGATCTGTCGGAGTGACAAATTAGAGATAAAATGCTTTCTGCGTTACAGAGAAATTAAATAACCTACTTAAAACTTCGTTCGAAGTTTCGCTATATTAATACAATAAGAGAAGTTGACTGTTCTTGTTAAAAAATAATAAAAGGAATTAATTGTTTATAACAGTTCATTTGTTTAGACATTTAGAAATTTTAAATAAATCATGAACACAATTGTCTTATCTCTTATTTAAATTGAATAACTAACCAATGAAACTACGTACAAATTTTGTTCGCATTTCCATTTACATTTCAAATAGACTGACTATTCAAAAAGTAGGAACTAATTTTTCGTGGAAGAATTTTCTTCTTTAATCGTACATCATATAGCCCTTTGTTCCGTCACAAAGCAGCATTCACCAAAGGAGATATTAATAATTCGATCACAGTTTAAACTTCCAAAATTATATTTATTCAAATGCCTACACTAAAAAAAATAAAAAACAATGCCAGCTTTTTGAACTCAAGCAGTATCTACTTTTATAGGTACCAAGCTACTTTTGCTCAAGAGTTC